>CAUYUJ010001804.1:50000-96806 GCA_963575745.1 Prorocentrum cordatum
CCCCCCCCCCCCCCCCCCCCCCCCCCCGAAAGCTTCAACACATCTCGAAGCCCAAACCTGGGCTCTCCAGAGCTGCGCGACATGCTGCCCCTGAGGCAGCAGCGGCCCTTGCGGCACGGCCATGTGCGCGGGCTCCCGGCGTCGGCCGAGGGCGCCGCCGTGCCTCCTCCTCTCCCTCCTCCAGCGGCGCCAACCTGGTGCTACTGCGCACCAGCATCAGCATATATGCGGGCCCACGGCGGTGCAAGGTCGACGACGCGGTCTCGGGCGAGGTTGAGTTGGGCTGCAGCATCTTGGCGGGATGCGGGTTCGCGACATCATGGCTGAAGGTCCTCATGTACCGCAGCTTGAGGCTGTTTGGAGACAGGTATCAGTGCATCCAGCTGTTCGCCTTCGTCGACGACATCACCATCCTCTGCATCGGGTCACAGCGGTTCCTACTCAAGGTAGCAGCGGACGGCCTGCAGTATCTCATCGAGCTCCTCCGCAAGCTGGGCTTCGAGATCAACGGTTCGAAGTCCACGATCGTGATCTCCACGGCGTACGCGGGCAAGTGGATCGCCGACAAGGTGCACGCGCGCACGGCGCAGCGGCTCCAGGTCAGGCAGCACCACCGCAACCTTGGCGTGGACTCGGTGGTGGGGGCAAGGAGGCGCACCAAGGTCATGGACGCAAGCTTCGACAAGCAGAGGCGCCGCCTCGGCCGAGTCACGTGCCTCAGACGCCAGGGCGCTAAGTCGGGCAAGGTGGGCAGGATGGGCATGCAGCCTGCAATGACGTACGGTGCCAGCGTGCTCGGCAGGAGCGACTCGCAGCTGCGCATGATCAGGGCGGCGGTCGGAGCGGCGATGTTCACCGACACGGCGAGGCGCTCGCTCACGCTGTCTTTCGTGCTGGAGGGGGGCAAGCAGGACCCAGCCTACGCCGTCAACGCGGCGCCGCTGGTCGAATGGGCGAAGGCGGTCTGGACTAAGCGCATCCCCACCCACATACTGCAGGGAGCACTCGACCGAGCAGAGGCGATTCAGCGGAACAAGTTGCACCCATGGGCCGCCGTGGTCGGGCCAGCGGGGGCGATGCTAGCCACGGCAAGGAGGATCGGCTGGCAAGTGCTCTCGGCCAGCAGGTGGACCTCCCACGACGGCGAGGAGCTGGAGTTGGGAGAAGGTGTGGGCCCACGGGCGATCAAAGGTTTGCTGGACAGAGCCACCGAGCGGTGGCAGTACACTCAGATAAGTATACATGAAGGGCTGGAGCACCTCAAGGATGGCATTCACCTGGAGCCAGTGCGCAGGGTCATCCGCAACCTCGAGAAGCACGGCCTGCTGCAGGAGGCGCGCGGCCTGCGCTCCACCGTCATCGGGGCACAGTGGCCCCAGCAGCAGCTGCAGGCCGCGGGCCTTGCTGACTCCCCGCTGTGCCAGCGCTGCGGTGAGGCCCCTGGCACGCTCCCGCACCGCCACGGTGCATGCGTGGCGTGGACGCGGGAGCGCAGGGAGAGCGAGATCGGCCAGGTCCACTTCCCCGAGGGCATGCTCACCGCGATGCAGGAGGCGTTCTGGGGCAGGTGCCTGCTGCCCAACTGGAACGCGGGGCCGAGGCCGTCGAGAGCGTGGCACACGGTATGGAGCGTGGGGGCCCCAGGAGGTTTCTTCATGGACGACGGCTTCGTGGACGGATCAGGGCGTAGCCTCGCAGGCCCTGACGGCATGCGGGTGGGCTTCGGCTGCGCATCGGTGGACCACCTCGGGCGAGTCACGGGGGCCTGCCACGGGCCATCTCCTGGCTGGCTACAGGAAGCGGGAGAGGGCGAGCTCTTCGCAGTGGAGGTCATGCTGCAGCACGCCGTCCCCCCGTTCACCATCTACAGCGACTACCAGCACCTGCTCGACGGCATCGCCGCGGGGCCTGCCATATGCTGCGCGCCTGGCAAGGCTTACGCTGAGCAGTGGAGGAGGATCTGGCGTCTGATCATGGACATCGGGCAGGACCAGCTCCAGTTCCGCAAGGTCAAGGCCCACCAGGTCATCACCCAGCTCGCGTACGGCTCGGTGGAGCGGCGGCTCGCCCTTGGCAATCACGCCGCCGACGCCGAGGCCAAGCTGGGAGCGGCCTGCCACCCCTGCAGCTCGCAGGCCGAGGAGGAGCGCTTCGCCTCCCAGCAAGGGGCGGTGGGCCGCATGGCTGGCTGGGTGGCCCAGGTGTGCGTGCTTGCCAACGGGAGCCAGAGGGACACCACGGGCAAGCAGGTGCTGACGAGGGCCCCGAGGCACGAGGAGCAGCACGGCATGGTGCGCGCCGCCAAACGCCGCCGCACCCAGCCGCGCGGGCAGCCAGTGCCAGCGCCCGTCAGGAGAGTCGACACGAGCCTGAGCATGGAGCACGACGACCAGGACGGCGACAGCAGCGGAGGCGAGCCGCCTCCGCGCGGGGCCACGGTGCTGTCGGCGGCGGCGCTCGCGGCGGCAGCTGGGAGCGCAGGCCTGGCGGGGGGCTCCGACGGCGTGACCGACGGCAAGGACCTGGCCCAGCGTGACAGCGCTGGCAGCAGGGGCGAGGCCGAGCCCGCCGCGCCCCGCGGGTCCCAGCAGGGGACGGCGAGCCAGGCCAGCGGCGGTGGCCCCGACGGCCTGGCGGGCGGCTGGGCAGCGCGGGTCACCCCGCGGAGCGGCCAGGGCTGCAGCAGCCAGGCCTGCCACGGCGACGAGGACAGCGACGACGCGCCGCTGGTGCAGCCGCGCAGGCAGGCGGCGCCGCGGCGACGGCAGCTCTACACGGCGAAGGGCACGCTGGCTCGAGGTGGTGACAAGCGGCCTCGCGAGGCTGAAGCTCGGCAAGCAGCGCTGGAGGCGAGCAGCAGCCAGGCCGATGGCAGGACTGCCAGCCTGGACGGCATCGGTCGCCGCGTGGCGGCACGGCTCCAGCGCGAGCGGGGGCCCCAGCTCTTCATGCCCGACGACGAGGGCAGCGTGGTGGGCCTGCCGCTGCGGCACCGTGCGCAGTGGGTCGGCGGCGACAGCGCGCTGCCCTTCGCATGCGACCGCTGCGGAGTCCGCTGCAGGGACCGCGCCCAGCTAGAGGCGGGGCTGTGCCGCGGGACGCCTGCTGCCGTGCTGGCGGCCGACGCGTCGCACCGGTTGATGACCATGGGAGACGTGGTGTTCTGCAGAGCATGCGGTGCAAGGGCAAGCGGAGGTGCGGCTGTCCTGCTGGCGGCGAAGTGCTTGGGCAAGATCGCCAACGCCACGGCGGGCACGAGGCTCAACAGGATGAAGGCGGGGAAGCACCCGATCAAGGGCCACTACATCGGCGAGCCCGTCCAGCTGGAGGCGCGCCTCACGGAGACCCCAGCGGACGAGGTGCCGACATCGGCATGATGTTCGTGGGCGGCCCGCCGCCCAGCCTGGGCACTGCTGCGGCCGTTCGGCCTGCTGGGCGGCAGCGGGAGGGCGCTGGGCGGCGAGAGGCCCCTGGCGTGGCGCGGAGGCGGCCTGCGCCGCGCCGCGCCTGCGCCGAGGTGGGCTGGCGGCTGAGGCCGTAGGCCCGTGCCCGCCCGCGCGGCGGCGGCGGTCGGCGCCGTGTCGCGAGGGCGTGCCGCGCCCGCGGCGGCGAGGCGGGGGGCCGCCGCGCCGCTCGGGCGCTCGGGCGGCGCGCCGAGACAGACGGCCCGCCGCGCAAGTGGGTGCGGCTCCTCCTCCTTTTCCTCGTCCTCCTCCTCCTCCTCCTGCTCGTGAAGGACAGCGCTGGGATCACGCTGGAGGTGGAGGTGTTCGGCCACGCGCAGAGGGGGGGAGGGGGGGAGGGCTTCTTAGAAGCACCCCTGGTTCTTAGAAGCCGCGGTCCTTCTCTGTAGACGTAAGCCCGGCGCCTTTTGAGAAGCAGCCTCCATGTCAGAAGTCTTCTCCCCTCCCTCCACCCAGTGTACGTGGTAGGTCTGTGAAACGGGAGGGGCAGCGGGCGTTTTGCCAGCCTTCAGCGTATCCCCGTCCCTTTGATTGGCGTCACATCGGCAGCGATTTTTTTTTAGGTCTTCTGGAAAGGGCATTCCTAACATTGTCCACCGTCTCGGCCTGGGTTCGATTTTTTGGGTAGGGATTATTTTGTTTTGCTTAGCAGCGTGGCCGCGGCAGCTTTCATGTCCGGCGAGTTCAGCAGCTCTTCCAGGACTGCTGCCCGTGGGGTGTTGTCGTCCCTCTTGGGGAAGTCCGATGCGAAATCAAGGCCAGCGAAGCGTATCTCGTCGAGGCTGAGGCGAGGCCGAATTGAGGCCAGCCGGGCAAGCTCGAGGCTAAACGTCGAGGCGAAGTCCTGGAGAAGCTCGTTCTGAGTTCTGGAAAGAGAGGCAGGGATAGTTCGAGGCTGGCCAGCGAGGACGAGGAGGAGGAGGAGGAGGAGGAGGAGGAGGAGGAGGAGGAGGAGGAGGAGAAGGAGGAGGAGGAGGAGGAGGAGGAGGAGGAGGAGGAGGAGGAGGAGGAGGAGATAGGGGGAGGAGGAGGAGGAGGAGGAGGAGGAGGAGGAGGGAGGAGGAGGAGGAGGAGGGGAGGAGGAGGAGGAGGAGGAGGAGGAGGAGGAGGAGGAGGAGGATGGAGGAGGAGGAGGAGAGGAGGAGGAGGAGGAGGAGGAGGAGGAGGAGGAGGAGGAGGAGGAGGAGAGGAGGAGGAGGAGGAGGAGGAGGAGGAGGAGGAGGAGGAGGGAGGAGGGGAGGAGGAGGAGGAGGGGAGGAGGAGGAGGGAAGAAGAGGAGGAGGAGGAGGAGGTGGAGTGAAGGAGGAGGAGGGGAGGAAGGAGGAGGAGGAGGAGGAGGAGGATGAGGAGGGGGAGGAGGAGGGAGGAGGAGGAGGAAGAGGAGGAGGAGGAGGAGGAGGAAAAGGAGGGGAGAGGCGGAGGAGGAGGAGGAGGAGGAAGAGGAGGAGGAGGAGGAGGAGGAGGAGGAGGAGGAGGAGGAGGAGGAGGAGGAGGAGGAGGAGGAGGAGGAACAACAAAATAAAACAAATCAGCCGTCCCCTGGCGGCGACGGGCGCCAGGCGCGGCCCCTGCCGCCGCGCGCGGGCGCCCCCGCCGAGCGCGGGCGGGCCGCTTGGGGACGCGCCGCCCGGCCAGGCGCCGACGCCGCTCAGGGTCTCGCCCGCTCGCCCTCGCCCTCGTCCGCTGCCAGCTCGTCATCGTCATCGTCCCCCAGGAGCCGCCGCCTCGGTCGACGCCAGGAGGAGCGCCCAGGTGGACCTGCTCAGCGACGCGTGGAGGATCGCCGCTGTCGCCGATGCGCTGCAGCTCGGTATCGGCCTCGCGGAGGGGGAAGCTCGAGTTCCTGCTGCCGGTGAGGGGCGACCAGCGGGAGAAGCTCGTCGACTTCGCGCAGGAGGAGGGCTCTCACCGCCTGGACAGGGCCGCCCCGGCGAAGTTCGGGGAGCGATGCGCCGTTTGAGCCTCTACTTCTGCGCGTCCCTGGAGCTGGGCTAGTGCCCTGCGCCCGGCAGCACGACACCTCAGGCCTCGGAGGATGTGGTTCGCATCAGCTTCTGCAAGGCCACCTGGCTCAAGGACAGCTGGCGGCGCCCCGCAGAGGGCGAGCCCCGCTCCCGCGCGCGCAGCGGCAGACCCCGCGCCCTTGTTGCAGCCCTCTGACGCCAGCGCGTCTTTTGGGACCCCCGCCGCCGTCGCCATCGAGGAGGCGGAGGAGGGGGAGAAGGAGGCGGAGGAGGAAGAGGAGGAGGAAGAGGAGGAGGAGGAGGAGGAGGAGGAGGAGGAGGCGGAGGAGGAGGAGGAGAAGGAGGAGGGGGAGGAGGAGGAGGAGGAGCCCTCGCTTCGCCTCGCCCGGGCCCTCTCGTCGTGTCGTCCTGTCCCTTGCTCCTCCTCCGTGAGCCTGCGGTGCACGTGGGCAGTGGCGCGGCGGCGGCGGTCGCGCGGCCACGGCTTTTTTTTCGAGTGGCGCACGGATGCTGTTTACTGCTGGTGGGAAACCTTGGGGCAGCGCACGAACTGATGTGTAGCTTGACTGATGTCAGCGAGCGAAGAACGGTATAAAATAAGCTTTTTCGCTGTCGGGGGCGCCTGTCCCTGGGCGGCTGGAAAGTTTATACCCCTACAGTGCCACCGTAGGGGTATAAATTTTCCAGCCGCCCTGGGACAGGCGCCCCCGACAGCGAAACAGTTTATTTTATACCGTTCTTCGCCCGTTAAACTAGGGAAATTGACCATGCCATAAACATAAAAACTTGGAGGTCCGCCCGGATTTCTCGGATCGGCGCTGGACCCCCTCCCTGGCGCGCTCCGCGCGCCAGGGGGCTCCGGCGCCGATCCGAGAAATCCGCGCGGGGCTCTGAGTTTTTGTTATGGTTATGCCATTGTTCGTTCCGCTAGATAAGGAAGACTACCCACGAGAAAGGCTGATTAACATCGCCTCGCCTCTCGTCGTCGTCTCGCCTCCCGCGCGCCTCGCCTCTCGCCGTCGTCGCCTGCTGTCGTCCTGGGCCTCCCGCGCCACTTCAACTGGAGGCTGATAGAGACCCTCCTGGTTCTCCCCTTCTCCTCCAGTTTTAGTGCACCGCAGCCTGCCAGAGGCTGTCTGCCCACAACTCACTCGCAACCCACGCAGTTCTGGCCGAGAGCCAAAGTAGGGTGCACACCCGCTGCTCTCAGCTTCTTTTTCGCCAGCGTGTCCCAAGCACTTCCCGAGAAGTGTTTTCGGGGGTGGCAAAGAGGGGGGTGACGGCTTTGGGTGGGGGGCCAGATATCGTGGCGGGGGCCATGCTATCTCTCCAGATGTCATGGCGCCTCTGCTTCTTTCAGTACGTTCCTGGCTCCCCCCCTGGTTCGCGCACGTGCCTCTGGCCATGATTTGCGCCCCCTCCCCCCCCCCACCCTCTTGGACGCCCCCCTCTTGGCCGCCCCCGATTTCATCACCCGAGCATTTTCTCTGCGTGGAGGGCAAGAAGGGTGAAGTCTGGAATGCCGCCTCGATGGATCTTCGAGGCTCGAATCAATAAGGTGAGTCACAAGACGGATGGATCTTTTCGAGGTGCAGAAGCCCACATGGATTCCCCCCTGAGCCCTACACCTTAAGAAAATGCTCAGTGTGCGCCGCGCGCGAGAGCCTGGCGAGGGCGGGAGCGGAGGCCCGCAACTCGACGCGGAGCCGCAGCCGCTCCGACAGCGACAGCCACCCCGAGCCCTGCGCCCCGAGAGACTGCCCAGCGAGCGCGTCTGCAGGCCCTCGTGCGCTGGCACGCGGCAGGCTGCTCCAGCGCCGCCGTCCGGCCCCACGCGCCTCCTCGAGGCGGGAGCGCGGCACTACTCGTCGGCCTTGCATCGGGCCTGCCCCTCTACAGGGGGAGCATTCGAACATAGTATAGCAGCAGACAGTTTTGTGAACATGTCTTGGCCATTGTAGAGTAATTTTGGGGTCCTCCTTGATTACCTAACAGCGAAGACTGATAGGTTTCTAATGGTGTAAAAAGAGAGCAGCACATTACTCCACAAGGGGGGTCTGGGCAGCCGTTGGGGAGCCGTTGAGGGGCCGTTGGGGGGCCGTTGGGGATTGCCGGGGAACCTCGTTTTTCGCAAACAGTCACACACTTCGTGCTCTTCGACCTCCCAGAACTCCATTCTTCGACCTCCCAGAACTCCATTCCCGGGCCACATTCTGAATGCCCGGAGCCAACTGTAGGCCACTTCGTGGTCTTCGAGTTCCCAGAACTCCATTCCCGGCGTACATTTTGGATGCCCGGAGCCAACTGTAGGCCACTTCGTGGTCTTCGAGTTCCCAGAACTCCATTCCCGGGCCACATTTTGGATGCCCGGAGCCAACTGTAGGCCACTTCGTGCTCTTCGAGTTCCCAGAACTCCATTCCCGGGCCACATTTTGGATGCCCGGAGCCAACTGTAGGCCACTTCGTGCTCTTGGACTTCCCAGAACTCCATTCCTGGGTATGATTTTGAATGCCCGGAGCAAACTGTAGGCCACTTCGTGTTCTTCGAGTTCCCAGAATTCCATTCCCTGGCCACATTTTGAATGCTGAGGCAGGCTGATGCTGAGGCTGAGGCAGGCTGAGGCAGGCTGAGGCTGAGGCCGAAGCTGAAGGCAGACTCAGGATGAGGCTGATGCAGGCTGAGGCTGAGGCTGAAGCAGGCTGAGGCTGATGCAGGCTGAGCTGAGGCAGGCTGAGGCTGAGGCTGAGGCTGAGGCAGGCTCAGGCTGAGGCAGGCTGAGGCTGAGGCCGAGGCTGCATGCAGACTGAGGCTGATGCAGGAGCAGGCTGAGGCTGAGGCTGAGGCAGGCTGAAGCTGAGGCTGAGGCTGATGCTGAGGCAGGCTGAGGCTGAGGCTGAGGCTAATGCAGGCCACTGCGACTGTCATCGCGAATGCGACTACGACTGCGAGAACAGCAGAACTCTACAACTGGATTCTCATCTGAATCTTAAGGGGGATGCTTCCAGATATGCTCCTACACATCGCTGTTAGGTTGCTTTGCCGGGATAATTTATACCTAACATCGAAGACTGATAGGTTTCTAATGGTGTAAAAAGAGAGCAGCACATTACTCCACAGGGGGGTCTGGGCAGCCGTTGGGGAGCCGTTGGGGGGCCGTTGGGGGGCCGTTGGGGTTTGCCGGGGGGGATCGTTTTTCGCATACAGTCACACACTTCGTGCTCTTCGACCTCCCAGAACTCCATTCCCGGGCCACATTCTGAATGCCCGGAGCCAACTGTAGGCCACTTCGTGTTCTTCGACTTCCAGAACTCCATTCCCGGGCCACATTTTGGATGCCCGGAGCCAACTGTAGGCCACTTCGTGCTCTTCGAGTTCCCAGAACTCCATTCCCGGGCCACATTTTGAATGCCCCGAGCCAGCTGTAGGCCACTTCGTGATCTTCGAGTTCCCAGAATTCCATTCCTGGGCATGATTTTGAATGCCCGGAGCCAACTGTAGGCCACTTCGTGTTCTTCGAGTTCCCAGAATTCCATTCCCGGGCCACATTTTGAATGCTGAGGCAGGCTGATGCTGAGGCTGAGGCAGGCTGAGGGTGAGGCAGGCTGAGGCTGAGGCCGAGGCTGAAGGCAGACTGAGGGTGAGGCTGAAGCAGGCTGAGGCTGAGGCTGAGGCAGGCTGAGGCTGAGGCTGAGGCAGGCTGATGCTGAGGCAGGCTGAGGCTGAGGCTGAGGCTGATGCAGGCTGAGGCTGAGGCAGGCTGAGGCTGAGGCCAAGGCTGAAGGCAGTCTGAGGCTTTGGCTGAAGCAGGCTGAGGCTGAGGCTGAGGCTGAGGCTGAGGCAGGCTGAGGCTGAGGCTGAGGCAGGCTGATGCTGAGGCAGGCTGAGGCTGAGGCAGGCTGAGGCTGAGGCTGAGGCTGATGCAGGCTGAGGCTGAGGCAGGCTGAGGCTGAGGCCGAGGCTGAAGGCAGTCTGAGGCGGAGGCTGAAGCAGGCTGAGGCTGAGGCTGAGGCAGGCTGAGGCTGAGGCTGAGGCAGGCTGAGGCTGAGGCAGGCTGAGGCTGAGGCTGAGGCTGAGGCAGGCTCAGGCTGAGGCAGGCTGTGGCTGAGGCCGAGGCTGAAGGCAGACTGAGGCTGAGGCTGAAGCAGGCTGAGGCTGAGGCTGAGGCAGGCTGAGGCTGAGGCTGAGGCAGAGGCTGAGGCTGAGGCAGGCTGATGCTGAGGCAGGCTGAGGCTGAGGCTGAGGCTGATGCAGGCTGAGGCTGAGGCAGGCTGAGGCGGAGGCCGAGGTTGAAGGCAGACTGAGGCTGAGGCTGAAGCAGGCTGAGGCTGAGGCTGAGGCAGGCTGAGGCTGAGGCTGAGGCTGAGGCTGAGGCAGGCTGAGGCTGAGGCCGAGGCTGAAGGCAGACTGAGGCTGAGGCTGAAGCAGACTGAGGCTGAGGCTGAGGCAGGCTGAGGCTGAGGCTGAAGCAGGCTGATGCTGAGGCAGGCTGAGGCTGAGGCTGTGGCTGATGCAGGCTGAGGCTGAGGCAGCCTGAGGCTGACGCCGAGGCTGAAGGCAGACTGAGGCTGAGGCTGAAGCAGGCTGAGGCTGAGGCTGAGGCAGGCTGAGGCTGAGGCAGGCTGAGGCTGAGGCTGAGGCTGATGCAGGCTGAGCCTGAGGCAGGCTGAGGCTGAGGCCGAGGCTGAAGGCAGACTGAGGCTGAGGCTGAAGCAGGCTGAGGCTGAGGCTGAGGCAGGCTGAGGCTGAGGCAGGCTGAGGCTGAGGCTGAGGCAGACTGAGGCTGAGGCAGGCTGAGGCTGAGGCTAGGCAGGCTGAGGCTGAGGCTGAGCATGGCTGAGGCTGAGCCAGAGGCCCGATGGCGACTGAGGCTGAGGCTGAAAAGGCCAGGCTGAGGCTGAGCAGAGGCAGTGAGGCTGAGGCTGAGGCAGGCTGATGCTGAGGCAGGCTGTGGCTGAGGCTGAGGCTGATGCAGGTGAGCTGAGGCGGCTGAGGCTGAGGCCGAGGCTGAAGGCAGACTGAGGCTGGGCTGAAGCAGGCTGAGGCTGAGGCTGAGGCAGGCTGAGGCTGAGGCTGAGGCAGAGGCTGAGGCAGGCTGAGGCTGAGCTGTGACTGACTGACTGCCGTTGCCACTGCGACTGTCATCGCGAATGCGACTACGACTGCGAGAACAGCAGAATTCTACAACTGGATTCTCATCCGAATCTTAAGGGGAATGCTTCCAGATATGCTCCTACACATCGATGTTAGGTTGCTTTGCCGGGATAATTCGTTCAAGATCCCCCTGCAGGGGGACATGCTCGACCCTATTGTCGGCCTCGGCTCGACCATCACAGACCCGAGCGTGACCTTTGTTAGTGCAGGCTGGCGTACCAGACCCTCGCTGCACAACATGCAGCCAGATAAGATACACCAGGCCTGTTTGGGCGCCACCGGCGGTGGTCCTTGCGGGCACGAAAGGGGGCCCCGTTTTCGTTAAGGACGGGCGCCTTCGCGAAAACACGAGTGGTAATGTGGGCCATTCTTTGACAGTTCTCTGTTCAAGAATACATGGCCACGTTTTTTCCCAACCATCCTGTGGTGTTGGGTCCTCGTTTTGAAGAGACGGTGCCCCGCGTCTCCTTCCTCCTCCTCCCTCCTCCCACCACCCCATTTCGGCACACCCCTCACACGTTTCGTGGCTTCTTAGGGAGCTCCACCAAAGGCCCCAATGCTGCCGCCCGCATGCGTCCCGCACACCCATTTCGGCACACCCCTCACACGTTTCGTGGCCCCATAGGGAGCTCCACCGAAGGCCCTAGCATGCGTCCCGCACACCCAATTCGGCACACCCGCTCACAAGTTTCGTGGCCCCATGGCGAATGGCCCGCTGGCCCGCCCGCATGCGTCCCGCCACCCATTTCGGCACACCCCTCACACGTTTCGTGGCCCCATAGGGAGCTCCACCGAAGGCCCCAGTGCTGCGGCCGCATGCGTCCCGCACACCCATTTCGGCACACCCCTCACACGTTTCGTGGCCCCATAGGGAGCTCCACCGAAGGCCCCAGTGCCCCGTCCGCATGCGTCCCGCACACCCATTTCGGCACACCCCTCACACGTTTCGTGGCCCCATAGGGAGCTCCACCGAAGGCCCCAGCTGCCGCCCGCATGCGTCCCGCACACCCAATCGGCACACCCCTCACAGTGGCCCCAGAGGGAGCTCAACGAAGGCCCCAATGCTGCCGCCCGCATGCGTCCCGCACACCATTTCGGCACGCCCCTCACACGTTTCGTGGCCCCATAGGGAGCTCCACCGAAGGCCCCAGTGCTGCCGCCGCATGCGTCCCGCTCACCCACTTCGGCTCACCCCTCACACGTTTCGTGGCACCATAGGGAGCTCCACCGAAGGCCCCAGTGTTGCCGCCCGCATGCGTCCCGCACACCCACTTCGGCACACCCCTCACACGTTTCGTGGCCCCATAGGGAGCTCCACCGAAAGCCCCAGCGCTGCCGCGCCTGCGTCCCGCTCACCCACTAGGCAAACCCTCACAGTTCGTGGCCCGATAGGGATCTCCACGAGCCCCCAGTGCTGCCGCCGCATGCGTCCCGCACACCCATTTCGGCACACCCTCCACGATTCGTGGCCCCATAGGGAGCTCCACCGAAGGCCCCAGTGCTGCCGCCCGCATGCGTCCCGCACACCCATTTCGGCACACCCCTCGCACGCTTCGTGGACCCATGGGGAGCTCCACCGAAGGCCCCAGAAGCGGCGCTCACATGCGCATGCGTCCAGCACACCCACTTCGGCACACCCCTCACACGCTTCGTGGCCCCATAGGGAGCTCCACCGGAGGCCCCAGTGGCGGCGCCCACATGCGTCACCCACACCCACCCAAGTCGGCACACCCCTCACACGTTTCGTGGCCTCAGGGAACGCCACCGAAGGCCCCAGTGGCCGCGCTCACATGCGTCCCCGCCACCCATTTCGGCACACCCCTCACACGCTTCGTGGCCCCATAGGGAGCTCCACCGAAGGCCCCACTGGCACCGCCCGCATGCGTCACCCGCACCCAAGTCGGCACACCCCTCACACGTTTCGTGGCCCCATAGGGAGCTCCACCGAAGGCCCCAGTGCTGCCGCCCGCATGCGTCCCGCACACCCATTTCGGCACACCCCTCACACGCTTCGTGGCCCCATAGGGAGCTCCACCGAAGGCCCCAGTAGCGGCACTTACATGCGTCTCCGCCACCCATCCGGGCCCCCCCCCGCATGTTTCGGGGCCCCATACGGAGTTCCACTGGAGGCCCCAGCGGCGGCCCTCACATGCGTTTCCGCCACCCATGTCGGCACGCCCCACACGTGTTTCATGTCCCCATAGGGAGCTTCACCGAAAGCCCCAGTGGCACCCATCTCGGCACACCCCTCACACGTTCCGTGGTCCTATGGGGAGTTCCACTGAAGATGAAACCCACAGCTGCGATACTGACAACTGCATATGGTTGGGTTCTTCGCCAGGTTGATTTTAATGTTTTGTTGTATCGGGTTCGATCACCTTGCAGCCAGACCCTAGCATGTGACTTGTTAGCATGGGCTCGGCAATTATACACACCCGAGTCTGTCATGAGGGGGGAAGGCGTGGCAATGCGTGGCAGGAGGGGGAGGGGGAGAGAGAGAGGAAAGAAAGGGAGGAGGATGGGGGAGGGCTGGATGGAGGGGGGAGGAGGCAGGAGCAGGAAGGAGGAGCGAGGGAGTGTGGATTGGCTGTGCACCGGCTGCTCACACGGGTCCCGAGATCCACTGGACCGCTCGGGCCCGCGAAGAGTTTACGACCGACTGGGCCCGCGACGACCTCGTGCGCAAGCTGGTCCCAGCGTTGGCCGGTGTTGTTGGCTCGCGCCCGCCCGCATGGCTCACGCAACGCAGTGCCATTGCTTGCGCTGCTTGGCCTTGCCGGAGGATCCCAGCAGCCTGGGCAGCCCGGGCAACCCGGGCAACCGGGCAGCGAAGAGCTCCAGGCAGCCAGGCAGCGGGGCAGCCCGAGCAAGGCCGGGTGTTGTTTTTCAGTTGGGGCCCCGCGCCCACCAGCTTCTCCCACAGAGCCATGTAGGAGCCCGTTGGGCAGAGCCTGCTGGGCGGAACACGGGGAGGAGCCCTAATAGGCGGGGCCTATTTTGGTCCTCGCATGGTCGCGCGGAGTTTTCGGGCCAGCGCTGGATCCAAGCCGGCGGCGCCTCCGGCGCCGCATCTGACGCGCACCGCGCGCCAGGGAGGGGGTCCCAGCGCCGATGCAAGAGAATTCCGCGCAGAGCTCCAGAGATTTTGTGCAGTGTCTTCTTCTTTTACATTCGGCCTGAGTCTCTCAGTAGGCTCTGCTGTATTGGCGAGCACTGCTGGATTTTCAAGAGCTGGGCGAGTGAGTATTGAAGCCAGAATGGGTCGCTGCCACGCAGATGTAATTAATTTTTGCACTAGGCCTTTCGTGAGCCCCAATTGCTCACATGATCGGGTGAATGGTAGTATCATGCTATTTGCCTGCTCTCCCACTGTGAATGCAGCGATAGTTAGACTGACCATTGAACGGGAGTGAGTGGCCCTGAAAGTTACCCGCACCTCCAGGACACGAAGAAGAAGGACGCTGACGAGGCAAAGGACAAGAAGGATTCCAAGAAGGCGAAGGAAAAGGAGAAAGAACGGGAGCGGGAAAAGGACAAGGACAAGGATAAGGACAGAGACAGAGATAAAGAGAAAGATAAGAAGGAGGGGTGACGGAGACGTTCACGACATGTCGTAAGGTAGTGTATGTTTGCAGAGAGCGCTCCAGTGAAAGGCACGCGGCAGGAATGGGAAGGCAGATGAGTACCTTGATTGCCGCGCTCGCCCTGCTGCACCAGCTCTCGTCTGGTGACCTCTGGCGGACGTTGCCGAGCGCGTTCGTCCCGCCCACTGTCGTTTCTGGCAGCTGCCTCTGCTGCTGCTGCCCTCACTGGGCCCCCCCTGCGAGTGCAGCAAGCACCCCGCTGGGTGCTCGCGCGGTCGCTTCGGTGTCAGATTGGCGTGGGGATCCGCGCGCTCCTGGAGAGGAGACCAAACCTGCACTTGAGTCTTGGCACTGCTGTCTCAGTCCTCTACTTTCGCCCGAGTCCTTGTGCCATCCGTTGCCCTTCTTTCCATCGAAACAGTCATACGGTGGGGGCGTTCGTTAAGAAATGTGCCCAGGTGGCTTCGGACACTGAAGGGTTCCTCATCTGATGGGGGCCGCGGTGATATCCACGGCCGATCCACGATCGGAGCTCCACTGGCCTCCAGACGCTGGATTCCTCATCGAAGGTTGCCTCTATCCAATGCCCCCACCGTGCTGTTCCTCTCAACGCTGCTGGTCGTAGAGGCGGCCGTCGCCCTCTGTCTGCACCCTGGTGACGACGTCGGCGCCACCCCCTGGTCGTCCTGCTTCCCTTGGTCATCGCCCTCGCCGTCGGCGCGTGCCGTCGCCTCGCGCTGTGCTTCAGCTCGCCTCTCGGGGTCCATCTGGGGCGCTCCACAAGGGTTCGGTCGGGCCTGTCCCTCTACAGGGGGAACGTTCAAGCATATCCCAAAAATAGTCAGGGGCCGATTTCCCCGACTACTTTTTATCCTACCTAGGCTCTGCCTAGAAGGGTTCTTACTCTCTTAGCTTAAAGGGGCCGGGCAGTGCAACACGCCCCGGGCGGTTCCCCCAGTCCCCTGGGAGCGGTTCCCCCCAGTCCCCTGGGAGCTTTAGCTTTAGCTTTAGCTTAGCTTTAGCTTTAGCTCAGCTTTAGCTTAGCTGTAGCTTAGCTTTAGCTTAGCGTTTCGCTTAGCTTGTCGCTTAGCGTTTCGCTTAGCTTTAGCTTAGCTTTAGCTTAGCTTTACCTTAGCTTGAGCTTAGCTGTAGCTTAGCTTTAGCTTAGCTTTAGCTTAGCTTTAGCTTAGCTTTAGCTTAGCTTGAGCTTAGCTTTAGCTTAGCTTTAGCTTAGCTTGAGCTTAGCTTTAGCTTAGCTTTAGCTTAGCTTGAGCTTAGCTTTAGCTTAGCTTTAGCTTAGCTTGAGCTTAGCTTGAGCTTAGCTTTAGCTTAGCTGTAGCTTAGCTTTAGCTTAGCTTTAGCTTAGCTTTAGCTTAGCTTTAGCTTAGCTTTAGCTTAGCTGGAGCTTAGCTTTAGCTTAGCTTTAGCTTAACTTTAGCTTAGCTGCTTAGCTTTAGCTTAGCGTTACTGTTACTACTAATGCTGCTTTCCTAGGGGTTCCAACTCCTAGGTAGGGTCGCACTGGGACAATTTGATACCTTTTGGGCATTTATTCTACAACTTTCCTTCCCAAATCCGCCTGTAGGAGGACATGCCCGACCTGATACCAGGGGCCTCGACTCCAGCCTCTGGCGGAAGGCGGCGCGGCGGCGGCGGAGGCAGAGCGGTGGCGGCGTCGCCAGCGCAAGCCGGCGGGAGGGCTGCGGGCGGCGGCCGAAACAGAGGGAGGGGCGGCGGCCCCACCGGCAGAGGGCGGCGTGAAGCAGAAGTGCCCTCCTGGGCCCAGAGGGGCTCGGGGGGCCTCCCTCGCAGCGCCACGCCCTTCGGAGGGCACCAACTATACACCAACACCGATCCTGGCCCAGGATCACCCTGGGCCCAGGATCGGTGTACATGCCTTCTTGCGCAAGGCAGGAGGGCGCATACACCGATCCTGGGCCCAGGGTGATCCTGGCCAGGATCGGTGTTGGTGTATAGTTGGTGCCTTCCTAGCCCTCGGTGGGTGGGGTGCGCGAGGTCGGGGTCGGGGCGCTCTTCCCGGGGCTCAGTGTCCTGGGGGTCGATCCCGCCCTGTGCAGTCGAGGGCTCCGATCGATGAAGTTCGATTGCGCCGATGTCTCGCGCTTGTCTGTGGGCCTCGGTGGGCAGTGTCACGAGCCCAACACTAGGCCTCCAGACCTGTGGACGAGACGGGGCAGTTGCTTGTGTGGAAGTAGAAGCGAGTCGTCATCATTTTGGGATCTGGAGGTTCCAGAGCCGGCCATCTGTAGGGTATGCCCGAGCATTTTCTTTGGGTGGAGGGCAAAGGGTGAAATCTGGAATGCCGTTTCGATGAATTTTCGAGGCTTGAATCTTGAAGTTCGCTGAGGGGCAGCGAACGCGATTTGTGTTTCTGGGGCGACGGGGGAGAGGGCAATCTTTTGCAGGGCAAGAGCAAGCATGAGCAGCCCAATCGTCGGCAAGAGTAAACCTGCAATCAGAGCTTCTCGCGAAGGGCGGCTGTAAGGATTGCTGTTGACTGATCAAGCGCGCCCGCCGAGCGTACGGGGATCTGGCCCCGGAAGCAACGCTGCCCCCCCAGCGACCTTCATCTGCAATAGGTGAGTCACAAGACGGATTGATTTTCGAGGTGCAAAAGCCCATATGGATTTCACCCCGAGCCCTACATAAAACAGGGCTAGGATCGGGATAAATCGCTCCAGAGCGTTCCGGAGTGCCCTCAGAGGGTTCCGGAACGCTCTGGAGCGGCCGCGGCGCCCAATACATCCTCCAAACCCGCCGATTCTCAGAGATTTCGAGTTATCCCGATCCGATTTTGTCCCGATCTTCGCGTCGTTTTACTACACCTTAAGAAAATGCTCAGTATGCGCCGCGCGCGAGAGCCTGGCGAGGGCGGGAGCGGAGGCCCGGAACTCGAAGCGGAGCCGCAGCCGCTCCGACAGCGACAGCCACCCCGCCAGGGAGGGGCGCGGAGGGGGGGGGGGGCAGAGAGGGGGAGCATGGGTTGGGCCGTGAAGGCCTGCACCTCCTCCTCCTCCTCCTCCCTCCTCCTCCTCCATCCTCCTCCTCCTCTTCCTCTCCTCCTCCTCCTCCTCCTCCTCCTCCTCCTCCTCCTCCTCCTCCTCCCTCTCCTCCTCCTTCTCCTCCTCCTTCTCCTCCTTCTCCTCCTCCTCCTCCTCCATCCCTTTTCCTTATTAGTAACACCTCTCTGTCGCGCGCCCAAACGTGTCGGTAGGGCGGGCCGAGCGTTTTGCTTGAGACTTGCTTGCCATTTTTGATCCTGAAGCTCGACATTTGCGACAGTCTGAAGGGTGGAGGGCGGCAAGTTTTCAAGCTGGAGCTCTCGCTCTAGTGCCGCGCACAGTCGTCTTAACAGTGTGCCGCAGTTTCAAGGCTGGAGGTCGGGCCATTGTCAAACTGGAGCTCTCGCCTCAGCGCCGCGCACATTCGTCTTAACAGTTTGCAGCAACAGCTTCAAGGATGTAGGGCGATTCCTTTTCAACATGGGGCTCTCCCTTTGGCGCCGCGCGCATTCGCATTAAAAGTTTGTCACAGTGTCAAGGATGGAGGGCAGGCTGTTTTCACAATGGCGCACTCGCCTTAGCGTCGCGTGCATCCGTTCAAACGTTTGCAATCGTTACAGGGATGGTGGGCGGATCACTCGATACTCATGGCCAAAAGTGAGCAGTTGTGTAAGAGTTTCGCAGACGTTTTTTTGTTGTAGTTTTCTATTGTCCTCTAAAAACGGGGATATTGCTGGGCATCTCGCGGGGTCTCTCAGCGAGGGGGGCGCCTCTTGAAGTGGAAAGGAAGTCCTGGAGTTTGCGCGGATCTCGGGGCTCAAGCTGAACGCCCGCAACATGGATTTGGTGTTTTCCTTTTGCTGGAATTGCGGTGCCGTCCATGCACAGCTGGCGCAGGAGGCGCCGCAGTGGGGTTCCCTTCCTGTATCTGGGAAGGCGAAGCGCCTGGGCATGGGGGGGGCTCTTCCTGCACAGTCCCCCTCCCCCTCACGAAATTCGAGGACCGGGCCTCGTTGTGGGGCAGAATGGGCATCGGCATGTTTAAGTCCATCTTGGCGTTCCAGGGTAATGTACCCTCCGTCCACTTCTTTGTGGCTCAGCTCCTCCCGTTGCCGGCAAGCATCGCCCGCGCGGAGGAGCAGGCTCGCGCGGCCCTGTTCCAGGGCCCCACGCGTTGAATCGCAGTGCGAGGGATCGAAGGACATGCGGTCTGCCCATTGTTTCCTGGGGGGCATGCCAGACATCCCGCGCATGGCGATGGCTGCCCGAGAGCGTGTGGCGCGTTTCGAAACCGCGGCGCGCGGGGGCCTCTGGGTCCGACGGCGCGCCCGCGACCTCCTTCGGCTCACGCGGTGGTCGGCAAGCCGAGCATGGGCAACGCACTTCGCCACCCTTGTCCAGGATTGCTCCCTCCTCTACTTGCAGGCAGCAGCCGACGTTCTGATTTCGGCTGAAGAAGCTCCCCCCTCGAATCCCTTCCCTCTCAGACTCTTCGCGCCCTGCCAGCCTCCAGAAAGGGGGCTTTGCAGGCCAAGGCCACGCGTGTTGAACATTATTAATTCTAAAGAATAATTATTGTTGGGCCCCCTGGTGCGCGCCCCCCCCGCCGCGCCTAGGCCGCAGCCACGTTTTCATCATTTTCGTGAGGAAGCCTCAGGTAATACGATGTCATCAAGATCAGGTTGTTTTGTTCCCCCCCGCTTTCCCTTGCAAAAAACACTATAAAATGAAATTTCTTGTTCAAATATAATCAAATTTCAAGAATCCCTTGCAAAAAATAAGGTAAAGTGGACATTCGCGCGCGCAAGACGAAATCCTTCCAAAAGCTTAGTGTTCGGAGCGATTTTAACATAAAAACATCAAAAAACCAATGGTTTTTCAACAAAAAAATGTCAAAATCTCATCCCGCGCGCTCTTGCGGATTCGTAGGAAACCCAACACTTTTTAAACATTTCTGTCAAACGGGCTTTTGCGAGCAACTTTTTCGAACTTCTGCGACAACGGTTGCGCACCTGCCAGGGCCATCATCCCTGTCAAATAATACCATGCGGGACACATTCGTCTCTCTGTATTATGTATTGTATGGCACAATTGCACCATGCTGGGCACATGCGCGCCCCGAATAAGTGACCAAGTTCTGTGGGTGTGTACCCCACGCCAGTGTAGTAGCCACGGTCGTCCGCACGCCACGAAGTGAAGTGTCCCAACGTCATAGGGCGGGAAGCTGGGTTTGGGTGGTCGCGAAGAGTCGTTTGGATATTTGGTAGAGCTTGTAATGCCCCCCCACGAAGTGGGGGTATTGCCTGGTGTCGTATGAAAACCCTGGCACTGGGGAGAACACCACGCGTTCGGGTAAAATGATTGTTGTTGTTGTTGTTGTTGTTGTTGTTGTTGTTGTTGTTGTTGTTGTTGTTGTTGTTGTTGTTGAACATTATTTATTCTAAAGAATAATTATTGTTGGGCCCCCTGGTGCGCGCCCCCCCTGCGCCGCCTAGGCCGCAGCTACATTTTCATCATTTTCGTGAGGAAGCCTCAGAAAAGAGGGTGTGTACAGGATCCGGTTGTTTTGTTGTAATCCGCTTTCCCTTGCAAAAAAAACAATAGAAAATGACATTTCTTGTTCTAATATAATCAAATTTCAAGAATCCCTTGCAAAAAATAAGGTAAAGTGGACATTCGCGCGCGCAAGACGAAATCCTTCCAAAACCTTAGTGTTCGCAGCGATTTTAACATAAAAACATCAAAAAACCAATGGTTTTTCAACAAAAAAATGTCAAAATCTCATCCCGCGCGCTCTTGCGGATTCGTAGGAAACCCAACACTTTTTAAACATTTCTGTCAAACGGGGAAAAGACGGTGGGTGGGCGTGCAAGCGCCGTTCCCGCCCCTCCTTCCGTTCTCTCTTCTCTCCTTTCCTCCTTGTCCTGCTCCTCCTCCTCCTCCTCCTCCGGCGGGGGGCGTGAGGATCCGGCATCGCTCACAACCATCGGGACAACCATCGGGACAACCATCGGAACAACCATCGGGACAACCATCGGGACAATCATCGGGACAGTCATCGGGACAACGATCGGGACAAGCACAACCATCAGGACAACCATCGGGACAATCATCGGGACAACGATCGGGACAACCACAACCATCAGGACAACCATCGGGACAACCATCGAGACAACCATCGGGACAACCATATCCTCTCTCTCTTGTGTATTCCCACATCCCTCAGGAATTTGCCCTAAAGATGTGATCAACTATCTTGTGAGTACGTATCATGTGTATCATGTGTATCATGTACCATATGCATCATATGCAACAGATGTTCTGTGGAAGGCTTAACAACTTCTGTGGGTTAACAAGGCTTAACAACTTCTGTGGGTGTACGAACGTAGGCTTAACAACTTCTGTGGGTGTGTACTCCACGCCAGTGTAGTAGCCACGGTCGTCCGCAGGCCACGAAGTGAAGTGTCCGAACGTCATAGGGCGGGAAGCTGGGTGTGGGTGGTGGCGAAGAGTCGTGTGGATATTTGGTAGAGCTTGCACGCCCCCCCACAAAGTGGGGGTATTGGCTGGCGTCGCATGAAAACCCTGGCACTGGTGAGAACACTGAGCGTTCGGGTAAAGTGATTGTTGTTGTTGTTGTTGCTATTGTTGTTGCTGTGGTTGCTGTTGTTGCTGTTGTTGCTGTTGCTGCTGCTGTTGTGGTTGTTGTTGTTTGGTTGTTGTTCCCCACATCCTGACTGAGGTTCTTGTTTTCCCAGAACACCCTCTCCTTCCCACCCACCTCCCGCTCCATCTTCCATACAGCACAATATTATTCCTACCACACACCATACCATACCATAGTTCCTACCACACATACCATACCATACCATACCATACCATACCATACCATAGCACACCATACGTACCATACCGTACCATACCATACCATGGCGTACCATAGCATACCATACCATATCACACCAATGCCACACCGTACCATACCATACCATACCTCCAGTACCATACCATACCATATCATACCATACCGTACCATACCATACCTACCATACCATTCCATACCACTCCATACCGACAACCATACTACTTACATGGTTTCGTGCCCCTCCCACCCCTCCAGGGAGGCCCCGCCTGAGCGAGGAGGGTATCGGCAAACCATACTATTTACATGGTTTCGTGCCCCTCCCACCCCTCCAGGGAGGCCCCGCCTGAGCGAGGAGGGTATCGGAATACCATACTATTTACATGGTTTCGTGCCCCTCCCACCCCTCCAGGGAGGCCCCGCCTGAGCGAGGAGGGTATCGGAATACCATACTATTTACATGGTTTCGTGCCCCTCCCACCCCTCCAGGGAGGCCCCGCCTGAGCGAGGAGGGTATCGGAATACCATACTATTTACATGGTTTCGTGCCCCTCCCACCCCTCCAGGGAGGCCCCGCCTGAGCGAGGAGGGTATCGGAAACCATACTATTTACATGGTTTCGTGCCCCTCCCACCCCTCCAGGGAGGCCCCGCCTGAGCGAGGAGGGTATCGGAAACCATACTATTTACATGGTTTCGTGCCCCTCCCACCCCTCCAGGGAGGCCCCGCCTGAGCGAGGAGGGTATCGGAAACCATACTATTTACATGGTTTCGTGCCCCTCCCACCCTCCAGGGAGGCCCCGCCTGAGCGAGGAGGGTATCGGAAACCATACTATTTACATGGTTTCGTGCCCCTCCCACCCCTCCAGGGAGGCCCCGCCTGAGCGAGGAGGGTATCGGAAACCATACTATTTACATGGTTTCGTGCCCCTCCCACCCCTCCAGGGAGGCCCCGCCTGAGCGAGGAGGGTATCGGAATACCATACTATTTACATGGTTTCGTGCCCCTCCCACCCCTCCAGGGAGGCCCCGCCTGAGCGAGGAGGGTATCGGAATACCATACTATTTACATGGTTTCGTGCCCCTCCCACCCCTCCAGGGAGGCCCCGCCTGAGCGAGGAGGGTATCGGAAACCATACTATTTACATGGTTTCGTGCCCCTCCCACCCCTCCAGGGAGGCCCCGCCTGAGCGAGGAGGGTATCGGCAAACCATACTATTTACATGGTTTCGTGCCCCTCCCACCCCTCCAGGGAGGCCCCGCCTGAGCGAGGAGGGTATCGGCAAACCATACTATTTACATGGTTTCGTGCCCCTCCCACACCTCCAGGGAGGCCCCGCCTGAGCGAGGAGGGCATCAAGAAAATGGGTCCCACGAAACCGTTCATCTCTTTATGTGGGGAACTCCGTTAGCATAATTTTGTTGTTTTTAGGTTTTCTTTTTTTGTTCCTCTGCGGCCCGTCATTCCGCGGCCGCGCAAAAGAGGAGGCGCCTGGACAGATGGCATCTCTCCCGGCCCTCCCAGGTCACCGCCTTGTGGCCTAGTCGCATTCTCTCAGGAGCGAAAAAAAGACGTACACGTACATGAATCCACGCTGGTTTCGAGAGCACGCGTTGAGCAAATGTTCGTACACCGCGGCCAGTCTCGCAGATCGAGGGGCCGTGTTCATGTACATAGCTGGGCGGCGTACGTCCTTCGTGGGCTCCCTATTCTGCCGCTTCTGCCCCCCTCCTCCCTCCCCGGTCCAGGCGTGTCAGAGCCGCGCCGCATGGAGTGCCTGGCGCTCGAGGCGCGCCGCCTCCCGCAGAGCCGCGGGTGTCTGCTCGACTGCAGCCGTGGACACGGCACCACTGAACACTGCGCTCTCTGCGGCGAGCTGCACGCCTTCGTGTCCGAGGCACCCGGGCCTCGCAGGATCCTCGGCGGACTGTGTCTGGTCTGGACGCCCGAAAAGGGTACTGAAAGAATGGGTACTATGCCCAACAGCGGATCTGGTTCATTTTGAATAGGATCCGCTGTCCACGCCGCCGCGGCCTGTGTCCATTCGAGACAGGAGGCCGCCCGCCCAACAGCGGCCGCTGTTGGCTTGGGACAACATTTGTTGTTGGGCATAGTGCCCATTCTTTCCGTGCCCATCTCGGGTGTCCAAATCTGGGTGGCTTCCTCGGCGCCCCCACCCATGCGCACGTCCTCCAGGTGCAGGTCAGGACGGCCACGGCCACCGCCGACGTGGCCGCTCTGCGCGCGATTGGAGCGTAAGGTGCACGACGCCGGGCGCCGCGGGCTCTCGGGCGGCGAGTGTTCCGCCGCCTTCCGCGGCTGCGTCCGCGCGGCGGTCGGAGGTCACCCGCGGGCCCCGCTCCTCATCCAAGTTGCCTTCAAGGGACCCCCCCGCTCGAACATCTTTTCTTTTGCTGTTGTTCTTTCGCACCGCCCCCTTCGTGTTCCTTTTGGCGCGTCTCTGGTCATCCTTTCGGGAATCCCAGCTTGTGTTTGTTACTGCACGCCGCTACTGGTCGTGCATTCGGGCTTCGGGCGTGCAGGCTTGGAGCCGATACGATCGTCTAGCTTTTTCTGTCCCTCCCTCCTCTTCCTCGGGACGGATGAGACGAAAGGAGGAGGACAAGGAGGAGGACGAGACGAGGAGGAGGACAAGGAGGAGGACGAGACGAAGAGGAAGAGGCGGGGACAAGGAAGAGGAAGAGTCTTCCTATTCCTTCTCGTCTCGTCCTCCTCCTTGTCCTCCGTCGTATGTGTTATTTGCCTCTGCTTCTTGCAGGGGGCTCAGGATTGGTCCGCCCTGGCCGGCGCCTGCGGCGGGCAGCGTATCATTTTAGGGTGTGCCGGCCGATCCTCGCGTGGAGGCTGGTCCCCGTTGAGTTTTTTGGTTCCCCTCTTAGTTGCCCTCCCTCGCTCTATGCTCTGTGTCTCTGTCTGTCTGTCTGTCCGTGTGTCTCTCTCTCTCTCTCTCTGTACATATATCTATATATACATATATATAGATGTATGTACATATATATGCATATACGTACACATTGATATCTATGTTGTATAGATCTACATGTCTGTCTAGTCTGCTGGGCTGCGCGCGTGTGGCGGCATTTGCGACTATGCGGTTGAGTGCGCGCGTCACCCGTCGCAAGAATTTCGGGGGATGTCAGCCCATCCTTCTCCTGCTCCCCTTCCTTGCCTTTTCGCCTTCCTCCACCCCCTCCCCCTTCGTCTTCTTCGTCATGTTGTGTGTCTGTAGTATCGTTGGCCGTTTGGGCCTCGGGAATGATTCGCAAGCGGCGCGTTCGCTTCCTCTATCAGGCCATGGCTCACTGCATGAATTTGCCTACCGCATGTAGGCTCATGTGAGGTTCCCGGTTTGCCCAGCGACCTTTTGATCAGTACAGCGGGGGAGCCAAGAGATTCATCTCGCGGAACGGACATGCGTGCAGCTTTCGTGGCGCTCGGGAGTTGCTGGGCCAGGGTTCCGAGGCGGGTCAGGCCCTCGCGAGGGCCCCCCCCGCCCCACCCCGAGGAGGCCCAATCTGTGCACCCCTTCGAGGCGGGGGAGGAGGAGGCGGACGAGGAGGAGGAGGAGAATGAGGAGGAGTAGGAGGAGGAGGACGTGAGAAGGAGGAGGAGGAGGAGGAGGAGAAGGATGAGGAGGAGGAGGAGCAGGAAATGGAGAAGACGATCACGAGGAGGAGGGGGAGGAGAAGGATGAGGGGGCGACGACGACGACGACGACGACGACGACGACGACGACGACGACGACGACGACGACGACGACGACGACGACGACGACGACGACCGCGACGACGACGACGACGACGACGACGACGACGACGACGACGAGCGACGACGGGCGACGGGGAGCGCCGAGGACGACGATGAGCGACGACCTCGACGACGAGCGCTGGCCGGGCAGGCCAGAGGGCGGGACCGCAGCCGAAGCCGCCGCAGAAGCCCCAGCAGGCCGCGGGGCGGACAAAACGGGTGTCTGCTGCGGCGCATCCTCGGGGGACTAGGTGTGTTCTGTAGACAGCGGTCCTCCTTCTCCTCCTCCTTTTTCTCCTCCCCCTCGCCCTCTTCGTCCTCGTCCCCTGTATTTCGTCAATAGGCCTCCGTGCACCAACACGTAAATGTATCCTCATTTACCTCTCGACGTCTGTTGCCATTTGGGCACAGTCGCTCGGTGGTTTCAGAACAACGGTTGGGCGCTAAGCGGCCATTGGGCCGTGCGCCGTCGACGCCGCGCTGCGGCGGGTCTGTGAGAAAGACCCTTTTTGCGCTTGCGTTGTCGGAGCCCATGTCGCCTCCGCGGGCGCGCAGAAAGATGGCGGGTGATACCGGTGCAGGCCGTGGCAGGGGGGAGGCGAGCGCGGGCGGCAGCGGAGGCCCATACCACCCTTCGGCATGAGTGCCTAGCCGGTGCGCGGGCACGTCGTCTCCCTTGCCGCCCGTCGGGCAAGGTGATGGGGAGTAGCACAAGGGTCATGCGGGGTACGGCCGCTAGCATCGGTCGTGCTGCTCAGCGATGTGCTGCTCGTAGCTGGCGTGCTGATCAGCGCCCTGGTAGTCGAGACGGTGCTCGACGCCCCCGTGGGCGCGACGTCAGAGGTGCTGCTCTCCAACGTACTGCTCAACGTCGAGATGCAAATTCCTGTCGTGCAGTTCAGCAACATGGTAATCGAGGCAATGTTCGTCTCACTGGTGCCCGTCAGGGTGGAGCTGATGCTCTCCGACGTGTTGGTCAAAGCTCGCATCCCACCCTCAGCGGGCCAGCGCGGCTCGTGGAAATAGGGCGAAGTTCGCAACCCACCGCTAGTGGGCCAATTCTGCTCGTGGAAATAAGCCGATGCACGCATCCCACCCCCAGTGGGCCAATGCGGATCGTGGAAATAGTGGCGAGCGTGCGGATGCCACCCTTTTCGCTGGTCCTTTGCCGGATATGCGCGAAGTGTACAATCGAAGTCGCATTCATCATCCCAGCAATTTCCTGCTTCATAGTAGGTACTCGTCCCACTCGTGGTCGTCGGGGGCGAGCTGCTCTTCCCAGTCGTGCTGCTCAGCGACGCGCAGCTGGTGCCCGCCGTGGTGGTCAGCGACATGGTTCTCGAGACAGTGCTCGTCCCACTCGCGGGCTCCGGGGTTGAGCTGGTGCTCTCCGACGTGCTGCTAGACGTCGAGACGCCAGTGCCCGTCGTGCAGCTCAGCGACGTGGTGCTCGAGGTATTTCTCGTCGGGCTGGTGCGCGTCAGGAAATTTAGCTGGTGCTCGCCAACGTCCTGCTCAACGGTGCGCTGCTGGTGCCCGTCGTGGTGGTCAGCAACGTAGTACTCAAGACAGTATACGTCCCACTCGTGGACATCAGGATCCAGCTTGTGCTCTAAGACGTGGTGCTAGTTCCCGCCGTGCTGTACCGCGACGTGGTGCTGGATGCAGTAGTCGTCCCGCACGTGGACGTCGGGGTCGAGCTGCTGTTCCGGTCCGTGATGTGCAGCTGGTGTCCGTCGTAGTGGTCCGCGATGTGGTGCTCGAAGCATGGTTCGTCCCGCTCGTGGACGTCAGGATAGAACTGCATTTCTCCGACGTGCTTTTGCCCAACGTTGAGATGTTAGTGCAAGTTGTGTTGCTCAGCGACGTGGCACCCGCGGCAGTACTGGTCCCACTCGTGAAATGGCAGGGTCGAGGTGCCGTTCTCCAGCGTGCTGCTCGACGTTGCCATGCCAGTGCCCGTCGTGGTGGTCAGCGACGTAGTACTCGCGGCAGTGCTCGTCCCCCTGGGGCCTGGGAGGTGTCATGGTCAACACACTTCTCTCCGACGTGTTACTCGCAGGTTCGCTGCCCGTGCCCGTCGCGGTGGTCAGCGACGTTCCACTCGAGACAGTTCTCGTCCCGCACGTGGACGTCAGGGCGGAGCTGGTGCTCGCCGAGGTGCTGTTCAACGTTGAGATGCTAGTACCCGTCGCTTTGCTCGGCGACGACGTGCTCGGGGCAGTGCTCGTGCCGTTCGTGGTCGTCAGGGCCGAGTTGCTGCTCTTGGACGTGCTGCTCCGCGATGCTCTGCCAGTGCCCGTCATGATGGTCAGTGACTTGTACTCACGGCAGTGCTCGTCCCACTCTTTGGACGTAAGTGTCGAGCTGCTGCTCTCCGTCATGCTGCTCGATGTTTAGGTGCTATTGCCCGTTGTGCTGCTCGGCGACGGGGTGCTCGAGGCAGGACTCTCCCCGCTCGTGGACGTCGGGGTGGAGCTGGTGCTTTCCGACGTGCTGCTCGACTATGCGCTGCTGGTTCCGGTCGTGCTGCTCGGCGGCGGGATACTCGAGGCGGTGCTCATCCCACTGCTCACCGTCAGGGTCGAGCTGTTCCTCGGCGCGCCGCTCAACGTTGCGCCGCTGGTGCCAGTCGCGGTGCCCAGCGACGCGGCACTTGAGACCGTGCTCGTCCCACGCGTTGGCGTCGGGGCACTTCCTGCCCCACTCGCGGGCATCAGAGTCGAGCTGCTGCTCCCCGACGTACTGCTGAAGATGCACTGCTGGTGCCCGTCGTGGTAGGCAGCGACGTGGTGCTCGAGACAGTGAGCGTCCCGCGCGTGGGAGTCAGGGTCGAGCTGCTGCTCTCCTGCGCGCTGCTCGACGAGTCGCTGCTGGTCCCGGTCTTGCTGCTTGGCGACGCTGTGCTCGTGGCGGTAGTGATCCCACTCGCCGACGTCATTGTCGCGCTGTGTCTTTCCGACGTGTTGCTCAACGTCGAGGAGGTGGTGCCCGTGGTGCTCGACTCCGTCATGCTGGGCAGGTTCAGGTACCTGGTAGTGTGAATGGTGCACTCAGGCTTGGTGCTCGTTGCAGTGCTCGTCACAGTCGCGGGCGCCAGCCCTGGTGGGCTGGCCACGACCATGAGGGCCAGGGGGATGAGGCGTCTGCTCGCCGCAATTGGGCCTTGGATTTCTGCACTGGAGTGGTGCTCCGCGGAGCGTGGTCCAGTGATTCTAGTGAAACATACGAGACGAGGCAAGCTGAGACCGTCGATCGCCAGCCAAACGGCAGGAAAAGCAAAATTGCGCTGCACATCACTCCCGGTGTTGTGAGTCATCACGGCACCCCTGTCGCAGCTGCGTAGAGAGTGAGAGTTGGGGTCGAGGGAGAGGCGAGTCCCGCGAAGATCGCCCTCGCTGCGCGGAGCGTCGTCGGCACCTTTCCCAGCCGCTCTCACGGTCGAGGGCTCGTGGGGGTCGTGCCGATGAGCTTGCGCGGGGCGTCTTCGGCGTCGCTCTCCGAGATAACGGGGTGGGGCGACCCGACGGGGGCTCGCCGTCCGCGCCGGTGTTTGCGGAGCTTGTTCAGGCGCTTCCGCTGCTGCGGGCTGAGCCCCAAGGAGTCCGTGGGCCCTGTCGGTGCCGCAGTCGCTGGTGCGACGGCTGGCATCGGAGATTCGCGCTCGGCCTGGCGCAGGTATCCGGGTGCGCGTAGGCGGGCCTGGCGTCTCAGCCGTAGTTCCCGCCGTCGACGAGTCTCACGTCTCTGCTGGCGTGGGCCCTGACGTTGAGGCAGTGTCACCTAACCCTCGCCGGCAGATGGGGGCGAGGGATCAGACTTGACGTGAGCAGGGCGGCGGTGCTGCCGTTGGTCAACAGGACCACCCAGTGCTGATTCTGATCCCCTGTGCGTCCAATGACTATGCCATGTTGGCCGTTAATTGGGTTCTTTGCTTTGTTGGTGACAGTTGCCTCCGTGCCTTCCCGGACGAACTGTGGCGTGGGTAACATGACGGGGGCTGTGGAGTCAGACTGCGCTTCGGCTCTGGTGGACCTACCGAGTCACCAGGCCTCCCTCTCTTCTCTGAGGTCCCACTCGTCACGGGGGTCCCATTCTTCGCAGAGGTCCCATTCATAGGGGCGCGCATCCGCCTCGTCGTAAGGGTCACATTCGACGGGGTGCGGGTGAAGGCGGGCCCACCTCATCACATGAGCCGTCTCATCAGCTTGAGTGAACTTTGTCACGGTAGCTCTTGACGTCGGCCGTGGTGGTGCTGCCAATGGCGTTTGCTGCGCCGTGGTTGTCGCTGAGGCTCGCCCTGGGCTCAACCCTGGTGGTTGTGCCCGTGGGGGTTGACGGTGGCTGCAGCGGGTGAGTCCAGGGTCCTCTGGTGGCGGCTACCCCTTCCGAGGCAACAGCTGGGAAGATCGCCGCGGAGTCCCAGGGGGTCCTCGGTCGGTGTTTTGGCCCTGGTGAGGTGTCAGTGGATGCTACTGGTGCGTGGGGTCCCGTGGTCGGGAGGAGGAGGAGGATGATGAGGAGGAGGAGGGGGATGGGATGAAGCGGAGGAGGAGGAGGAGGGGGAGGAGGGGGATGGAATGAAGAGGAGGAGGAGGAAGAGGAGGAGGAGGAGGAGGAGGAGGAGGAGGAGGAGGAGGAGGAGGAGGAGGAGGAGGAGGGAGGAGGAGGGAGGAGGAGGAGGAGGGATGGGGGAGGAGGAAGGGCGGTGTCGTTGCACCGGCGGGCGTCGACCGAGGCCGTGGGCCCTGCCGAGTCACGGCTGGTGCCCGTCTTGAGCTTCTTCGAGTGGTACACATGGTTTATTTTCAAGTTTGTGGAGGACGATCAATGGAGAGGAAGCATGTTGCAAAACAATTCCCAGACGTCGAAAACATGTGTTAAACAGTTTTTTCTCTGAACATGTGAACAAGCATGCTTGACACATGTTTAGAACATGTTTTCCGACATGTCAAACACATGTTAATATCAATGATAGGACTGTTAAGGTGTCCATTGTCGTGGCATCCACATCGAAGGTTCTTTGATTTTTTTGGGGCCGAGATCCTTTCATTTCGAATTGTTCTAGCCTGGGCCTGTCCCTGGCCACTAAGGGGGCTAGGAACAATGAGATACGGGCACACTTAGAAACGAGCACGATTGGAAATGAACGACGTGTACAGCATGATGTAGCCGATCTTCTTCTCGCACAGTTTCATCAGCTCGCCCCTTAGCCCGCGCTGGTCGGTGCGGTGCTGTCGTTTGGTTTTGCCAGGGCCGTCTTGGTGCTTGTGAGCACGTTTGATGTAAGCAGCGATTGCTCGGTCGACGCACCACTGCTCTGGAGTGCGGCGACGCACGCTTCCTTTCGGCTGAGGTTGGCCTGGCATCGCTCGGACGTGTGCATTTTTTCTCGGCGAGGACCATCGAGGAGCATCCTTGATCATTTGGCGAAAAAACCACGCACGAAACCGAACAAAGCACAGGGAATGGACGTCCGAGCGATGGCCAGTTGGTATTTTGTCGATTCGTTAAAACTGTCTTTTGGGCGGCCCGTATCTGATTGCCTCTGCTGCGGCGGTGCATGGATCGCACGGCGAGGGCCTTCGGGAACCACCGCGGGGCGCGCTGGGGAATCTGTGAGGGGTGGCAGGAAGCAGGCCTGTGGGGAGGGCCACGGGTCTGGTCTCGCCCTTTTTCCATCACCGGAACGCGTGGGGCTTCGTGTGGTGGCTGCGCCCTGGGCCTGGGTGCCCACGAGCTGCGACTAGAGTCAGGAGGGAAACAAGCACACAGACACAATTCATCGTCGACTCCCAGGACAAGATTGGAAACTATCGGAAGTGGGGTGGAAGACAAACACCCCAGAAATGTGATTTGTGTGTATCTGTTTGTGTGTCCCAGAGCCCCTTCAGAAAGAGAGAGAGAGAGAGAGAGAGGGTCCCCTTTCCTGGGCCTCGGCTGGGGTCAGCGCTGCTGCATCCAGGGGTTGCCGCGGCGGTCCGCCGCGCTCGCCGCCGTGAGCGCGGGCTGGGCGCTGCGCGCGTCCCCAAGTGCTGAAAGCAGCGGGTTTCGAACTGCGCGAGCGTCAACAGGGAGGGAGCCATGAAGGAAAAGCCACAAGCCGGGTCTGGAGTTGGCGCTGTCTCAGGGTTGGGGAGGAGAGAGTGGGAATGGAGGGAGAGAGGGCAGCCCACCCTTGCCTTGGCACGAGCCCGCACGCCCGTGCAGTCTCATGGGTCACTTATCGGGCGGGGCCCGACATTTTTCCCCAAGCCCACTTGGGAGGCAACACGAGACAAACCATAGCCCATGGCTCCTGTCAGTACTGCTTGGGCGACCTGCACTTCATTGTCGAACAACATCAAGGGACATCCGAGGGTGTTTGCCCACTGCTGCCCTCTGAAAGCTTCCATCTCGTACGTCAATTTGGGGTTCGCATGATGACTGACGCCGTATTTCTAGATATGGATAACGACCTGAGGGCACCATCTCACTGATAATGGAACCGACTCAGAGAATAACAATACGAGCCCGAAGGTGCTACTCGCGCCAGCTGGCCCAAAGAAACCGCTCGTCCCCACGGTGATTGCTCGTCCCAGTGTTTGAATTGACGGCGCCATGCCATCCATGCGCAGATCGGGTGCCCCTAACATGTCGAGTATGTGTATGGATTATTTCGAGCAGTCCCAGAGTTCTTAAGATTGGTATTCATTCCCCTCCCACCGAGATGCTTTATGAGGCCACTCCCAGTAGGAGTCTTTACTATGTGATCTGTCATCGGTCCAATCCCGACTTCAATCCCGCTTCTTCCCAAAGATCACTTTGAGGACCAACGGCGCCTTTGAACCAATTGAGGACTCAGGCCGCATCTTGAAGGTCCTGAATGAGGAGGAGGAGGAGGAGGAGGAGGAGGAGGAGGAGGAGGAGGAGGAGGAGGAGGAGGAGCAGGACGAGCAGGAGGACAAAGAGGAGGAGCAGGAGGACGAACAGGAGGAGCAAGCGGAATCATATAATAAAAGGAGGAGTCGGAGGAGTCGGAGGAGTCGGAGGAGTCGGAGGAGTCGGAGGAGGAGGAGGAGGAGGAGGAGGAGGGCCTCGCCTCCTCCTCCACCACCTCCTCCTCCGCCTCCTTCCTCCTATTCCTCCTTTTCCTCCTTCGGACCCCCCCCCGTGCTACGCCTTCTGCCCCCGCGGCCTCTCCGCTCCCCGACAGGCGCGGCAAGCGGCGGGAACCGACGCCCAAGGCCCGCCGCTCGGCCCCCGCCGCTCGGGCGGCCGCGGCCACCCCGCGGCGGCCCTGGGCGGCCTGTCGGTCGGCCAGCAGCTGCTTCGGGCGGCCTTCGGTGGCCCGGGCAGCGGCGCTGGCTTCGTCGTCGGCGTCGTTGGCGGTTCCGTCGTTGGAGGGTAGGGGAGGAGGAGGAGGAGGAGGAGGAGGAGGAGGAGGAGGAGGAGGAGGAGGAGGAGGAGGAGGAGGAGGAGGAGGAGGAGGGCCAGTGTGAATCCAATATTCAGCAATGATCTTGCGATCAACCCTTCCTTCAAGTTCCCTTTTCATCGGCTTTTATAAGGATTTATTTTCACTGCGGGAAGAGCCCCGTTGGAAGACAACCGTCTGAAAATTTCAACCGTGCCAAAGCACCGTTCCTGGGACTGTAACGCTGCAGGTCAACGTTACCATCGCGTCCTGACGATCTTAAATTGTGCCAGAACATAATTGCTGAGACGTCAACACTGCGAATCAACGCAACTGTTGTGACCTGACAACCCTAAATCGTGCCAAAACCATTTTTCTGAGACATCATCCATCATAATCTCAGACGCGGCGATAAGGCGAGAATTGGATTCTGAAAAGGAACGTGTAAACTTTCGAGACGAATTTGCTCGGCGCTGAGGCGAGAACCGCATTTTGAAGACGACTCGCTCTCCAAAGTTTTCACACGAAGGTGGGCGGCGATACGGCGAGTGCCACATTTTGAAATCGAGCCGCCCTCATCTGTGAAGCTCTTGCAAAATTTAAAGACGAATGTGCGCTGCGCCAATGCGAGAGCCACAGATCGAAAATGACCCGCCCTCTATACGTGAAGCTGTTGCCAATTTCCAGCTTCAGGATCGCAAATGGTAAGGGAATATCAGGCGAAGCGCCCGGCCCGCCCTACGGACCTGTTTCGGGGTGCGACAGGGATGATTTGGTTATAAGGAAGAGGGATGGAGGGGGAGGAGGGGGAGGAGGAGGAGGAGGAGGAGGAGGAGGAGGAGGAGGAGGAGGAGGCGGAGGCGGAGGCGGAGGAGGAGGAGGAGGAGGAGGAAGAGGAGGAGGAGGAGGACCAGTCTAAACCCAAGAGGCATCAGCGATGTTGGAATACACCCTCCCTCCAAGCTCCCTCTTCATAGGGCCCTACAACGGTTCATTTCCACTGAGGGAACTGCCTCGTTGGAAGACAACCTTTTGAAGACCCTGAAGCATGCCAAAATGGTGGTCTCGGGATTCCAGCGCCACGGATCAACCTGATTGTTGCGTCTTGATGATCTTAAACCGTGTCAGAGCGCCATTCTTGGGACTTGACACCGCGAATCAACTTGATTGTTGCACCCTCATAATCCTGAGTCCTTCCACAACGCATTTTGTGGTACGCTGGTCATGGGAGCCCGCAGAACTCTGGCAAATAAAAAAAACTGTTATGCGCGGCGCTACGGCGATATCCACATTTTGAAGAGGAGCTGCCCTCAATCCGTGAAGCTCTTGCAACTTTTCCCAACCATCCTGTGGTGTTGGGTCCTCGTTTTGAAGAGACGTCGCCCCGCGTTCTCCTCCTCTCCTCTCCTCCTCCCCCTTTTCCCTCCTCCATCACCATCATCATCATCACCACCCGTTTCAGCATACCCCTCACACGTTTCGTGGCCCCATAGGGAGCCCCACCGGAGGTCCCAGTGCTACCGTCCGCATGCGTCCCCCCAACCCAGTACAGCGTTTCGTGGCCCCATAGAGAGCCCCACCGGAGGTCCCAGTGCTACCGTCCGCATGCGTCCCCCCCACCCAGTACAGCGTTTCGTGGCCCCTTGGGGAGCCCCGCCGAAGGTCTCAGTGCTACCGTCCGCATGCGTCCCCCCCACCCAGTAGAGCGTTTCATGGCTCCATAGGGAGCCCCACCGAAGGTCCCGGTGCTACCGTCCGCATGCGTCCCCCCCACCCATAGGGAACCCCACCGAAGGTCCCAGTGCTACCGTCCGCATGCGTCCCCCCCACCCAGTAGAGCGTTTCGTGGCCCCATAGGGAGCCCCACCGAAGGTCCCAGTGCTACCGTCCGCATGCGTCCCCCCTTCCCAGTACAGCGTTTCGTGGCCCAATAGGGAGCCCCAACGAAGGTCCCAGTGCTACCGGCCGCATGCGTCCCCCACACCCAGTACAGCGTTTCGTGGCCCCATCGGGAGCCCCACCGAAGGTCCCAGTGCTACCTTCCGCATGCGCGCTTCCGAGGCAAAGGATCAGACCAGACGCAGAAGACGACTCAAACGGCGAAGCCCCTCACACACGCCGCGCCGACAGGGTCGGCGGATTCACATTTTGTACACGACCTGCGCTTCAAGCCTGCGTACATATCTGGTAACAAATTAATGCGAATGTGCGCCGCGCTCAGGCGAGAGCCCCCATCCTCCGTCTTCTCTGCTGCCCCCTTCCCTCCCCCCTCTCTCTCTCCCTCGTCCTCCTGCTCCTCCCCCTCCGCCTTCTTCTCCTCCCGTGCCTGTTCCTCCCTCCCCCCTCTCCCTCGCCGTCTCCCTCGCCGCCGCCGCCGCCGTCGTCGCCGCAGTCGCCATAATCATCGTCGTCGCAGCCGCCGTCGGCTGCGTCGACCTCGTCGCCGCCGCCGTCGCAGCAGCCGTCGTCGACGTCGACGTCGCCGCCGCCGTCGCCGCAGCCGTCGACCGACGCCGCCGCCGTCGACGCGGTCGTCGGCGGCCGCCGCCGCCGCCGGCCGGGCCGCCCGAGGCCCGCCGGGGTCGGCGAAGCGCCTCGCGGAGCAACCGCCGCGCGCGGAGCCGCAGCCGGGGCGGCCGCGACCGCGACAGGACGGCCCGCTTCGCTCCCTCGAGCGCCTGCTCGCTCCCTCGCCGGCTCGCTCCTTTGCCTTCTTCGCTCCTCCTCGCTGCCCGCCTCCCTCGCGCCTCCTCCTCCTCCTCCGCCTCCTCCTCTCCTCCTCCTCCTCGTGCTCCTCCTCCTCCTCCTCCTCCTCCTCCTCCTCCTTCTCCTCCTCCTCCTCCTCCTCCTCCTCCTCCTCCTCCTCCTCCTCTTCCTCCCTTCCAGCTTTGCATTGGCGCATGGGTGTGGCTTTTTGCGGCGCTCGCCCAGTTCGATATCCTCGACTCGTGCCTCCAGCCCATGAGGGCGCTGTACAGTAGAAAGAGCTGCTGGACTCGCATCGGGTCGCGGTCGTTCTACGTGTGCGTGGTGCTCGCGGGCGTGGCCCAAGTCTGCCCCCTCTCGGGCATTTTGTGGGCCCCCGCGACGGCGCCATTCGTGGAGGCCCTCGCCAGTGCCCTGGCCCTGCCCTCCCGCTCGCTGGCCCGTCGCCCACCCCGTGAGGCGCCGATTGTCGGACCCAGTCGGAACACGAAGCTCGGCGTCTGCGCTGCGGATGGAATGGGGGTCGTGCTGTGGGACATCTGCCTCGTCGCCCTCATTGAGCCGCATTTTCACGCCATGGCGCGCCTTGCCTCTTTGCGCCTGCAGCCCTGGAAGTGCCTCCTGGTGCCACTCTGGTTGGCCGCTGCGGACCTTGCAGACTCCATCGAGTCCATCCGCGCGGCGCTCAGGGCGTTCGCACCGATTTGGGCTGACTTCACCATCGATTCCAAAGTAAATTCATGTGGATTCGTCTTGGGATTGTGGGCCCTCCTCATGGACACCTGGCATGTGGCAGACACGACGTACAAGCAGCGCGAGGCCGTGCTCAAGACCGTGCCAGTCCCGACGGCCGAGTTGGTCACGCTGTACAACGGCTCCATGGTTTCCGTCCTGGCCTACCTGGGCCAGCTCCTCGCCAGGTCAGAAGACCTCATCAGGGGCGAGTTGGACGTGCCGCCCCGCATCCTGAAGCGCCGCCCAAAAACTTCACACTGGCTGACTTGTTCAGCCTGCGCACATGGACGCCCAGACCCGCGCTGGCCGCGCTGCTGTCTGCTGCCTGGGCTTCCGCGTGGCGCACACCCAGCGCAACGCTCTCGGGATGGAGGGCTTTCGGGGACGTCTGGCTTGACCAGGCTTGGGACGTTCTCTCGGCCTTCGTCGTCGTCGTCGTCGTCTCAGGCTGCTGGGCTGCGCCGCCTTGGGCGCAGACCGAGCCCGTGCTGCAGGACCTCATGTCAGTGGATTCTGCCACATCGCCGAGCGAGCGGTGACAGCGGCGTCGAAGAGCTGCCCTGAGCGCGGCCAGCGCCGCGGCTCGACGCGAGCTCGACGCGGCCGCCGCCTTTCGCCGCAGAGCCCACCTGCAGCGAGCGCATGCGGACTCCGCCGCCCAGACGTTTTTCCCTTAGAAGCCTTCGAGAATACCCTCCGCCTCCGCCTCCGCGCATGATGGCTGGACCGTGCGGTCCCTGCCGACCTCCGCCAGAGGTAGCTCCGCCTCAGAGCTCAGCTCGCGGTCGCTGCCCCGGGCACGTGCTGGGAGACCCTGCGCACTCTCGCCGGCGCCTGGTCCACGTCTTATCGCACGCACGTGGGACACTCCCACCTTGCGCGCCGATGGAGCTGCCAGCACGGACCAGATCGCGCACTACTTGCAATGTCACGGCTCCTTGTTGTGCGTATGCGTCGCTTCGTGCACCACCGCCCACGCATGCCCCCTGCGGCGCCCGTGGCCGGGCCTGCCGGAGCACTGCGCCGAGGATCCGCAGAGTGAGAACGGCCTTCCCTGGACGGCCGCGCGCTTCGCGACCCTCTACCACACGTACAACCTCATGTCGGCGTCACCCCAACATACTTATATACTATATGTGCGTCGCTCCCTCAGGGGCGACGCGCGCACCTGGAAATCTTCTAGTATTTGCTTCGTGGCGGGTGCTTTCTGGCCACACGCGCAACCTCAGGCGGCACCGCGCGGGGCCGCTGCAGCCAGGCCCAGGGGTTGCCCGGGCACTGGCGCGCGCTGCTGCCCACCGCGTCTGGGTGCCCCCGCTCCCCGCGCGGACCCAGCGCGAGCCGCCCGTCGCACCGGGGCCCCGGCGCACGGCCCGCCCCGAGCGCGAGCCGCCCGGCATTCTCGCCCGGCCAGCGCCAAGAAGAATTGCTGATTCGGGCGGCGCCCGCAGCGGCCTGCGGCCACAGCTCCCAACGGCCGTGGAGCCGTGGGCGCTCCTCCTGTTGCATGGCCGCTTGAGCTCTTTGTTGTGTTCTCTCCAGCGGGTTAGCATCACTAGAGCACGCCTCGTGTCACGCCTGCGTGCGACGAGCTTCTCCTCTTCTTTCTTTCCCCCCTGTTCCAGCGGGGAGGAGGGGGGATGAGAAGGGGTGGGAGGTGGGAGGAGGAAGGGGAGGAGGAAGAGGCGCGTGGAGGTTAGGTGTTGATGGATATGGTCCTGGGCCGAGGTGTCGATAGGGGTGCTCGCTGGAGGAGGGGAAGGGGAGAAGGAGGAGGAGGAGGAACGAGAGGAGGAGGAGGAGGAGGAGGAGGAGGAGGAGGAGGAGGAGGAGGAGGAGGAGGAGGAGGAGGAGGAGGAGGAGGAGGAGGAGGAGGAGGAGGAGGAGGAGGAGGAGGAGGAGGCGGAGGAGGAGGAGGAGGAGGAGGAGGAGGAGGCGGAGGAGGAGGAGGAGGAGGAGAGGAGGAGGAGGGGGAGGAGGAGGAGGAGGCAGGAGGAGGAGGAGGAGGAGGAGGAGGAGGAGGAGGAGGAGGAGGAGGAGGGGAGGAGGAGGGGGGCAATGGCGAGTTTGGGGGCCCCGTGGGCCGTCAGTGCAGCCTCTTTGCGGTCCCGGGGGCCCCTGGCGTATCTCGGGGGGACTCTTGGGGCCTCGTGGGGGAGCATTGGGTGTTTCTGGGGCTCTCCCAGGCGCCTCTCAGGGCCTTTTGGGCGTGTCTTGGGACAGTCTCGAGGCGTGAGGAGGAGGAGGAAGAGGAGGAGGAGGAGGAGGAGGAGGAGGAGGAGGAGGAGGAGGAGGAGGAAGGGGAGGAGGAGGAGCAGGAGGAGGAGGAGGAGGAGGAGGAGGAGGAGGAGGAGGAGGAGGAGGAGGAGGAGGAGGAGGAGGAGGAGGAGGAGGAGGCCTCCTCCCCCTCTCCTGCTCCTTCCGCCTCCCAGGGCGGTGCTTTTGCCATGGACGCCCTCGCACCCTGGAGCAGCGCTCTCGCGGGAGGCTTCCTCGGCATCCCGCTCCCGCCCGAGACATCTTCGTGACTTACCCAGGAAGCGTGCTGTGTCCTCAAAGCTGGTCGCCTCCTCCCTTCGACCAGGGGCGCCACCCGGACCTCCTCCCAGAGCGCATCTCGGTGTCAGAGAAGGGCCATCCAATGGGTCGCTTGGGCGTGGCCTCGCCTCCTTTTTCCCTCGCACCTCCTCCTCTCGGAGCCCAGAGCTGCGAGGAAGTCTCAGGCGAAGCTGGCCTGTGCACTTCGCGCACGGCATCTCGGAGCTCAGAGTTATAAGGCCGTCTCAGGCGAAACGGGCCGCACTCTTGAAATGGTAGGTTTTTTTGTGAACCAGAGTTTTGAGGACAGCTCACGATTGAGTCTCATGGTCCCGTAGCCTCCCGCTATGCGGCCCCGACGGCACCGCCCACTCTGGTGCTGGCGCCGTCGCCTGCGCCCGCGTCAACGCTGGCTTCCTATCCCAGCTCGATTCATCAGCGTGCTTGTCCTCACCTTGTGCGCTTGCGCGCGCGCGCGTGATCGTGAACATGCAAAAGCTCGACCCTCGGGCGACGGTGTCAGCCCAGCGTGTGCGGCACCACTGGTTCGATTACAGTGCCGCCGTTGACGTCCAGCAGCTCTGACCACCGCGCTAGCCACTTGGAGGGGAGGGTTGGTCGTGCCATGGGGGAGGCGGAGGAGGAGGAGGAGGAGGAGGAGGAGAAGAAAGAGGAGGAGGAAGAGGAGGAGGAGAAGGAGGCGAGCCGCGGTACGGAAAGCCGCGGCCAGGTGTGCACGCCCGCAGAGGGCCATCCGCGATCGAAGTCACTGCCTGCCCATCCAATTCTTACGTCATTTTGCCATGCATACTCTTAAGTCGGGCCTGTCCCTCTACAGGAGGAATGTTCAGAAATAGTCAATAAATAGTCTCGGGACGATTTCTCGAGTATTTTGGATTACACTTTTGTTTTTTTTATGTTTCTTTTCGTCCCAAATCAACCTCTATGGGGACATGCCCGACCTAATCATACTCTTACATCCCTTTCGACCGCGATTACATGTTGATATCTCTTGTTCTTCCTCCTGCCCGCGTTATGGCCTCACGATTTCGACATCCGCACCGTACGAGCACCACTTGCAGGGCAATTTCGGCCAAGATCCCACCTCGAACACGACTTCGGCTATTTCTCTCAACCCTGCTTGGCACCGCAAGGAAAGAGAAAAACGGTCAGCAGCACGCACACTGTTGAGAGCAGCATGAGCACGCTCACTGCTGGACCAACCAACCTACCAACTAACAGCTATAATCTGCACAGCCTCTACTCAACCAGCATCATAGCGCACACCAGCCACCAAAACAGACGACGGACACAATGTACGGTCACACGCAAGCCCCCAAGCCAAAGGCAAAGGCAAAGGGAAGTGCCAACAGCAACGACCGTACGGCAAAGGCAAAGGACCATCCTGGCAGCCAGTGGGTTACAGCGGATACGCCGATCTAGCCCAACACGCTCCGTCCTCTCACGCAGCAGAATCACAACACTAGCAACAAGCAGGGGACAGCCGCTACCAAGCAGCTGCAGGGACACCATACTGGACTCAATAACCACACGCTCCCAAGCAGCAGCGAACGACTACACCAAAACCAAAAGGAAGACAACCACCGACTACGCAGAACAAGTACAAAGACTACGTACCACAACCACGCATCTGCAGCAACCCAGACCACACAGCATATGCTACGAGGGAGTGCCAGACATTGACCAGCAGCAGACCAAAAGCATACCGTGACATTGACCAGCAGCAGACCAGACCACGTGACGCACAAAGACAAGCTTGGAGCCCCCCCCTGGAAGTAGGGGCCTGAAACACATCCAGGACTGCCAAATCAGGAAGCTTGCTCTACAAGTGCTGGCAGTGGAGAACGCAGGTCAGCATGCAGGACAAGTACGCCATGAGCTGGCATTTGTCATTACGCCATGAGTTGGCATTTGTCGGCAGACAGTGACTCGACCAGAAGCCAAGAACCGACAGACTGCAATCCATGCGCAAGCTCAAGAACGACTACGCAGCGTGCGCCACGAGCTCACCAGCCAACCCGAAACAAGCACATCAGCAGCACGACGACAACATAAGAAAGACCAAGACGTACACGAACCTGGAAAAATAGTTGGTCCATTACAGACAGCATACGTCCAGCCCGCAAGCGCCTGCACCTCGAGCACAGGACGTACAACTTAACGCATAGCAGCGAGAACGGGCACCACTGATCCCACTGCATGCACCTGCAACCAGCGCCGACAAGGACGATGAGACACGGAAGCTCCAAGCACGACTCGAGTGGGCATGTGATGACTTCCAGGTTCACCATTGGACAATTGAAGAGCTCAAAGCGGCGCAACCAGACAGAGACGAGGAATCCAAGCTACAGAAACAATTACAAAGCAGCAGAAGAGACCATGCAACAGCTTCGAGCGGCGAACGGCCTCCCTGTCCCAACGATTACCGCGGGTCTCTTGAGCACGCGCAGGCACTCCGACAAGCAGAGCTGCGTATGCAAGCTGACAGCGCGAAAGCATAACGACTCGAGGAAGCAGCACAACGCAAAACAGAACACACAAGACGAAACGGACAAATACACCGACGCGCTGGGAGGCTGACGGCTCAAGCACGTAGCTACCACGCACAAGCCGACCAAGCTCGCGCACATAACGACGATTTCGAGACCATGCGCATCGCCGCGGAAGAGACGTAAACATATGATCAAGTTGCAATGGCTGAGCGACGGACAGAGCTGAGAGAAAAGCAGGAAGTGCCTCAACGACAATCATTAGCAGCCACCAGCAACCATGCACAATGCATTCTCAGAGCAGAACAAGTCACGGAGGAGCGGGTGCAGCATTCCATCCAGCAGGTGCACCAACACTACAATAATCATCAATCACAGATCGCTCGAGAAAACGCCCCATACATGGTGATGGCAGAACTGAAGACACAATCACTGGAGCAGGGGATCACACAATAAAGAAGACAGTCGAGAAGGTGGGCGCAACGGCGCCACAGCCACGAGGAACAATGCGCAGCCAACGTAGCACAACGGGCCCAGGCTCAGGCACATTTCGATGAAGTGGTTACGGCAGCGCAAGAAGCAGTGCATGCCCCCCCCCAAACGGCTTCAGCAAGCTGGGATCAACCTACTCGACCCATGCAACGACCAACGGGCAGCGCGCTTCATCGTGGCCAGCGCGACAGAGCAACTCGAGGTGGCCAACCGGCACTGCCCGCATCGATTTCGGACAGCATAACAAGACCAACAAGGAACCGAAGCTTGCGTGCAACAGCAGCAAACGGCGGTTCAAACGCCCATGACAGCGCGTGAAGAATCTTGAAAGTGACGCCAAGACAGACTGCACGAGCTTGCGACACTAGTGTGACAAGCCAATGGGAGCTACGCCCCCCAAAAACGATAACCCCATCCAGGGCAAGAGCTACCTGTGCGCGACCTCGACGAGGACCTAGACGAAGCGACCCGCATCGATCGCCACATCGAACAGCGGCGGTTCGTTGAAGAAAGGCACGAACTACAACGGCAGCAAGTGCATCGAGCGCAAGTCGAGGACGAAGCCAGCCGGCCACAATACGCATGGGCAGGCGTCGTGGGCGACGACTTCGGCGACATCCACGACATGGAAGACAATGAGAAGGACGACCTCGCAACGTCGCCACGCTGCACTTGCATCCCGAGACAGCACGACATGAACACGCCTGTTCGACAACAACAACAACCAGCGTCACCGCAGCTTGCCGACTCATCTACTATCCAGGAGCGGCGCAACAGCAAATTCCCCCCATCACGCCCGCGGAAATAGACCCAACAGGCGCGCCGCAACCGCATGCGCCTGAACGTAGCAAAGCAGGGGCTGCGAACTCAATGCCCGTTTGGGGCGCGCCGCAAGACGTGGCGACTCCACGGCGACAGGGGGCCGAACAACGCTGTGAAGCCGCTGGCCTTCCAGCGCAACTTTACGATCATATCGAATCCTAGCGGCCGACCTCGAGCACCCCACTCGCCGCGTAGGCGCGCGCCGCAGTCTGCGTCGACTGAGGAGATGAGCGACGTAGACTCTGACGCGCGGACGACCGCGGCATCCTGGCCACTACTGCCAGAACGAACCACCGATTTAGCCCTAGTGGCAAGCGGCAGTTCCACCCAAGTTGTACTCCTGACTATCAAAGGAGATGGGCGCCACCAGTTTTCGGAGCCCCATGCGTGACCCACCAAGAGGACAGATGAGGAATGCAAGCCGCCTCGCAAGCGACGCGGGCGACCCCGCTTCTCCCAATGGCAAGACGCGTAGTGCGCATCGTCGTCTCCGACGCGCCAACCCCGCGCATCCACTCACCTCTCCGCGAAGCTAACGCGCGCGAGTTTCTACAGCCCGACATCTCAAACATTGCGTGCTGTCCAGCAGCTCAAGCAGCGCTACTTGCTTCCTCCAGCCAACCGCAACGCGCATGCTCCGCGCCGCCCCTTCACGTTGGTGGCCCGCTACAGACAGCCACAGACGACTCCGCGAGGGCGTTGGTAGCGCCCAAGTGCGACGACCGCGCGCCCAGCTTTCGCGGGTACTACGCAGGCAGCATCATGCGCATCATGCGGAACGCCGTCGTCTCACGCTAACTCGACAGCGCCAGAAAAACTGACCGCCATCATCTGCGCATTTTCAGACTCCGCGCTGCAGCCGCCTCGCCCGCGCAAGCAGGGGCGCGCAGGCCCGGCCAGCGCCATTCACGCGCTCAACCAACTACCGCGCAGCGGCAGACTAGTCGCGCGGATTGCCCGTGGACCCTACCACCAAGCGAGCCAGCGTCGCTCCATCAAATGGCACCGCATGCGCGGACATGGCGACTATCCCTGGATCGAATTAGCATTCGCACTCGCAAAAACCACGCATCTGCACATTCCAGCGCAGGCACATTGCACGCGGTGGACAAATGCTCCCACTGCCGATCCATTTGCTACAGAACCGACTTGCTGACCACAGGAACATGTACTGGACAATGCACTTCACAGACCCAACCGACGACCTCTCAGCTTATCCCATGATCCAACAAGACGGGTTACGCTACTCCGCCCAAGTAATTCACCAACCTACACCGCTCTCTACAACTCATAAAGTGCAGACCGATGCCGACGCGCGCCCTCGCGCAGCAACAGCATTGCAGACGACGCGACTACCGTGCATCTCAAGACAGCTACTTGCAACGCACAGAGAGCAACCGTTGAAGCGACGAGTGGTGACTCACACCGTGCCAAACAGTCTTCCCGCCACATGGCCCGAGGACATCATCTAGGAGCACAGGCACTATTCCAGATGGTCCACCATTGGCGTCCAAGAGACTACGGCACGGAGCGACTACAGCACAGCAGACACCTACATGCAGTGTGCTACGCCGCAGCACCGATCCAAGCTGTTTTGCGGTCAGCTGTTAGTTGAGGAGTTCTATGTGCCACGCCTCCCAAATGAGAGTTCTGTTTCGAATGCAAGCGCACTTGAGTTCTCCAATCCTCCCACAGACCTCTCATCGTCAGGCGACGAGCACAGCGCATGTGTTAAACCATTTACCTGGCGCGCCCGCGGCGCATGCGAGATGGCGCCAGTCGCATCGCCAGATGGCGGGGAACAGGCTTGTCGCACTGACGCATTGCAACCTGCAGTCGTACCGGCAGACTTCAATGCACACATCAACGGCAACGTCTCGCCAGGCATCGGCGACATGGCACCGCCAACGCAGCTGCGAGCGGGCGACGATGACAACGCCGCGCGAGTGCGGCTAACCGTGGCAGCGCACGGCCTTTCCTGCGCAAGCATTCTAATTAACCGCGCGCCTACTCAAACGTTGGTGAGGCGCGCAAGGGCAATCATACAGAACTCAGTAACGATTGCATTGCACTCGCCAGCGTTTGGTTATCCCGCGTTACCGACCTCCTATGCAAGAAACGAAAACCTCTCCCCTATCTATGCGTCCATAGTGCACGAGAGAGCCCACGCTAAAGCCAACAACAAGCAATTACCACCATTCTACCCGGCAAAGGTGCAATACCTATCCAGACAAACGCAATGCGCCGACCGACTCGACAACCACCCGCTACCACCATGGGTCACGGACATTAGCCAGCATCGCCAGCAGACTACTGACGTATTGCACGCAGCAGCCGCAGTATGTTTCCCAACTGACGAGTTACACCGCGCCGGGCCTGCATCGCCATGGTTTTCACGAAGCCCATGCGGCTCAGGCGACGCGCATCAGTGCTGCGTTCAAGCAGAAGCGCAGGCGCCGCAACCATGCCGCGCAAGCTGAGCAGCCACGTTGCACAAGACCTCACAGTCAGATCCGCCGACCTTCACGCGCACAAGCTACATCTAGCGATGTGCGCGTCAACGGCTGACGACTACGGCGCAGAGCTAGCAATGCGACGTTTCTTAGCAGCAACCAGGCCACCACTAATTCAACAGCCCAAAACAGACCTTGCCGACCACGTCCCTGCACTATCCAACAAACTCCAGAGTTACCGCGACCTACATGAGCACAGATCATCAGGGCAACGCACGAAGGCAGCATTACGATACGGACCTGCCGCCAGGAGTAGTGCCGCAAAGACGCAAGCTATGCCCTACTGCACAGACATCAAGGGAAAGTCCAACAAAATCGACGAGCAGCAATCAGACGAATTTACAGAACACTTCCCGAAACAAGGAGAAGCCAAGCTCACGGACAACGACGGCATCTGTCAATGCGACAACAAGACGCTCAATGCACCAATGGCACCTGCCTCGGTGCACGACGTTATTTCATTATCGCTCGTCAGGGCCGTGAGGCGACGCAAGCAATCAGGACTATGCATAATCACGGCCGGCGTGTTAAAAGCAGGGCCCGTCGGCTCCGCAAGACGCATGCGCCCGCTGCTATCCAAATCATCGCTTATTCAACGGGAGCCTCTTTTCTGGAAGCATGGACTTGCAATGCCACTGCACAAAGGCCAAGGCACCACTAGCAAAGCAGCTCAGTTCAGGTCCTTTCTGCTCGCGCCAGAAATCCCAAAGCTACATTGCACTTACCTCCGACGGAGCCTTGCTGCCTTGCTTGCCCAATCATCGCCTCCGACCCAACGTGGAGGACCCTCGGGGAGATCTACATCATTCGAAGCACATGCGGCCACACTCATCACCAGCCTTAACCAGGATAACAAGACCAGTACAGTGCGATACTACGTCGGTCTCGCAGCAGCCTTCCACTCGGTGGTAAGGGAAACGGTATTCAGCCCAACAGTGCGAGCAGACCATGGAAAGAAATTACCAGAAGGGGAACGGTAATCAGCTCAACAGTGCGAGCAATTATGCTTATAGCAGAAGCAATCCTTAGCCAATTTTGCATGCTTGGTTCTTACACGTGCGACCCGCATTTAGCAGCCTAGCTAATCGAGTCCTGCGGAGCCTCGCGCTTTACGTGTCAGTACTCCCAGCTAACAGCACGTCCGACTAAAGGCGCGAGGCCAGGCAACAGCCTAGCTGGCGCAACGTGCCGCCTATCTTTGCGAGACCACTCAACACTATCCGACAACGTTACAGAGCAGCCATATGCAGTCCGACTACCTACGCTAGCAACACCTTTGTTCCATTTTCCGAGGCACACACGCGCTGAAATACGACTTCGCAACCAGTGCAGCATTTGTAGGCGGCGCGCTAATATTGGCACAGTGCAAGAACACTACATGGCCGATTGAGCGACGTCGACATACGCGTCGCCCACTAGCTGCGGCTTCAAGCTCAACTACAAACCACGCGAATCAGCCTTGGCGATGCACCTTGCAGGAACAGGTGCTGGACAGGCTGAATAGAGACTGCTCGCGCAACCAGAGCCCACCATCTACTGTCCACTTTGGGGGCGGCGCATCTCCATCACGCATATGTGCGATTACTTAGGGATTCATTTCAGGCCGTCATGCGAAACCACCATTCGCGCAGCTCACCAGATCACCGAGCAGAGAGCAGCACGAACATCTCGTGAGGCCACGCACTTCGAAACCGAACATCTGCGCGCGTGGATCAAAGTAAGACTCGCCCGCTCTGCCAATCCCTTCTGCCAATCAGAGACATGGGATCCATGTGCGACTACTGCGACAGCGCAGCAGGACGCAGCGCGCAATCAAGCTTGCCGCATCACCACGAAGACACAGCATCTACAACAACAAGCGGTTAACGTATCCGGCGAACGACTCTTTCTTGTCGCTCGAAGAGTTGACTTCCAAACCGAACTCTGACCTCGCAGACTAGAATGCCTCCCCAGACGAGGGGCGCGTACGCCGCGCATTTTACTGCGACTAGTTGGTCTCAACCATGAGCAGCGACAACAACAGCTAGCAATGTCCACATCACCATCCATCTGGATTGATTCAACCACGAGTGACCACGAACGGCAAGCCAGCGAGACGACTCAACCAGACGACGCACAGCGACAGTGGAGCATAATGCAATGGCTCGAACATGCGCGCGATGCCCCCAAATACTGCTGCAACCAAGAAGACAGAGCCAAACTCAGGGGGGACCTTCACTACAGCGACAACCTTCGCACCGCCATCTGTCAACAGCACATGGGGCAGCTTGACTGCG
>CAUYUJ010001805.1:5000-20000 GCA_963575745.1 Prorocentrum cordatum
ACGGCACATCGCCATTGCAGTCGCATTGCGCACGCCCCGCATCTCGGAGGAGGAGGCAGAAGACGAGGAGAGGAGGGAAGATGAGGGGGAGGAAGAGGGAGAGGAGGAGGATGGAGGAGGAGGGGGAGGAAGGAGTAGTTGTAGTACCAGCACCTCCGAGGACGAAGTGGTTCCTACTCCTCGTTTGAACTGTTACGCCACCATCCTGTGGCCTCGGCGCGTGACCCTGAACGTTCACGCCCCCAGGCGCTGCCGCTCCCATGCTCGCATCCTCTCCACACCCTCCCAAGGAATCTCTGCAATAAATCCTTCGACCCTCGAACCGTGGAGTCCCTGGAAGTCATCCGTCCTCCTTCTGCTCCCCCTCCTCCACTATTATCTACTTTCCAAAGATCAGAGTTATTCTATAATTAAGGTTCAACAAGGACTCTTGGAAGCCCCTCTGAAGCGATGCCGAAACGAGGGCCCCAGTCTTGAGTAAAAGGTGGGGAAGTATTAAACGGGAGCGACGAGGGAGGACGGAAGGGGAAGGGAGGAGGGAGGAGGGAGGAGGGAGGCAGGAGGAGGAGGAGACAAGGGGGACGAAAAGGGAAAGGAGGGGGAGGATGATGATGATGATGATGATGAGGAGGAGGGAGGAGGAGGAGGAGGAGGAAGGAGGAGGGAGGAGGAGGGAGGAAAGAGGGACGGGGGAGGGAGGAGGGAGGAGGGAGAAGAGGAGGGGGTGGAGGCAGGAAGAGGGAGGAAGAGAGAGGGGGGGAAAAAGGGAGGAGGAGGAGGAGGGAGGAGGAGGAGAAGGAGGAGGAGGAAGAGGAGGGAGGAAGAGGCAAGAGAGAAGAGGAAGAGAAGAGGAAGAGGAAGAGGAAGAGGAAGAGAAGAGAAGAGGAAGAGGAAGAGGAAGAGGAAGAGGAAGAGGAAGAGGAAGAGGAAGAGGAAGAGGAAGAGGAAAGGAGGAGAGGAGGAGGAGGAGAGGAGGAGGAGGAAAAGGAGGAGGGGGAGGAGGAGGAGGAGGAGGAGGGAGGACGAGGAGGCGGAGGAGGAGAGGGAGAAGTAGGGGAGAGGGAGAAGGAGGGAGGAAAGAGGGACGGAGGAGGGAGGAGGGAGGAGGGAGAAGAGGAGGGGGTGGAGGAAGGAAGAGGGAGGAAGAGGGAGGGGGGAGTAAGGAGGAGGAGGAGGAGGAGGATAAGGAGGAGGAGAAGGAGGAAGAGGAGGAGCAGGAGGAGGAAGAGGAGGAGGAGGAGGAGGAGGACGAGGACGAGGAGGAGGAGGAGAAGAGGGCGCCAGTCCAGAGGAAATCTCCGGCGGGAGCGCCGGTTTTGTCGGGACGGGGGCTGTCGGCGGCGAGCAACAGCACCGCCTTGAGTAAGAAAGGGAGGAAGTCTCGCGCGGGAGCGTTGTTGTTGCTGGGGGGGCGGCGCCGATGAGAGAAAGAGTAGAGCGCCTGTCCAAGGTAAAACAAGAGAAAATCTCGAGCGGGAGCGCTGGTTTTGTTGAGACGGCTGCTTTCGGCGGCGAGCAAGAGCACCGGCCCTGAGTAAAAAAAATGGAAGTCTCGAACGGGAGCGTTGTTGTTGTTGTTGTTGTTGTTGTTGTTGTTGTTGGGGGGCCAGTTTTGGCGGTCCCCCAAACCGCTTGAGAATGAGCCTCATTTTCAATGAAAATGCAGCCGGCGCCTCGGCGAGAGCGCCAGGGCTCCTGTAAGGGGTCCAATAATAATAATTGTGTATAAATTAACATTCAACAACAACAACAACAACAACAACAACAACAACAACAACAACAACAACAACAACAACAACAACAACTACAACTACAACTACAACAACAACAACACAAAAAAGCAGCAGCATCAGCAACAACAACAATAAACATAACAACAACAACAATAACAACAACAACAACAACAACACAACAACAACAACAGCAGCAACACCATCAACAACAACAGCAACAGCAACAACAACAACACCAACAACAACAACAACAACAACAACAACAACAACGACGACGACGACGACAACAACAACAACATCAACAGCAAGTCAGTTTAAGACTGTTCGCTCGTATCTGCTCAAATGTAATTCAATATGTATTTCCCAAACCCTCTATACCCGCCCCCTTCGTCTTCGATCGTGCCCCTTTTGAGGTGTACATTTTTCTTCCCTGCTAGCTGGGCCCCAGTAAGCGACGGGGCTGCCGCGGACCGTTGGTCTGGCCAGCGGCAACGCTGACCAGCGGCAACCCGACCCCAAGAGGGACGGACAGGGGACCGACCACGCCGACGACGACGACGACAGAGACGACGACGACGACGACGACGACGACGACGAGCAAAAGCGAGAGCGAGAGCGAGAGCGAGAGCGACAGCGGAGCCACAAAGGGCAGGAAGGGGACCACGAAGGGCGACAGCGGGGCCACGATGGGCATGCGTATGGGACCACGAAGGGCGCGAACGAGAGGGGGCCACGAAGGGCAGATAATGCAGGGCCACAGAAGGCATCGACGGGGCCACTGAGGGTAGCAACGGGGCCATGTAGAGCAGCGAAGGGGCCACGAAGGGCGACACCGGGGCCACGAAGGGAATGCACATGGGGCCACGACGGGCGCGAACGAACGGGGGACACGAAGGGCATACGCATATTGGGCCGCAGAGGGCAAGGACGGGGCCACTGAGGACAGCAACGGGGCCACGAAGGGAGCGAGGGGGCCACGAGCGGCGACAGCGGGGCCAGGAAGCTCATGCGTATGGGGCCAAGACGGGCGCGAACGAGCGGGGGCCACGAAGTGCATGCACTTGTGCGGCCACGAAAGACAGCGAAGGGGCCACGAAAGGCTGCAACGGGGCCACGAAGGGCAGCGAGTGGGCCACGAAGGGCTGCAATGGGGCCACGAAAGGCTGCAGCAGGGCCACGAAGGGCTGCAACGGGGACACGAAGGGCAGCGAGGGGGCCACGAGGGGTTGCAACGGGGCTGCGAAGGGCAGCGATGGGGCCACGAGGGGCTGCAACGGGGCCACGCAGGGCAGCGAGGGGGGCAAGAAGGGCTGCAGTGGGGCCACGAAAAGCTGCAGCGGGGCCACGAAGGGCTGCAACGGGGACACGAAGGGCAGCAAGGGGGCCACGAGGGGTTGCAACGGGGCCACGAAGGCAGCGAGGGGGCTACAAAGGGCTGTAACGGGGACACGAAAGGCTGCAGCGAGGGGGCCACGAAGGGCTGCGACGGGTCCACGAAGGGCAGCGAGGGGGCCACGAAAGGCTGCAACGGGGCCACGAAGGGCTGCAACGGGGCCACGAAGTGCAGCGAGATCGCGATTCCTCAGACAGCTGCGAGGGAATCCTAAGCGTGAGCGCGACTCCTGGGTGTCTGAGTGTCGGGAGCGCGGCGCTGGAGCAAATTGCGGACAATGTCAACGCAAGAGCGCGATTCTTCAGTAAACAGGGAGTGCGTGACTCCAGAGCGCCGAGAGAGCGATTCCTGAATAAATCGTGAGGAAGTCCCAAGCGAGAGCGCGATTCCTGAGTAAAATGCAAGGAAATTTCAGGCGGGAGAGGGGGTCCTGGCTAAATTGTTTGAAACTCTCAGGCAGGGGCCGTTGTTATGATTGTTGTTGTTATATCCCAGGGGCCAACAACCCAGTCTGATCCGAGTGGCTTCCAACCTTGACATATATATATATATATATATATATATATATATATATATATATATATGTGTGTGTGTGTGTGTGCACATCTACATAGATTCTGGTGCGAGCCCCGGGGGAAGCACTTCAATGAACAAGCAGAACGGTCACTGGGGGGATCAGTAATGGTCATTCTTCAGCACTGAAAATTCAACAACAACAACAACAACAACAACAACAACAACAACAACAACAACAACAACCACAACACACCAAAAAAGGGTACAAAAATAATAACTACTACTACTACTACTACAACGACGACGACTACTACTACTACTACGAATATTACTACTACTACTACTACTACTACTACTACTACTACTACTACTACTACTACTACTACTACTACTACTACTCCTACTACTACTACTACTACTACTACTACTACTACTACTACTACTACTACGACTACTACTACTACTACTACTACTAATACTACTACTACTACTACTACTACTACTACTACTACTACTACTGCTACTACTACTACTACTACTAACTACTACTACTACTACTACGACTACTACTACTACTACTACTACTACTACTACTACTACTACTACTACTACTACTACTACTACTACTACTACTACTACTACTACTACTACTACTACTACTACTCTACTACTACTAACTACTACTACTACTACTACTACTACTACTACTACTACTACTACTACTTACTACTAACTACTACTACTACTACTACCTACGGCTACTACTACTACTACTACTACTACTACTACTACTACTACTACTACTACTACTACTACTACTACTACTACTACTACTACTACTACTACTACTACTACTACTACTACTACTACTACTACTACTACTACTACTACTACTACTACTACTACTACTACTACTACTACTACTACTACTACTACTTACTACTACTACTACTACTACTACTACTACTACTACTACTACTACTACTACTACTACTACTACTACTACTACTACTACTACTACTACTACTACTACTACTACTATACTACTACTACTACTACTACTACTACTACTACTACTACTACTACTACTACTACTACTACTACTACTACTACTACTACTACTACTACTACTACTACTACTACTACTACTACTACTACTACTACTACGACTACTACTACTACTGCAGCAACCGCAACCGCAACAGCCACAGCAGCAGCAACAACAATGACGACAACAGCACAAAGTAAACAACTCCTCCGAGGAATTTCCAACATATGCCGCCTCGAAAACGCATGCCCGCGCCTTGCTGCGCCGATGCGAGACCGCCAGTGGAGCCCCAGCCAAGGGTAAAGCACAAGGAAGTATCGACCGACAGGATTGCCTTGGTGGGGATGGGGGTTTTCGGCGGCGAGGCAAGGACCTGGCCCTAAATAGAAAGGGAGGAAGTCTCGAGCAGGGCCGCTGTTGTTGCTGGGAGCGGCGCCAATGCTGAAGAGAGTAGGGCACTAGTCCAGCGTAAAACAAAACGAAGTCTCGAGCGGGTACGCTGGGTTTTATTGGGACGGCGGTTGTCGGTGGCGATGAGGAACACCGCCTCGAGTGAGAAGGAAGGAAGTCTCGAGCTGGAGCCGCGGTTTTGTCGGGACGGGGGCTGTCGGCGGCGAGGAACAGCACCACCCTGAGGAAAAAGAAAGGAAGCCTCGAGCGGGAGCGTTGTTCTTGCTGGGAGCGGCGCCAATTCAAAAGAGAGTAGGGTGCCAGTCCAGCGTAAAACAGATGGAAGTCTCGGGCGGGAGCGCTGGTTTTGTCGGGACGGTGGTTTTCGGCGGCGAGGAGGAGCACCGCCTTGAGTAAAAAAGGGAGGAAGTCTCGAGCGTGAGCGTTGTTGCTGCTGGGGGCGGCGCCGACAAAAGAAAGAGTAGCGCGCCAGTCCAAAGTAAAACGGGAGGAAGTCTCGAGCGGTGGCGCTGGTTTTGTTGGGACGGCGGCTTTCGGCGGCGAGCAAGAGCACCGGCCCTGAGTAAGAAAGGAGGAAGTCTCGAGCGGGAGCGTTGTTGTTGTTGGGATGCTGGTTTGGGCGCCCCCCCAAACCGCTCGAGCGTGAGCCTTTTTTCAATGAAAGTATAACTGGCGCCGAGGCGAGAGCGCCAGGGCGCCTAAGGGGGTCCAACAATAATAATTGTTTTGCAATTCACATTCAACAACAACAACAACAACAACAACAATCATTTTACCCGAACGCGTGGTGTTCTCCCCAGTGCCAGGGTTTTCATACGACACCAGGCAATACCCCCACTTCGTGGGGGGGCATTACAAGCTCTACCAAATATCCAAACGACTCTTCGCGACCACCCAAACCCAGCTTCCCGCCCTATGACGTTGGGACACTTCACTTCGTGGCGTGCGGACGACCGTGGCTACTACACTGGCGTGGGGTACACACCCACAGAACTTGGTCACTTATTCGGGGCGCGCATGTGCCCAGCATGGTGCAATTGTGCCATACAATACATAATACAGAGAGACAGAGAGAGAGACAGAGAGCAGACAGAGAGAGAGACAGAGAGAGCGGAGTTGGTCACATTTTTGGGTCAAGTTCCTGGGATGATGGGAATACACAACTCTGTTACATTTGATAGTGTGCACGACACACATGAGATGATACGTACTCGCAAGATAGTTGGTCACATTTGTGGAATTCCTGGGCGGATGTGGGGATACACAAATACCTTTGTTACCAGTGCTAGACATGGCACAGACACTGAGAGAGAGAGAAGGCGAGACAGAGGAAGAGAGCGGGAGAGAGAGAGACAAAGAGAGAGAGAGACAGAGAGAGAGGAGTTCGTCACATTTTTTAATCAAATTCCTGTGCCGAAGTGGGAATACGCAAAGGCATCAGTTGCATATGACCCGTAGGGTACATGGTACACACGATCATGGTACGCACGCACAAGATGGTTGATCACATCTTTAGGGCAAATTCCTGAGGGATGTGGGAATACACAAGAGAGAGAGAGAGAGAGACGATATGGTTTCCCCGATGGTTGTCTCGATGGTTGTCCCGATGGTTGTCCTGATGATCGTGGTTGTCCCGATCGTCGTCCCCACGGTTGCCCCGATAGTTGTCCTGATGGTTATGGTTGTCCCGATCGTTGTCCACATGATTGTCCCGCTGGTTGTCCCGATGGTTGTTCGGATGGTTGTCCCGATGGTTGTCCCGATGGTTGTCGCGATGCTGCCATACTTTCTTTTTCTATCGCCCAGCCTCGGCGAACAGTGCCGGCGGGGGAACAGGGAGCATACTGCCAGAGCGCACTCATACTGTCATGAGCGGCCAAGGGCATGCGGCATACGGAACGGCACTCATACTGTCATGAGCGGCCAACGGCATACAGCCTACAGACGCGAAGGCTCCTCCTCCTGGGTCCCGTCCGTGATGGCGCCAATCCGCGGCGATACCTGAGGCTGGACAGGTGGCAGCACGGAGGCCATACGCGTCGCAATGGCGACATCAGGGATGTGTCCGAGCACGATGCTCATACGCCTGCTCGCGGATGCCGGGCCCGTGGCTGCGAGAGGAAATACCGCCAAGACGCCCGGGACCTGCACCGTGATACCGAGGTCCAGTCGGTAGTCCATTAGATTCCCATGCGGCGACTGGCCCCACGGTCGATATACGCCCTGGTGCCACCATTGGTCCTGCGTCGGGTATACCCCGGGCTCGCCCGCGGCAACCCACAGTGCCATACCCTGCGGCTCATACACTGCGGCTCATACCCCATGGGCCGTCGGCTCATACCCCATGGACGGGCCCCGGTCTCCGCGCGATACTTGTCCACCAGCGCTCGCCCCCTCAAGCCTTCTACGAAATACCAGTACTGGAGGTCCCTGCGCGACAACGCGTAGACGGCGCAATTGCCATGTTTGGCACCGTCTCCGAGTCGATACTTGCAAAGCCACTCTCGCAAGGCATATGGACCCGCCTCATACCCCCAGGCCTTCAGACGCACCTGCATATTCTGGTAAGTGAGGCCAAGGCCCAAGTCGGAGACCTGCTCTCGATACCGCTTGCCGCATGCCGCCTCTACAGCATCCCCCGTCAGCAGCTTTATACAAACCACTTCTGTGGAGGAAGAAGCTGCCGTGGCCTGCTGCTTCGATACGGGCTCCTCCCAGTCGACCGCGGCAGGCCGTTTGGCCACGCGGGCAGATCCGGCGGCGGCTGGCCGTTTCAATACCCCGCCTGCGACCTGCGCCGCCGGGCGCTTCAATACACGCCTGGTGACGGCCTGGGCGGATGAAGCCGTCGCCTGCACTGAAGAGCTCACCGACGCATACGCATCGCACCACTGTCTCAACACTCCTCGGGACACCAAGACAGCTTTCCGTCGCATACGCAACACGGTATGCAAGGTGTGGTACTTCAGCCCTGGATATACCGCGCGCATGTGGTCACCAAGTGCCGCGTCGAGCTTTTCAGCCGTGTCATACTGCAAAGGTCCAGAGTCAGGGTGATACTTCACGTACCATTGCCTCAAAACCATACCGCTGACAGCGACGGGAGGGTCGCTCTCCGAGAGAAGCTGCGAGAGGACCTCCGCGGCGGCCTCATCGGCGAAGCTCTCCCGATACTGATTGAGTCGAAGACGCTGGCCTATACATTCCTCCACAGCTTGGGCAGTATTCAATGCTCCCTTGGCGCCCCACTCCGTGCTGAGCCACTTCTGGCATACCCTGGCGTCAGCAGATACAGATAAATGTCCCAGGAGCCACTGCTTCAACACGGCCCCGTCAGTAGTCCCCTCGGGCATGTCTTTGCGAATACGTTCTCCATACCAGGTCTCCAGATGGCCAGCGTTCTGCACTTTGACAAGCGTCTCTTTGGAAGAATACTGCAGTAGCCACATCTTTGCGACCTGATCTGTCACATACAGTGGTGGATCCAACTGTCGGAGCGCCCCGCATAATTTGAAAGGTGTATTATACTCGATGCCCAGGTGGCGGATGGCAGAACCGTGCTGCTCCTCCAGCTCCTGGGCGCTAGAAATACTAACCTTGCCAGGCACAACCCGATATTTGCCCCACCAAGTCTTGCACGCCTGGTGACTGACCTGGATACCCTTTGCAACGAGCGCCTGATGCAAATAATACGGGCTCTCGCAGTCGGCCAAGGGAGGCCGCGACAGCTCTGGGCCATACTGGTCGTCAAGGGCTTTCGCCGACAAAGCCATGACCCATCCAAGAACACAGGCGATACCTTGATCCGAGATGGCTACGGATGTGACAGTGATCAGTCGGAGGCTTCCTGGGGCCGCTTGGGGTCCTCTTGGGGAAGGGGGGAAGCCTCCTGGCGCCGCTTGGGGTCCTCTTGAGGGGCTTTGGGGGGCTTCTTGGAAGCATCTTGGGGCCTCTTGGGGGCTTATTGGGTCCTCACGGCGGGCTCTTGGGGCCTCTTGAAGGCCTCCTGGGGCAACCTATGGCGCAACCAGTAGGGGGACGTTTTATTCTCGGCGGCCGAGGGCGCAACCTATGGCGCAACCAATAGGGGGGCGTTTTATTCTCGGCGGCCGAGGGCGCAACCTATGGCGCAACCGCAAGGGATTATGGCCCCTGGCAGGCGCGCGAACCCCGTTGCAAGAGCGTGCGAAAGTAGCTCGCGCGAGCTCATGTAACATAAATGTTGGAAAACCATTGGTTGTTTTAGGATTCGGACAGCGCGCGCGGGTGGAAATTTTGAAAAGTCGTGCAGGTGTTTTTCGAGGACCTACGGTGCGATTCGTGTGATTTTATGATGCGCGGTGCTAAAATTCTTAAGAAGCCCAATGGTTTTTGGAGATTTCGGCGTGCGCGCGCGAAGAAAAAACGAATGTGTCCCGCATGGTATTATTTGACAGGGATGATGGCCCTGGCAGGTGCGCAACCGTTGTCGCAGAAGTTCGAAAAAGTTGCTCGCAAAAGCCCGTTTGACAGAAATGTTTAAAAAGTGTTGGGTTTCCTACGAATCCGCAAGAGCGCGCGGGATGAGATTTTGACATTTTTTTGTTGAAAAACCATTGGTTTTTTGATGTTTTTATGTTAAAAAACACTAAGCTTTTGGAAGGATTTCGTCTTGCGCGCGCGAATGTCCACTTTACCTTATTTTTTGCAAGGGATTCTTGAAATTTGATTATATTAGAACAAGAAATGTCATTTTATAGTGTTTTTTGCAAGGGAAAACGGATTACAACAAAACAACCGGATCTGGACCCCATCCACTTTTCTGAAGCTTTCGCGAAAAAATGATGAAAATGTAGCTGCGGCCTAGGCGCGGCGGGGGGGCCGTGCACCAGGGGTCCCAACAATAATTATTCTTTAGAATTAATAATGTTCAACAACAACAACAACAACAACAACAACAACAACAACAACAACAACAACAAACACACACACACACACACATCGGTTTAAGACTGTTCGCTCTTGTCTGCGGCGTACGTGTCAGTCAACACGTATATCACAAGCCCTCGATACCCGCCCTCTTCGTCTACGATCGTCATAAGGGGAAAATAGTTCTTACCTGCAACGTGTATTTCGTGCAGCCCGTAAGGCAGGGGAAGAGAGGACGGATGGAACGAAAGGGCAGGCGCGTTGCTGAAGCGTGCATCCTGCATGAATCGTGAGGAAGTCTCGAGCGATAGCGCACCAATCATCCTCCTTCCGTGAAGCTACTGCAAAGTTTGGAAACGAATGTGCGCGGCGCTGAAGCGAGAGCAACATTTTGAAAAGGACCCGCCATCCTTCCTTGCAAATGTCGCAAATGTTTAATCTTCAGGATTAAAAATGCAGAAGGAATCTCAGGCGAAATGCCTGGCCCGACCTACCAACAAGTCTGGGGGTGCGACAGGGTGGAATTACTTATAAGGACAAACGATGGAGACCAAAAAAACTCCAAAGAGGCCCGAAAAGGCCCCCATCAGGCCCGAAAGAGGCCCCCAGAGGACCCCCCGGAGGCCCCCAAAAGCATCACCCGTTGATTTCATCCCTCTTCTGGGGGGCAGCGGAAAAGGGATGGAGGAGGAGAAGGAGAAGGAAGGAGGGAAAAGGGAGGAGGGAGGAGGGAGGAGGGAGGAGCAAGGAGGAGCGGGGAGAATGGAGGGAGAGATGTGGGCGACAGCGACAAACTCCCGCGGAGACCGTCTCAAGTCATGCAAGCACTAAGAGCTCTGAGACCGATTTGCAGTCGAAGACAGCAGGCTAGCGCCCTACAGGAAGGAGGAGGAGGAGGAGGAGGAGGAGGGAAGATGGATGGAGGATGGAGGAGGGAGAGCACCCGACAGCAGCGATGGCAGCGGTGCCTCTGGACGTGCTGGACCATACACTGGACCAGCACATCCAGGGCAAACGAGCTACGCCCACCAGATCCGATCGGATCCTGGCGAGGCACAGGAGCCAGCGGCTGCCGAGGGGCCCCTCGAGCACCCGTGTAGCGAGAGTGCGAGCAGACGAGGAAGCTGGTGGTCTGACTCCATGCTCGAATATTCTGGCCTCTGCATAGTGGGCCGTCAAGCTTCAAGATCGACCTCGCGCGTGCAAGCGGCGGCAACAACGCTCCATGATGGTGTCGGACCGCTTGCTGTCCAGGACGTTCATGTCCTGCTCCACCCCCCCTCATGATCTTGCCCTCCTCCCTCCTCGCAAACCTCAGTCTCCTCATCCGCCTCAGTCCTCATCATCTTCCTGCTCGGTGAGGAGCTGCCGGACAAGGAGAAACGCCCACCAGAGGGTGCTCCAGTTGGCTACTGGTGCCAAGCCCGCCTGGAATTCTCGAGCCCCCACACCGCGAACGAGATCGAAGCCAGCCTGAGGGTGAAGGCAAATCGTAATGAGATCGCAGCATGGCAGATAAACCGAGGGCGATGAAAAAGAAGGGAAACACATCCGCACTTGCAACCCCAAAGGGGGACAAATGAGGAGCGATGGAGTATGGCGAAGAAAGTCGAACCTATACAACAAGCGCTGCGCCGAGGTCGGCTACAACACGTGCTATGCCGCCACCTCGTCCAACACATGAACGCGCCTCTGAACCCAACTGGTCCTAAGGCGCGGAGGCCGACACGCTCACGCCATGGAGCGCGCCACAAGTTGTCCTGGGGCAGCTGGTTCGGCAATCTTCTAGAATCTTGGACAGGAAAAATCGCACATGACTACACATGACGTCGCCGCATATCACAATGGCCCCAACGGGTCTGAAATGCCCGCGCCAGGACATGCGAGATTGCTGGAGGCGACTGAAGGATATGAATACAATGAATGCGATGCGGCTGCGGACTGAAGTGTAGCCGAAGACCCTTGGCATTTTCTTCACGCATTCACGGGCGGTTGGTGTGAGCGGCGTTTGTTTCTCATAAACCCCGAGCACATGGCGGACTGGATGCAACCCAATTTTTCCTTCCGCGAGCACACGATGATCCACCCATACAAAGCAAAAGATCCATCCACATAATAAGCAACACGACAAGCAAAGTTCTTTAGTAAACGAAGCCAAATAGGGAATCGAGCAGGGCAGGGCTTTTTAGTAAACGCCCAAGGACGTGTAATAAACGCCAGTTGTCGGGGTCAGGGTGGTTTTCCCTTCCGTGAACCATACAAAATTCACCTCCCAATGCCGAACAGCAGGAGCCCTCTGCCAGAACTCGTGTGGTGCAGCTCTGCGGGACCCTGTCGGGCCAAGAGCCCATGGAGCAGATGGAGCTGAGCAAACTCACTCACAAATAATTCCGCCAGCCCTCTGGGCGTAGCTGGTTTAATGAACTTTGTCTTCTCTGCCCAGGGGAAGATTTATCACTCTTCCTTATTAATCTACACCCCCTCCCCCAAGCGACCGGGGGCCAACCAGCCACCATGCCGACACCATGCCCACCCGCCCCCCACCATCCGTCGAAGAAATACAAGCCGCATTCTGTCTCCACATTTGGAACATGCGTGGCCAACCCGATGCGACCCCCCCACCATCCGTCAAAAATCAACGCAAAGAATATTTTAGGGGCAAATTCTTGAGTCATGATGGTGAGGCCCGCGAGCACTGCGTATTGTTTTTGACAAGGACGGCGGGGGTGTCGACAGATTCCCTGCTGTGTGCGAAGCTACCATCCCTGACAAATAAAACAAAAACAATACAACATGCACCTCGCGGCAAAACCTGGATCATGCGCGGCCATCCCGCGATCACTGTCAAGTGGTTTTTGACAGGGACGGCGGGGGTGGTGGCGCGTGGCCTGCTGTGCGCAGGCCCAGCAGACACAATGATGGACATCGGTTTTCGACAAGGATGGCGGGGGCCGACATGTTTCCCGATGTTTGCTGTCACGTGCGCAGGCGCACCTGACGCACTCTGCACGTGCCCCGAACGCGGCGCACCTGGCGCGGCTGGAGTGTGCGGCACACCTGGCGCACTCGGAGCACGTGGCCCATCTGGAGCACCAGGCGTGCCTCGCACGCTCGGGCCCCAGGGGTACCTCGCGCGCGTGGCGCCCCTGGCACGCGTGGCGCACCTCGCCCACGCGTCGCGCACCTGGGGTCGGCTTTGGTTCACAGTAGCTGCCCATCCAAAGACGACCGCTGAACATGCTCGGGCTCGGATGTTACTTACGGCTTGCGGGCGGGTGGGTGTCTTGACCCCTTCCCCTACCCCCTCCCCTGGGCCCGCATGCTTCTACACTTCCCTGATCAAGGCAACTCGCCTGGCGATCTGTTTCTGGATGGGCTGGTAGGGATACTTTTGAATCGCAGCTGCAGGCGAGCGAGCCGACAGCGTCAGTAGAGCAGCACGGGCCGCGAGCACCCCAATTGCCGGCGCGCGCGCCGAGCAAGCAGACTAAACCTACCGCCGAGGGAAGCTGAGCCGGGGCTTGGCTGCGCCGAGGGGTGGAAGCTGCCAGCTGCGGAGGCGGCTGGAAAGTTACAACGTGCGAGTACCATGGGAGCGAGATCGCCAGGCACGGGAATTAATCCTTGCCGCCACCGGGCGGGCTGGTAGGGATACGCCAAGCATCAAGAATTGACAACGCTACCAACAAGCCTGACGTTCCGTGCGTGGCGTGGGCTGGAAGTCGGCATTGCGCCGACCCACCACGAGCCTGCCACTGCCACATGCCTATGCGTCGCAAGCAGCTGGCGACGATAACTGTCGCGGCAGTGGCGGACATCCGCCAATTGGTGGGGTCGGCAGCGGCCGGCGAAGCCGGTCCAGTAAAGAGCCCCTGCTGGGGCCAGCGCCGCATTGCACGACCAGGCGCCGCCGACGTCAGCGGTTCGTGGGTACAGGTCGCAAATGCTCGCCGCCCACCGAGGGGAAGATGGCGGACGTGACCGACAGCGGAAAGATACACACTGGACGAGGCTGAGGGGCACGACATGGCCGAAGAACAAATCGAGGGCGACTGGGCCGCGTCCGATTCGACAGGGGAAGTCGGATCGGAAGTAGCGTGGGACGAAGTGTCTTATCAGCGGCGACGTGGACCCAAAACGCGGTCAGAGCCACGGCGGGACGTTGGCGAATTGGGCACACGGGAAGAAAAGAAGCGGGCGAAGAGCCTGGAGGGGGAGGGTCGACGCAGGCTGCGTGGCACCCTCAGATGAGCGTGGACCGCAGATACCTTGTACAATAGCCACTCTGGGCCCACACTCAAAGCTGTCAAAGCTGCTGCTGAGGACTGGGCAGACTGCGGCAACACAAGCACGGAGCGCGCCACTGCCAGACGATCGTAAGCGTCGCTCGGTCGGGCGATTTCAGCGATTCAACGAAGAGCCGTCGTTGACTGCAGCCCTTCTACACGTCACTGAGACACGGCACATTCCTCACTCGCCCCTCAGTCCGTCGCCAGCGCTGCCTGGTGACTGCAGCCGTCACGCCTCTGCACAGCCTTTTCCTAGGGAAGGCGGCGTGGACTGGCAAAGTCTCACGTGCGGAACGTTTCCCGCTGGCGGAGCGCAAAGTGGTGTTTTCCTGCCGAGGCGCAGAGTTTATCGCTGGTTTCAGCCATGGTTGCACGAAGGAGGTCGCGCCGCGCCTCTCCGCTTGCAGTCACCGCCTGTCCGTGTAGGCCCTGGAAAGCACGGTGGTTACCAGCTGCCCGCGCTGTTGTATCGGCCATGAGCAGTGCTCAGCTGTTGCCGCGCCTCTGTCTTGTTATGGATACTTGACAGCCTCGGGGATCTTCTGCCCCGGGTCAATGAGGACCCAGGTCAGTCAGGCCTTGCGGCATCCTGCAGGATCCTGCAGGATCCTGGAAGATCGTGCACCCAGACCCAGATCAGTGCGCCCCTGGCCCTGCAGGATACTGCAAGATTCGGCGCTCTGACTGACCCCGTTTGCATTG
>CAUYUJ010001805.1:25000-40127 GCA_963575745.1 Prorocentrum cordatum
TGGGATGCCCAGCAGGAGAGACGCCCCCCGGGGTGCTGGAGGCGCTCCAGAGGACCAAAACATGGCCGCGCGCGGGGCCGACGGCGGCCAAGATACCGACGACTGGCAGCACGCAAAGAGGGAGGCGGGCGTGCAGGGTAGCCTTCTCCGAAGGCAAGAGGCTTCTCACGAGGCAGCGCCCGCTTCGAGAGCCATGTTCCCGGAGGCGGGGGACACTCTCAGATGTGGAGGCCACCTAAATAGAGCTCGTGTGGATGGGGTCGAGGATCGCGCCGCATCGCGGATGCATCCGCGACACATCGGCTACGCATCGGCGACGTGGGGATGTAGGAAATCTAACCAAGAATCAAGCCGCATCGGTAATGCATCGGCGATGCGGTGCGATCCTCCGACCCCATCTACTCGGACCCCACTTGGGCGGCCTGGAACTTTGATCGCCGCCAGAACAAGACAGGGCCCCTCCCCGCGACGGGGGGCTCACCACATGGGGAGCTTCTCCGTCTTCAGCATCTTCTCCGTGTAGCAGCCCGCGAGGCCGGACCTGTCGCCGCCACCCAGTCCCGGGCACCCTCTGGGCCTCTCGGGGCGAGGCAGAAGCAATGGCGTCGGCGCGGGGCCCGATCGAAGGCGCCAGCCGTCGAGCTGTCACTCTCATGGCTCGCTTGAGCCCAAGTCTGGGGTGGAGGGCGGCGGCGATGATGCATACGATACTACGGCGCACCATGCGCATCGTGCCCGGGTCCCTCCAGGAAGGAATATCACGTTATGCTCGCAGTTGGTCAGAGGGGCCCATGAGGTCATATGCCCAGAGGCAGAGAATGTCTCCCTATCATGCCTCGTCTCGTTCTCTCTCTCTCTCTCTCTTCTTTATTTCTCTCTCTCTCTCTTTCTCTCTTCAGGGCTTAAAACAAGGACCGCCGATATACGCATCGTTCTCGGAAATCTGGAGAGCCCCGGACAATTACTTTATTTTCCGTTATCGCCGCGACGGGAGCGGACAAACAAGGGCTTAAGAACTGGCCAGGCCGCGGCCACGTTGACTGGACACCTGACGGGCAGGCACAAGAAGAGGGCGGCTGCGGAGAAGGACTGCTCAGCGGCAAGCGAGGGGGGAAGTGAGAAGAAAGCCTTATGTGAAGGCGGCAGGGTTTCTCAAAGCCCTCTCGCCTTCTAAGAAATTGCAGGTGACTTTCTGGAAGGCTAGAAAGCCTCTCTGAAGACTGGAGGTCTTCCGAGCCTTCTGAGAAGGGCCTCTCCCTCTCACTTCCCCCCAAGGCTCGCCGCCGAACTATGGGAGAGCACCTTTTTTTGTGCTTCGCGACCAGCGGCCGCTACTGGCTCGGGCCGCCCCCACCCCTCCTCGCACCCGGGGCAACGTCACGACTCGTGCTGACGTCCGAGTGATCTCTGGTTCTTCCTGAACGTTCCCAGGCGGCGCCTGCGCAAAACGTGACGTGATCGGCCCCCCTCTCCCTCCCCCCCCCCCCGGCCCCCCCCCCTCCCCCCCCCGGCCACGCCCGGTATCGTCCGGGAAAACGACAACGCTCTCCAGGAGAGGGGCACGCTCAGAACATGTTCACCTGTGCTCTTGACGGCCGCCCCGGAAAAAGACAGAGCACGACCATAAATCCACGAGGGGAGATGAAACGGGGCCTCGGCCCAGACAGGTCCTCCAGAGGTTCGGCCGAGGCTCTGAACATTTCCCAGAGGGTCTCGCAGACTGCAGGAGCCGCTCAGAATTCTTGAGACGCAGCTCCTTGGAGCTCCTCGGATACCCCTCATCGAAGCATCGCTCCTGCTACTCCTCCTCTTCCTCTTCCTCTGCTTCTTCCTCCTCCTCCTCCTCCTCCTCCTCCTCCTCCTCCTCATCATCATCATCATCATCATCATCATCATCATCATCATCATCATCATCATCATCATCAGCATCAGCATCATCATCATCATCATCATCATCATCATCATCATCATCATCATCATCATCATCATCATCATCAGCATCAGCAGCATCATCAGCATCATCATCATCATCATCATCATCATCATCATCATCATCATCATCATCATCATCATCATCATCATCATCATCATCATCATCATCATCATCATCATCATCATCATCATCATCATCATCATCATCATCATCATGATCATCATCATGATGATCATCATCATCATCATCATCATCATCATCATCATCATCATCATCATCATCATCATCATCATCATCATCGTCAGCATCATCATCATCATCATCATCATCATCGTCATCGTCATCGTCATCTTCATCGTCATCGTCATCGTCATCGTCATCGTCATCGTCATCGTCATCACCATCATCATCATCATCATCATCATCATCATCCATCACCACCACCACCCCACCATCACCACCACCATCATCATCATCATCATCATCATCATCATCATCATCAGCATCATCATCATCATCATCATTATCTCATCATCACATCATCATCATAATCATCATCATCAGCAGCAGCATCATCATCATCAGCATCATCAGCATCAGCATCATCAGCATCATCATCAGCATCATCATAAGCATCATCATCATCATCATCATCATCATCATCAGCATCAGCATCATCATCATCATCATCACCATCATCATCAGCATCATCATCCTCCTCCACCTCCTCCTCCTCCTCCTCCTCCTCATCATCATCATCATCATCAGCAGCAACAGCAGCATCAGCATCATCAGCATCATCAGCATCATCAGCATCATCATCATCATCATCATCATCATCATCATCATAATCATCATCATCGTCATCAGCATCATCATCATGATCATCATCATCATCATCATCATCATCATCATCATCGTGATCATCATCATCATCATCATCATCATCAGCAGCAGCATCAGCATCAGCATCATCATCATCATAATCATCATAGCATCATCATCATCAGCAGCAACATCATCATCAGCAGCAGCATCATCATAATCATCACCGTCATCATCATCATCATCATCGTCATCAGCATCATCATCATCATGATCATGATCATGATCATGATCATCATCATCATCATTATCATCATCATCATCATCACCATCATCATCATCATCATCATCATCATCATCATCATCATCATCATCATCATCATCATCCTTCATCCTGTTCCTCATAAATGCCCCCCCCCTCCATACCCCGAGGCGTGTCGGTAGGGCGGGCCGGGCGTTTCGCTTGATAATTTTCTCCGTGTATGATCCAGAACCATGGATGGCGGGCCATTTTCATCATGTGGCTCTCGCCTTAGCACCGAGAACATTCGTCTGAAAGTATTGCAGGAGCTTAACGGACGGAGAATGAGCATTCTCCAGAATATGATTCTCGCCTTAGCGCCGCGCACGTTCGCCTTACAAGGTTGCAAGAGTTTCACGGATGAAGGGTGGTTTCCTTCTCGAAATGAGGCTCTCGCCTTAGCACTGCGCGCATTCGTCTTACAAGTTTACAGCAGCTTCAAGGATCCTTATGATTAACGTCGCCGATGGTGTTTTGGCATGATTTCTCAGTGAGCAACAATCACGTTGATTCACGACGTCGAAGTCCTGGGAATGTTGTCCTGGCGCGATTCACGATCGTCAGGCTCGTCGGGACGCAACGGTCACGTTGATTCGCGGCGTTGAAGTCCCAGGGAGGGTGATCTGGCACGATTCAGGCTCGTCGGGACGCAGCAGTAACGGTGATTCGCCGCGTTGAAGTCCCAGGGAATGTGTTTTCGCACAGTCGAGGTTTTTCAAACGGTTGCCCTCAAACGGGGCACTTCCCGCAGTTTAAAAAAAGCCTCATAGGGACCTATGAAGAGGGAACTCGGCGGGAGGGTTTACGGCAATATCGTTGATGCGTCTTGGGTTTACACTGGTCCTCCTCCACCTTCTCCTCTTCCTCCTCCTCCTCCTCCTCCTCCTCCTCCTCCTCCTCCGCCTCCGCCTCCTCCTCCTCCACCTTCTCCTCTTCCTCCTCCTCCTCCTCCTCCTCCTCCTCCTCCGCCTCCTCCTCCTCCTCTTCCTCCTCCTCCCCCTCCCCCTCCTCCTCCGCCTCCTCCTCCTCCTCCTCCTCCTCCCCCCCTCTTAACCTCGTGAATCGCGCCGAGCGATGCGCGACGCTCAATTATCTTCACACACTCGCTCCGTCCACCGGCGGAGGCCAAGTCGTCGGCCCCGCCCGCGACGCGCGAAGGGCGGCTGTCTTCGCGCCCCCAGGGTTGACCCAGCCCCTGGAGGCACAAGCCCCTTATCACAACAAAAAAAAAAGGATTTCCTATATTCCTCAATATCTTCTCTGAAATCAGCGTCTGTTTGTGCCTGTGCCTATTGTCCCCTCCTGGCCGTCTCCCCCCTCAGAGCACCCCCTCCTCGACTCCAGGCCAGTGCGCCCTTCCTGCACGCGCTCTGAGCGCAGCAGGAGATGGTAGAAGAGTGCCGATCCCCGCGACATCACGGACATGGTGATCACCGCAACGAGCCCCTTGAATGGGTCGGCGTCCTCCGGGCGAGGGTTCGAGGGCCACCGGAGGGACCCGAACCTCAACAACTGGAGGAAGCAACAACGGCATGAACATAAACTTTCGGAGGTCCGCGCGGGTTTCATGGATCCGCGCTGAACCCCCCTCCCTGCCACGCGGAGCACGCTAAGGGCGGCCCCCGAGGCGCCGCCAGGTGGGTCCAGCGCAGATCCAAGAGATCCTCGCGGACCTCCGAAAGTTTATGTTCATGCCGTTTTTTGTTGCTCTAGTTGCTGAGGTTCCTCAATGTCTATGTCGATGACTCTTCTGTGGAAAAGCAAGAGGCCCGAACCTCCAGAGAGTGGAGGGAGCAAGCCTCCAGAGGGGGGAGGACTTCCCCTGCTCGCTGTTCTCCCTCCTCCTCCTCCTCCTGCTGCTCCTCCTCCTCCTCCTCCTCCTCCTCCAACTCCTCCTCCTCCTCTTCCTCCTCAGAGGCTTGGAACGCTCTGGGCGGGCGGATCTACAGCTCTGTGTGAGCCTTGACGGGAGCGTGCCGCGGGCAGGGCGCCCACGGGCAGGCGACGGCAAGGAGGGGGGGGAGGAGGTGCGGGTGCAGGGGAGGGACCAGGAAAGCACGAGGGAGAGACCGGGGGGGGGGGGGCACCAGGGCCAGGGGGGAACTGGAGCCAGGGCCAGGGACGAACGCGACGACCACGGCGAAAATAAAAAAGGTACGCCCCCAGAGCGCCCAAGAGCGCCCCAAGAGGGGGTGAAATGTGATCTCCTCCCCTCCGTTGATCGATGGCCTCCAGGGGGGGACCAGGATAGACGCTCTCGGCGGCGAGCCGAGGGGGGGGAAGCGAGAAGGGGCGGGCCTTTTCGGAAGGCTCGGAAGTCCGCCAGCCTTCTGAGAAGTTTCCTAAGCCTTCTGCGAAGACATAGAAGACTTCAGAGGGCTTCTGAGAAGCCCCACCGCCTTCTGAGAAGGCAGTATCCTTCTCACATCCCCCCCCCCCGCTCGCGGCCGACGACAGCCGAGACGGCCGCCCGCCCGAACCGGTGCAGCCGCTCGCTTCTCGGCCGCGGACGGCGGTTGGGTGAGCCTTCATGGGAGCCTTAGTGGACCTTCGCGGCCCCATCAGAAATTTTCGGCCAGATGTCGTTCAGATTTCGACCACCTTTCTTCACCATTTCGTCCAGCTGTCTTCCAGTTTTCGTCCAGTCCAGATACCGACCAAATCCGACGAAACACGGCCGAAATCCAGACGAAATCCTCAAAACCCGCAAGGACTTGTGGGACCCTCTGGGGCACCCATGAGGACCACACAATACAACTCCGTGCGAAAACTGTAAAACGCCTCCTCCAAACCCACGTCTCTGGCCCACGTCAGTTCAAATATTGTGCTGGGGTGCGCGAGGGGCGTGGTCAGAATTCGCACGGGTCGGGGATGAGCTGACTCTGGTCAGTGCTAAACCGGGTCGGCCAGGGTCATGACGCGAACCGGGGCTGGTCCTGGAGTAGTTCACAAATCTGGGGCAGCGGAGGGAGGTGTGGGGGAGGTCGGCCCCACACGCCTCCCAAAGCCGCGCCATCCAGAGGAGATTGGGAGGGACTGGCTGACCCCCGCTGCCCGCGCCCCGAACGGAGGGGGGACGAGGAGAAGTCGACAGTAGATTGGGACAGCCGCAGACATGGCTCTGGATCTCCTTCCACCATCTTCACTGGCCGCCCACGGAGATCTAAAGGCATCGCAGACTGCCCATGCCCATGCCCGTAGCGCCTACTCCTCATCCGCCTCCCCCTCTCCTCCTCCTTCTCCTCCTCCCCCTCCTCGAGCGAACCGTCGCCAATTCCCGATCAGGTGGCATCTCAGTGTCGCCAAGATCTCGCCTCACTCTCCTCCTCCCTCAACCCCCACTCCCTCCTCTTCCTCCTCGTCTTCTTGTCAGTAGTATTGGCATTATTCTTGGAATAGTTAATAGAAGTATGTGTCCGAATAATATGACTCTCAGTACTAGTATCATGCATACTAGTAGTACCAGTGTCAGCGCTTGGCTAGTAGTGGTATTAAAAGTATGTGCGTGATGAGTACTAATATTTTATTAGTAGTATAAGTATTAGCATTATTAGTAGTAGTACTACACTTATTAGTTGTAGAATTAGTAGTATTAGAGTGGTATTACGAGTGTTATTCCTTGTAATATTACTATTATGACTGACGACATTGTTGGCAGTCTAGTACGAACCACATTCTGATTCGTATGAATAAATGTAACAAATATTCTTATCAGTCTGAGCATTTGTGAGTATAGTGGTAATACTAGTATCATCATTGAACATAATACACCTAATATGGTTACTCGCACTATTAGCATCATTATGATAAGTTGTTGCATCATTCTGAGTACTAACACTATGATTGTTATAATTGGTGGTGTGCTGTATCTTCATATGTTTATGATTAGTATTAATACATCATTATTCGTAGTATCCGTATAAGTACTGTTGTTTACCGTCTTAATCGTAATATGATTCGCCCTCTTCGTATGATGAGTAGTAGCACGATTGATCGTATTAGTACTAATATTATTCGTATTCTTCTTATTATTGCTCCTCCTCCTCCTCATCATCATCCTCCTCCTCCTCCTCCTCCTCCTCCTCCGCCTCCTCCTCCTCCTCCTCCTCCTCCTCACCCCCCCTCCACATCCTCCTCCTCCTCCTCCTCCTCCTCCTCCTCCTCCTCCTCCTCCTCTGACTCCGACTCTGACACCGAATCCGACTCCGACTCCCACTCCGACTCCGACTCCGTTTCCGGCTCCTTCTCCCCCTCCTCCTCCTCTTTCTCCTCCTCTTTCTCTTCTTGCTATATATACATTCTGGTAGCGATACAGTTATTAACATGCAGCTGATCTGCTCTGATTATTAGTACAATTCATAAATGATCTAATAATGATATGTTTAGTTGTATCAATATTAGCATTAGCATTCGTATTAGTACTAGTATGAGTATTGGTATTCGCGTGAAGATTAGTATGAGTATGAGTTTTACTATTAGAAATAATATGAGTACTAGTATTGGTACGAGTATGTGTATGAGTATGAGTCTTAATGCTACTATTAAAAATAGTAGTCGAACTTTTGTAAATATTGTTATGAGTTCTACTTTTCATAGTCTAGCTATTATGAGCACTGCTATCATTCTGAATATGAGTACAATTAGTTTGATGTTTATCAGTATTATCCGTATTATATTCGTAATATGATTCATCTGCTGCTTATTGTTCTTCGTCCTCCTCATCCTCCACCTCCTCCTGCACCTCCTCCTCCTCCTCCAACTCCTACTCCGCCTCCTACTCCTCCATCTCATGCTCATCATCACGCTCATCCGCATGCTCATCATCCACCTCATCTTCATCACTATCGTCATCGTCATAGTCATCATCGTCACCAATATCATCATCGTCATCGTTATCGTCATCGTCATAGTCGTCATCATCATCAAGCTCATACTCATCCTCATCCTCATCCTCATCCTCCTCCTCCTCCTCCTCATCATCATCATCATCATCATCATCATAATTGTCATCATCATCATCCTCAGCAGCAGCATCGACATAGTATTCATCATCGTCATCATCACCCTCTCCACCATCATCACCATCATCAACCTCATCATCACCATCATCATCATCATCATCATCGTCATCATCATCATAGTATCATAGTCAGCATCAGCATCATCATCCTCATCATCAGCAGCATCATCAGCATCATCAACGTCATCAGCACCAGCATCATCATCATCATCATCGTCGTCGTCATCATCACCGTCGTCATCATTTTCATCATCATCATCCTCATCATCAGCCGCAGCAGCAACATCATCATCGTAATCCGTAATCGTCATCATCATCATCATAATCCTCATCCTGCTCGTGATCATGATCAGCATCATCAACAACAACATCATCGTCATCATCAACAGCAGCATGATCATCATCAGCATCATCATTGCCATCGTCATCGTCACCCTCCTCCTCATCATCATCGTCGTGGTTGTCATCGACATCGTCATCGACATCGTCATCGCCATCGTCATCAGCACCAGCATCATCATCATCACCATCATCACCCTCATCATCATCGTCATCATCCTCATCATCCTCATCATCATCATCATCATCATCATCATCATCATCATCATCATCATCATCATCATCATCTTCGTCGTCATCATCATCGTCATCATCTTCATCACTATCGTCATCGTCATCGTCATCGTCATCATCGTCACCAATATCATCATCGTCATCGTTGTCCTCGTCCTCCTCATCCTCCTCAACATCAGCATGACCAGATGACCAGCAGCAGAAGCATAAACATCGTAATGATCATCACCACCACAACCGTCGTCAGCATCGTCATCATCGTCGTCATCACCATCATGATCGAAGCCATCATCAACAGCAGCATGACAAACATCATCATCAGCAGCAGCATCATCAGCATCATCGTCATCGTCAACATCATCATCAGCAGCATCGTCATCGTCATCGTCATCGTCATCATCATCATCATCATCATCATCATCATCATCATCATCATCATCATCATCATCATCATCATCGTTAAAGTCATCATCATCCTCATCATCATTATCGTCGTCGTCATCATCGTCATCGTCATCGTCATCAGCATCATCGTCGTAGTCATCGTCATCATCATCATCATCATCATCATCATCATCATCGTCGTCGTCGTCGCCGTCCTCAACATCATCATCATCATCATCACCATCATCATCACCATCATCATCACCATCATCATCACCACCATCATCATGATCATGATCATGATCATCATCAACATCATCAGCATCATCCTTATCAGCCTAATCCTCCTCTTCCTCCTCCTCCTCATCAGCAGCAGCAGCTGCGTCATCATCACCACCGCCATCATCATCACCACCGTCTTCATCCTTGTCATAATCAGCAGCAGCAGCATGATTCGATGCCGCATCCGAGATCCGAGACGTTGGTAAGATTTCGCTGGCGTCTGGGAACGGTCCCGACTTTACTGTGGCGGGGGGAACCAACAAGGCTCCCGAAAGGCTCCAAGCAGCCCTGGTGCTCTGAGAAAGCGGTCTGCCAGAAGAGACCAAAGAGCTCATTGAGTAAATGGCCAGCGGCAATACAAGACGCGCGATGTTTCTAAGTGCACCTGGCTGATCTGACACGCTTTAGCATGGAAGAAGTTGTCTCGGCCTAGTTTCCTTTCCAATTGTGGAGGGACTCCTGCGGCGCCCCAGAGGACCCTTGAGGGCCCCATCTCGTCTTGCCTGCCATGATACGACTGGCAGAATGAAGTGGTGGGAATGCTACGCATTTGACCATGGACCCATAGCTACCCACCGACATTGAGCTGTTTTTGGCGGTTTCTGGCGGTCTCGTGACGGTAGTGCTCGGCTGTCTTCGGTGGCGTCCGGCGGTCTTCGGCGCAAGAGATGGACGGCCGCGTTCGACAGGGGTCCACGAACGAACACCTACGCACAGGGACGGGGCGCGGACCGGACACGGGAGCTTACTCGAGCTGGCGCCCAGATCTGGACACCAGGAACGGGGCTGGGACCTGGACGGGGAGGAAGAGAAAATGTTCGTCAACCTGTACTCGGGTGCGCCGAAGAGGGGGGGGGGGCCAGGAAGAGATCGAAGGTCGAAGCCGTCAACGCCCGGGGGGTGGCCCGAAGACGGGCGAGAGGCGTGCTTAGTACGCTGGCCCTTCGAAAAGGACCGGTGGAACTGCTGCGAATGATAACGCGTGAGAGAATTACAGCCAGACGCTGCTGCGAGGAAGCGAGACACAGCCAAGCGCTGCAGCGACGAGGCCAAGCACCCCACCGCAAGATGACGACGAAGGGAGGATGACGACGAAGGAGGTCGGCACATCTTGGCCCGAGACTGCGCGCTGACGGGGGTGGGCCAGGGGACGTGATCAAAGAGAAGAGGGCCATGAAATCACGGCCCTGGCCGTGACATGAGGCCAAATCCCGGAAGCCACCGCGAGAGGGTGGGAAGGGAAGCTGGTTGAACTCGCTCTAACGGTTTCAAGTCATCGCAATGAAGCAATGAGTTGATTTAGTTCTGAACGCGGACGCCGACGTCTGAGTTCAAGGAGACTGTGTGAATGCGGGAATGCAACATGCACTTGCCCACCACATCGAAATCCTTGCCTTTTCCCATTTCCCTTCCTCATCCTCTCCTCCACCAGCCCTCTTTTCACTCTTGTCCCCCACCCCTCCCGCCCGATGCTCTGCGCATGTGGGGATCAGATCAGGGTGGCCACCCTCGTTCCGTCCTGTCCCTCTTCCTGTGCTTCCTGTTGACGATGATGGCAGTAAAGCGAGCGGTATTGTAACCACGACGATAAGTGCATTCGGCAGAAATCCCGCCACAACTCTTTCTCTGGGCGCAGCGCGTTCCGCGCGCGCACGCGCAGGGCCGCGGCTGACAGCTCGCGGCCCAGGGTCAGGACTCGGGGAAACGCGTCACCCCCCTGTTCGACGCCTGATGGGTTTCGGGTCATGACTTGGCTTTCTGGCGGCCATCCGGGACGACCCGCGGGAAGCTCTGCACAAAGTGCAGCTGCTGGAGAGCAGCCCCAAGGCGGGAAAACCTCCCAGAACCAACGACGAAGCCTTCCCAAAATTTCCGATATCCTCACCCCCCCCCTCTTGGACGTCCCTAGGGCGAAGGCTCAGGCGAAGGCAAAGGCAGCACCCAGCGCTCTTGCCCTGATGAGGATGCAGGGGGGACATCGACGACCCACCAAGGGGCGCGTCGAGCGAGACCGCACAGCCCAAGGCGCCCGAAGCCGCTGCGGAGCCCGAGCCTGATGGCACTGGCGGTGGGCTGGCGGGGCTGCCTGGTCCTACCCCGGTCCTCGGCCCAGCTCCTGGACGCCCTCGGCCTGCCTGGGCCCTCTCAGGGAGAGCCTGAGGGCCCCGGCCTGGCCCTGCCTCCTGCACACATGGCGCTCTGGGCACTCGGGGAGCGGGGAGCTGAGGCTTGGACGCGGACGCGGGTCTGGATCGATGATCCTCAGAACGTGTGCTAACGCCAACGTGTGTTGATCGACCGAGGCCCTGCAATGCGACGCAAGCGCTGCATCGTTGGCCGAAACAGGCTGCTTGCTATCCGTGGAGCTGGACAGGGTAACCACACATTTGTCCAACATATCTCCTGGGGATCATCGATTGGACCAGGACCGGGCTGGGGAGGAGGGGGGCTGGTGTGGAGGCGAGAGCGAAGCGGACCTGAGAGGAGGGCGACCAGACAGGACGGCCGCCCAGATCCCCACTGTCCATGTCGACGGCGCCGCGGGTCTGAAGGGGCCCTGGGACACACAAATAAATACACACTAACAACAGGATTCCCCACACATTCTCATATTTTCTGGGTTTTTGTCTTCCCCCCCACTTCCCATATTTTCCTATATTTTCCTGGGAATCGACGATCAATTGTGTGTGTGTTTCTTTCCCTCCTGAGCGTCTGCGATCAGGGAATGCGCCTTCGAAAGCACCCGACGGATGTTGCGCCTGACTGCCAGCCGCGCAGCATTGGCTCCTTCCCTCGCCTGACCACCAGAGCAAGATGGTATGGTCCTCGTTCTTGTTGCTCACGGCCTTGCACATCGATGCCTCTACCTGCGCGGCTAGCTTTCACAGCTAGAACGGCGCATCTCCTAAAGGCAGCATGCGGAAATGCAGGCGCTCGTTTGTGATCTGACTCGAGGAGGCTGCTCTTCCCCAGTGGAGAAGCGTTGATGAACAAGAGAGAAGTGAAGACGGCGACCAGAGCTCCCAGGGAAAAGGAAGGGCACGGAAGCAGGTATGGAGGACTAGACTGGAAGACTTGGTGAAAGTGCCTGAACTCTGAGCTCAATTATCCATTTTCGGGTTGAGCGAGTGTGGATCCAGCAGCCTTCACTCGATAACATCTACACGGATGAAGGGTGGAACGTTCCCAAAACCTGGCCATGGCCTGAGATCTCTCCACAACTTACGATCGTAAAGCTGGAAACCTCCATCAACTCTACGGATGGAGTGCGGCTCCATGTCGTAATCCGGCTCTCGTCTGAGATTTCCCCACAACCTTTTGACCAAGAGACTCGAGCGTCCCATCGACTTCGTGGATGGAGGGCGGAACCTGTTCGAGCTGAAAAAATCACGCCCGAGAGCTCATCATAGCTACTGGCCCAAGAGCTCGAAACATCTCCGAGGCAGGCGCCTCGCGCTGACGCTCCCGCACGGGCGCCGCCGACGAGACCTCTGCCCGCTGCACGGATTGGGGGCGACTCCCTCTCAGACTCACTGCGCTCTGGCACGCCACGCCGCGATCGCCGATCTGCGTCGCGCAGAGCCGGCGAGGCTCCCACCGAGCTGGTGCTGAGGCAGCGACATGCGCTCGGACCTCGCAACGTGCTCGACGAATGCCGCACCCTGCCCCCGCCGCCCGCAGAGCTGCCTGGCTCGCTGCGCGGCGAGGGTAGGGCTCGGATTTCGCAACCGAGGCGTGCACTTTGGTTGATCATCCGACACACGATCGGGAACTTTTGCTTAGCGCGTCGCGGCGGCGGCCCCGGCGACACGATGCCATGCGAGCGGAGGGCGTGTCGCTCCGCTCCGCGGCGCGGGAGGCTCGGAGAGGCTCGGGACGCCGAAGCCTGGGGACTGGGAAGCGGGCTCGATGGTTCAAAGATGAGGTCATGGGGGATGCGGACCTAGGGATACAGTCGGACTTGATTGGAGAGGACACGCGAGAGGACACAAGACCCTTCTGGGGGCCACGTTGCCACAGAAATGCAGGAGGCATGGGTCGCAAGACACAGGACACGAGGGTACCCTTGACCTGGCAGGCCGACCCACCAATCCGGGCCGCCTGTAGGAAGGGATCCGAGGCTGGATCTACGCTGGTTGAGGCACCTCGTCCTTACAAGATTCGTCAAACATGAATGGACGGTTTTGTTTTCGGCGCTGGCGCGGTCGGTGCTGCTTCAATGCTGGCATGAAGCGTTTGGCCCTCACACAAGGGGTGTCCGAAATCTAGCAGTTCCCTCAGTGCCCGAACCATCGGGCGCTTCGATGCTTGACAGCGACTCAATCTACTTTTGACGAGGCCCGCAGGGCCCCATCCTTTAGGATGGCAACCCTGGAACCACCGATGGACAGCGTGCCGCGCCGCCGATTCTTGCCGCTCACCAGCGGGCCTCTCCGCAATTCGGCCACACGCAAGACTTGCCATCGCTCGGACGTCCATTCCCCGTGCATTTTTCGATTTCGTGCGTGCTTTCTTGGCCAGATGATCCCGGATGCTCTCGGATGGTCCTCGCCGAAGGAAAGTCGCACACGTCCGAGCGATGCCAAGAAGAGTGACCCTGGGCAAGAATGACTTCTGGTGCGCGGCTCCACGGGGGACGCGGGGTGGCCAAACCTGGGCTCGCAGGCCGCTGCCACCGCTTCGCGCTCAGCGGCCCAGGGGCCCCACTGGTAAGACGAAGGGAGGACGAGGATAAATTCGGGTGAGGATAAAGCGAGAATCTCTGAGATCCGGCGGCTCTGGAGGATGCCTCGGGCGCCGCAGCCTTCTCGGAGCGTCTCGGAACGCTCTGTAACGGATTTGTCCTCGTCCTCGCCCCGTCCGAATTGGGCCCGCGCACAAGATTTCACTCCAGCGGAAGGTCACCCTTGCACGTCGTTCATTTCTAACCGTGCTCATTTCAAAATTGTGCTCGTTTTGAATTGTTCCTGGCCCCCTAGTGGCCAGGTAGAGGCCCAGGATAGCACAATTAGAAATGAAAGGATCTTGGCCCCCCATAAAGTCAAAAAACTTTCGAAGAAGTAGAAATGAACAATCTGTACGTCTTGTCGAGCAGTGCTCCCAGAGAGGGGGGGGCCACGGGTCGGCACCGCCGTCCCGGCCCTCCCTGGCTGCCGAGCCCGCGGGGGGGCCACGGGGCCCCCGGCTCTCTGCGGCGGAAGCTCGCAGAGGCGAGGAGACGTGCCATCGCTCGGACGTACATTCCCCGTGCATTTTTCGATTTCGCGCGTGCTTTCTTGGCCACAGGATCTCGGATGCTCTCGATGGTCCTCGCCGAAGGAAAACCGCACACGTCCGAGCGATACCAGGGAGGGGTGCCTACGCCTGTCCTCATTTTGTTCCATCCCCGTGGGCACCTGCAGAGCAGAGCCTAGAACCGCACCGAAGTCCAGGCCGATGATCGGGGGCGGCCAAGAGGGGGGCGTCCAAGGGGGATGAGGGCGCAAATCATGGGCCGAGGCATGTGCGCGGACCAGGGAGGGGCCAGGGAGCGCATTGAAATAAGAGGAGGGGCCATAAAATCTGGGGAGATATCATGGCCCTGGCCATGATATCCACCCCCCCTAGTCTTCATCCCCCTCGTGGCCGCTCCCGAGATGAGGCGGAACTCGGGGCAACACTGGAACCGCCCCAAAAGCCCGCAGGAGACACAGGGGCCCCGCGCCTGCCCTGATTTGGCGGGAGGCTCGACTTGGGAGGGCGCGTGCGCAGCACGGGTGGTGTGCGCATGCGGGGTTTGCTCCAACCCTCCTCCTCCTCCTCCTCCTCC
>CAUYUJ010001805.1:45227-57727 GCA_963575745.1 Prorocentrum cordatum
CTGCCAGGGTTTCCTCCGTGCACGCTAGCGCCAAGGTGGGGGGGATAGCGTGTAAGAACGAGGCTGGCGGCGCCACATCGCATGTTACATTTGCGACGCCAACCGTATGCTTACGTAGTTGTTTCTCCGAATAGTGGATTAAACGATTTCCAGAACTGCCAGTCTGAGCTTGGGCATGACCGACAGCTTGAGACTGACATTGTCCTTGTCCTTTCTCTCCTGGTGGTGGTCGGCCATGTTCTGGCAAAGCAGGATCACACTTCTCTGCACACGGCCCAAAATCCTAGCCGTGACTTGGTGGCCGACCACTTTCTCCCTCGCGGCCTTGAGGTCGCGGTCGAACTCCTGACCCGCCGTCTTCACGTCGGTCCAGTGCGGGTGATCCTCTGAGACCAGTGCTGCTGAGGGCGTTCTGTGTCATGCGACTCGCCCAGTCCAAGCTGACAACTAGGTTCGCCAGCGCGATCTGGCGAACTCTCCTGTCGTCCGCGCTCGCGAGGTCGCCCCACCCCCCACACCACATACAGCTGCTACTGGAGTTGCTCCATATTCGACTGTGTTGCCCAGGCCCATCACAAGGATACATGCAAGAACGTGGGCTCGAACATGATGGTGTAGCTCGGCTAGCGCCCCGAAAACGGGTAATGCTGTAGATACTGCATGGCCAAGCTTGCTGAGACGGTGGCTGAAGTGTCGCCAGCCCCGCAACAGCCGATCCTGCTCTGGCAGGATGAATGGGGGGCCAGCGATTGCATCGAGGCATGGCATGCGGACAGCCGCCTGCGCCGCTGGCGATTTCGAACATCGTCAAGGTATATGTGTTGAACACAGCGCTGGTTTAGGATCGGGCCTGCTCTTACACCCATAACCCATCGCCTCGAGCTCGCCACAGAAGGAGACAGAGAGGGAGACAGAGCAGGAGCAGGAAGGAAGAAGGGGAGGAGAGGAAGGACGGAGGAAAGGCGTGGACGAGAGGAGGAGGAGAGGAGGAGAACAAGAAGAGAAAGGAAGGGAGAGAGGAGAGGCGTAAAAGAGAGAAAAGTGGGAAAGGGTGGAGGGAAAGGAGAGGCCAGCATAAATGGAGTATAGCACACGCGTACAGTGATGATATATGGGATACTGCAAGAGAGTTGTGTAGGTACACACCCCCAGATCAGCCCCGACCTCTTCCCCCTCTAACTCTTCCTCACCCTCCGTAGCATGATTGGCAAGGCCACTCAGCCTTTGTCACTGTGTCAATCTGCCCGCGCCTGAAGCAGCCACTCGTAGAAGCTCAAGACCCTCATCCTCCTGTCCCTCATCCTTCCCCCCCCCTCTCCTGCAGCTGTGCCTGAGACAGCCGCTTGTTCAGCAGCACGTAACTGAAAACTCCAGCGAAGAGAATCTTCAGCTGAGTCAGGGCCTGAAACACCGGCGGGTCCTGGTGGGAAGCGAGAGGATGAGCAGGAGGCACGGGAGGGAGGAGGGGGGGACGGGCGAGGAACGAGACGAGGGAGGAGGCGGGGGAAGAAGAGGGCGGGGAGAAGGGGGAAAGAGAAAGGGCACGCACGCCTCCTCCTCCTCCTCCTCCTCCTCCTCGCAGTGGCTATCACTCCTCCTGCTCATCATCCTCCGTTCCTCCTCTTGCAATTAAACCCCCCTCGACTCGCCACAAGAGGTGTCGGTTGGGCGGACCGAGCGTATGACCTGAGACTCTCCCACAGTTTCATTTTTCCCTGGGCCGAAAGGGTCGGCAGTTACCCCCGTGGAGTTCACAACTTGCGCAGCTCCGCTCGGCCTGGGCGGTGAGCGGGCTCCCGTCGAGTCCGACGCGGTGAGAGGGGGAACGCCAGAACTCGGCAACATCTAATAGCCAGCTGCTCTCCAAAGACACAGAGGCAGACTCTGAACACCTCGGGAGTTGCGAGCACGTCTGGCTCGCTGGGCTCCCCCATCCATGACGATGCCGCATGAAGCGTCCAACAGCTACACGAATGGTGGACGGATGCTTCTCAAAATGTGGCTCTCGCCTCCTTCGTGCCACACGGAGAGCGATTCGTTTTCAAATGTTGCTCTCACCTGCTCGCCGCACACATCGACCTTACAAGTTTCCAGAAGCTGCACTGAGGGATTGTGAATCGTTGTCAAACAGTGGCTCTCGTCCCAGCGCCGCGCACATCCGCCTCGAAGACTCCGCCAGCTACACTTATGGAGTGCGGCTGGTTTTCAAAATGCGGCTCTCGCTTGAGTCTTCTTCTGATCACAAGATGGAAAGCTGAACATGGCGCAACAAGTACAGAAACCCGCCGACCCAGTCGGCGTTTGCGAGAGACTGTTTCGTTTGACTCGTCGTCGTCTCCGTCGTCGTCGCCGTCGCCGCTCCCCCTTTTCCCTGGGCCCTCATCCCTAAGCGCGCCAGCCCAGCAAAAGCTGAACAGCCTAAGCGAAATTGAGCAACGGCGTAGCTGAGTCGAAATGATGCCCCTTCCCTTTGATCCCTTCCCCGCCGGGGAGAGGAAGGTCCCGGGGGAGGGTCCCCGGGTGGTTAGGAAAGGTTGTCCCAGGGGGGGGTGTCCCGGGTCAGAAAACCATCCCCCCGCGGAGGGTCCTGGCGCCCATAGAGGCCCCCCGAAGACCCCCACGAGCCCCCCAGGCGTTCCCAAGGAACCGCAGGGAAGCCCCAGGAGGCTGCCACAAAGGCTCCCAAGACACCCCCAAAACTTCGTGGGGTGGTCTTGGGCACCTCTTGGGGGCCTTGTGTAGCCTCTTGGGCACTCTCGGAAGCGTCTGACCCCTGCCTTCCCGAACGCCTCTTCCATTGTGGGGGTCGTCGTCCAGGGTCGGTGGCACCGGTCGTAAGACCTTAGCAATACACGTTGCCTCCAAATCTGGAGCTGGAGCATGCGCGGGCGCCACACGACCACTTTGCAGTGGTTTTTCACCTGGACACCAGAGGATGCTGAGACTCGGGTGTTACTGCTGTGTCGGGAGGGCGGGTGGAGCGAGCGAGGAGACGGCTCGCGTGCAGGGAGGGTAGCGTGTCCTTTCCCCTACCCTCTCCCTCCTACCTCCCCTCCCACCCACCTCCCTCCCCCTAGCGGTCCAGATTCTGCACCGCCACAAAAAGGATCTGGTTCTGCAAAGCGAACCTGCGGGGTGCGTTTCTGACATGGGGAGCGACCTCTGCCGCCCTTGAGAATGACCAGAGGGGGAAACGGACCGAATGGGATGGGGATGACACTCTGGCAGCGGGATCCCTGGAAGCGGTCAGAGTGCACGGGCTGAAGGGGGGATCAGACTTGTTCTCCTCCTCCTCTTTCTCCTCCTCCTCCTCCTCCTCCTCCTCCTCCTCCTCCTCCTCCTCCTCCTCCTCCTCCTCCTCCTCCACATATTCATCATGCTGCTTCTCTCCATTGTCCTGCTACTTACTCATATACTGCACCGTCTTAAAAAAGCTCGTCAACCCCTCCCCCCCCGTTCCTCGATCCCTCTTGTCAACCCGTCTGAACTACTGTCATGCGAACAATCGCGTTCCACCGCAAGATCGGCGATTGAAAAGCACCGCACGCACCATAGCCATACCCATTCGCGTGCATCTGCGAGTATGCGGGCACGTGCACACGCAAAGCTCTGCTTTCTCGATCCGAGTGCCATTCGCGAACATTAGCACCGTGCATCCTGACCGTTTCCTCACGCGCATCGCTCTCTTCCACGAAAGATGCACACAACGCGGTCTGCCAAGCGGCACGCGGCCGCCAAAAAGACAACATGCCCGGTGCTCGTGATACGGAGCTGGTAGTTTCGTGCTGACCCCACGATGTAGTCCAAACCCTCATCAGGCAAAATCCCGTCCGTCATTATCCGTCGCTAGCGGTAAAAACTACGTCAGCTTCCGTTCAGACAGTTCCCTGGGGCCAATCACATCTGGGCAAACTTCATGCCGAACGAACCGTTCGCAAGACCGCATATGCCCAAGCTTGCCGATGAGCTCTTGAACATCGCGCACAGAGCTCGAGGACAAGACACCCAATTCGGGCCAGGTGGTCTTGGGCTCCATCCTGACAGGACGCAACCGAACGTTCCTGGGCACCCCACCACTTAGACACGGCCCCCAGGCACCTCTGCAGGAAAGGCGGTCGTTGCGCCCATCCTGAACCCAGGGGGGCCAGCTACTCCACGATTGAACGTACCATTGGTGTACTCCATTCCCTCCGGACCTGCTGGCCGCGGCCCCTGACAGTCCGAACGAGAACGCAGGTCAGCCACCACGACCTCTGCCCACCTCGGCGCCAATATGGCTGGCATTGCTTCACGGCGTTAACTTCCCCCGTCTCTGTCTCCTCGCGAGCAGGCCTCGCCTCCTGCCCCACCCAAGCCACGCTGCAAACCCATGGATACGCACCGGCGGCACTAGGAGCACCTTTCCCTGTAACTCCCCGATGTCTCCCATATCAAGTATGCGGCGTTTTGCTCTCTGTTCCCTCCAGAACACGACGTAATGGAACTTGGGCTTTGCCCGCATCCGCACGAGTTTTGTCTATGGTTTTCTGAATTCCTCCATGGATCATTCCATAGTGGGCCATCAGGTCATCGACTCCCTCCTTCTGCTCATTCATCGCTGGACTCCGCGACTACAGCTTCAGCACGGCTGCAAAAGTTGTTGCGCCGATGACTTACGCATTGCGCTCCGCCGGATTGTCTGCAAATTCGGAAACTTGTTCGGGCACTTCCAGATAGTTTGAGCTGCTTCATCGGTTCGCCGTGGAGACCCAACAACCCCACCAGCCCCCTGGGCGTGGGTGGTTGTGTGGGTCGAACATTCCACCTCCCTCCTCCACATCATGGCTGGGGGGCCCGGATGACGATGCTCCTTCGGCACCGCCTTGCAGAGTCGCCTCCCGAGCCTCAACGTGGTCCAGTGAAAACCGATCGTAGCAGCACTGCCACGATGTTCAAGCCCCCGTCGAGCTCCGGCTAGTGGGACAGGCCTGGACCCTCCAGGGAGGAGGAGAGCAACGGGGGGGGGCATCCCCTCCCCCACACCATCCCTGGGGTCTGGACGGGGCGGACGCGCGGTGTCAGAAGGTCCATTCGGCCTGACGATCGCTGCAGGGCGGCCCGAAATGCCACGAGATGGCGGCATCCGAGATTCGCCAGAGGGTCGAGTGCAGTTCGAGGTGGCCTCCAGCATGCCTCCAAGAAGGCCCAAGATCGCCACAAGACTGTCCGAGATGTCCGCGTGGCCTCCCAAGGGTCGTCCAAAACAAATGCCGCTTTATGATGTTGGCATGCTCGCCGTTTCGCTTTTGGTGGGCCGATGGGACTAGATGGCTCCAAGATCTCCAAAAAAGGTACGCGAGAAAAGCCCCGAAGGACCCCACGACGCCCTCCAGACCCCCAGAGAGTCCCAATAAAGGCCCCCAGACGGGATGCTCCTGCCGCAAACAAGAAGAACCTAATTCGCCCTCGCTCCCCCCGCTTCTGGCCGATGGGATCCTGGAACGGGTCATGAAGGCCCCTGGAGACGCCAAGACGACCCCAAGAGAGCCCCAACAGGGCTCCAAATGCTTGTCCAAAAAGCGCCCCGAGAGAGCTCCAGGACGCTCCCCTCGGGCTGAAAGCAGCTTCCACGCGAGGTCTGCCCGAGCATGTATGGTTGACAACTGGGTCTGCTCTGTTGCTCGGGCTCCCCCGAGCTTGTTTGAGGAATCGGTTACGGACGGCCATGATGGGCCAGTGTGGGGATGCAAGAACCCGCCAGTGTACCGCGAGGTACTGAAAGTGGAGCGCCCTCAGTTCCCATCTACTCCCATGCATTGAATAGTGTGGACAATTTGAGGGCTGTGTCTTGCGACTTTCCCAGAGACCATCGAACCGACGGCCAAAGCGAGTCCCAAGAGGGTCCCACAACGATCCAAGAGGGCCCCGAGACGGTGCAAGAGGGCCCCAAGACGGCCCGCGATGGCCGCAAGACCACCTAAAGAAAACCCCAAAACGCCCCAAGGGGACTTCGAGAGGAGCCCTGGAGGGCCTTTATCATCAAACCTACCGGAATGATTTCGCACTGATTTATTTCCGACCGTGCGCTCTGCTGGTGGTTGTGCTGGTGGTCGTGCTGGTGGTCTTGCTGGTTGTTGTGCTGGTGGTTGTGCTGGTGGTTGTGCTGGTGGTTGTGCTGATGGTTGTGCTGGTGGTTGTGCTGGCGGTCGTGCTTGTGGAGGTGCTGGTGGCCGTGCTAGTGGCTGGTCGTGCTGGTGGTCGTGCTGGTGGTTGTGCTGGTCGTCGTGCTGGTGGATGTGCTGGTGGTCGTGCTGGTCGCTGGTAGTGGTTGTGCTGGTGGTTGTGCTGGTGGTCGTGCTGGTGGTCCTGCTGGTGGTTGTGCTGGTGGTTGTGCTGGTGGTCGTGCTGGTGGTTGTGCTGGTGGTTGTGCTTGTGGAGGTGCTGATGGCCGTGCTGGTGGCTGGTCGTGATGTTTGTCGTGCTGGTGGTTGTGCTGGTCGTCGTGCTGGTGGATGTGCTTGTGGTCGTGCTGGTCGCTGGTAGTGGTTGTGCTGGTGGTTGTGCTGGTGGTCGTGCTGCTGGTTGTGCTGGTTGTCGTGCTGGTGGTTGGTGGTGTTGGCTGGTCGTGCTGGTGGTCGTGCTGGTGGTCGTGCTGGTGGTTGTGCTGGTCGTCGTGCTGGTGGTCGTGCTGGTGCTCGTGCTGGTGGTTGTGCTGGTGGTTGTGCTGGTGGTCGTGATGGTGATTGTGCTGGTGGTCGTGCTTGCGGAGGTGCTGGTGACCGCGCTGGTGGCTGGTCGTGCTGGTGGTCGTGCTGGTGGTTGTGCTGGTCGTCGTGCTGGTTGTTCTGCTGGTGGTCGTGCTGGTGGTTGGTCGTGGTTGTGCTGGTGGTTGCGCTGGTGGTCGTGCTGCTGGTTGTGGTGGTTGTCGTGCTGGTGGTTGGTGGTGCTGGCTGGTCGTGCTGGTGGTCGTGGTTGGTGGAGGTGCTGGTGGTCGTGCTGGTGGTCGTGCTGCTGGCCCGGTGCTGTTGGCTGGGCCTGCTGCTCTCCCTTGTGCTGGTGGTTGTGCTGCTTGTCGTGCTGGTGGTCGTGCTGGTGGTTGTGCTGGGGGCTGGTCGTGCTGATGGAGGTGCTGGTGCTCGTGCTGGTGGTCGTGCTGGTGGTCGTGCTGGTGGTTGTGCTGGAGGTCGTGTTTGTGGAGGTGCTGGTGGCCGTGCTGGTGGCTGGTCGTGCTCGTGGTCGTGCTGGTGGTTGTGCTGGTCGTCGTGCTGGTGGTTCTGCTGGTGGTCGTGCTGGTGGTTGGTAGTGCTGGAGGTGCTGGTGGTCGTGTTGGTGGTCGTGCTGGTTCTTGCGCTGGTGGTCGTGCTGGTTGCTGCCCGTGCTGGCGGTCATGCTGGTGGTCATGCTGGTGGTCGCGCTGGCCCCCCGTTCCTTCCCTGCGCCCCCCTCCCCTTGCACTCGTGTTCCCCCACCCTGCACCTCCACAAGCGCCCTCCGCCGTGCTCCCCCCGCCCTCGCTGGTGGTTGGTAGTGTTGGAGGTGCTGGTGGTCGTGTTGGTGGTCGTGCTGGTTCTTGTGCTGGAGGTCGTGCTGGTGGCTGGTCGTGCTGGCGGTCATGCTGGTGGTCGTGCTGGCCCCCCCCTCCTTCCCTGCGCCCCCCTCCCCTTGCACTCGTGCTCCCCCCACCCTGGGCCTCCGCAAGCGCCCTCCGCCGTGCTCCCCCCGCCCTCCCCGGGCCCCCCTCCCCTTATTCCTTCCGTGCGCCCCCTCCCCCGCTCCTCCCCTGCGCGCCTCTCCCGCCCCCGCGTTCCCCCCACCCACCCCGGGCCCCCGCGCCCTCTTACCCGTGCTTCCCCCGCGTTCCCCGAGCCCCCCTTCTCTTATTCCGACCGCGCGCCCCCCTGCCTGCTCCTCCCCTGCGCCCCCTCTCCTTGCCCCTGAGCTCCCCCCACCCTCCCCACGCCCCCGCGCCCTGTCCCCCGTGCTCTCCCCGGGCCCCCCTCCCCTTATTCCGACCGTGCGCCCACCCGCCGCTCCTCCCCTGCGCCCCTCTCTCTCCCCCGTGCTCCCTCCACGCTCCCCGGCCCCCGCACCTTCTCCTCCGTGCTCCCCCCGCCGTCCCCGAGCCCCCCCCCACTCCTTATTCCGACCGTGCGCCCCCCCCTCCTCCCCCCGCTCTCCCCTGCGCCTCCCCCTCTTGCCCCCGTCCTCCTCCGACCCTCCCCGCGCCCCCGCGCCCTCTCCCCGCGCTTCCCCCGCCCCCCCGCCCCCCCCCCTTATTCCAACCGGGCGCCCCCCCGCCGCCCCCCTCCCCTGCGCCCCTCTTCCTTGCCCCGTGCTCCCTCCACGCCCCCCGGGGCCCCCCGCGCCTTCTCCTTCCGCGCCCCCCCCGCCCTCCCCGGGCCCCCCTTCCCTTATTCCGACCGTGCGTCCACCCGCCGCTCCTCCCCTGCGCCCCTCTCTCCTTGCCCCATGCTCCCTCCACGCCTCCGCGGCCTCGCGCCTTCCCCCCGTGCTCCCCCCGCCGTCCCCGACCCCCCCCCACACTTTATTCCGTGCGCCCCCCCCCTCCTCTCCCCGCTGCCCCTGCGCCTCCCTCCTCTTGCCCAAATCCCTCCCCGCCCTCCCCGCGCCCCCGCGCCCTCTCCCCCGTGCTTCCCCCGCTCCTGGGCCCCCCTCCCCTTATTCCGACCGTGCGCCCCCCCGCCGCTCCTCCCCTGCCCCCTCTCTACTTGCCCCGGTGCTCCCTCCACGCTCCCCGGCCCCCGCGCCTTCTCCTCCGTCGTGCTCCCCCGCCGTCCCCGAGCCCCTCCCTTATTCCGACCGTGCGCCCCCTCCCCCCCCCCGCTCTCCCCTGCGCCCCCTCCTCTTGCCCCCGTCCTCCTCGCACCCTCCCCGCGCCCTTCTCCCCCGTGCTTCCCCCGCCGTCCCCGACCCCCCTCCCCTTATTCCAACCGTGCACCTGCCCCCCTGCTCCTCCCATTCGCCCCGCTCCCTTCGCCCCGTGCCCCCCCCGCCCCCCGAGCTTCCGCGCCTTCTCCCCCGCGCTCCACCCGCCTTTCCCGAGCCCCCCCCGCCATTATTCCGACCGTGCGCCCCTCTCCCCCGGCCCTCCCTGCTCTTTGCGCCCCTCCTTCTTGCACCCGTGCTCCCCCCAAGTCCCCGGAACTCCCGCGCCTTGACTCCTCCGTGCCCCACCGCGCCCCCCCCGGGGCCCCCCCTTCCTTTTGCGCCCCCCTCCCTTTTGCTCAGTGCCCCCGCCTTCCCCGGGCCCCCCTGGCCTGATTCCGACCGCGCGCCCTCCCCCCGTTCCTCCCCTGCGCCCCTCTGCCGTTGCCCCCGCGCCCCCCCCAGTCTTCCCGGGCCTCCGCGCCTTCTCCCCCGTGCTACCACCGCCCTACCCGCCCCCCCCCCCTCCCTTATTCCGACCGCGCGCCTTCCCCCCGCTCCTCCCTGACCCACCCGCCTTTGCCTCCGCGCCCCCCGTCTGCCCGGATGCCCCTTTCCCCTTATTCCGACCGCGCGCCCCCCCGCCTTCCCTGCGCTTCCCCGATTGCCCCCGCGCCCCCCCCCCCCCCACCCCCCCTCCCTCCCCCCCCTACGCACCCCGGCCCCCCCGCACTGCCCCCAGCGCCCCCCGCCTCCCGGGCCCCCCCTCCCTTATACCGACCGTGCGCCCCCACCGCCCCCCCCTGGGTTTTGTCTCCTCTCGCACCCCGCCTTCCCCCCCCCCCCCCCACGCCCCTCCGCGCCCCCGCGCCTTCTCTCCGCGCCCCCCCGCCGATCCCCGAGCACCCTCCCTATTCCGACGCGCGCCCCACCCCCCCCCCCCCCCCCTCGCGCCCAGCACGCCCTCAAGGACCCCCCCCCCCTTATTCCGACCGTGCCGCCCCCCCCCCCCGCCCCTCCCCCGCAGCCCCCCCCCCCCGCCCGCTCCCTCTCCTCTTGCCCGTGCCACTCATCTTCCCGGAGGCCCCTTCTCCCCTTTCCCCTTTTACTCGCGCCCACCGTGCGCCCTTCCCCCGCACCTCCCCCCCCCTGCGCCCCTCCCGTTGCCCTGGTGTTTCCCCCCATTTTCCCCGGGCCTCCGCGCCTTTCCCCGTGCTCCCCGCCCTCCCCGGGCCCCCCCCCCTCCCGTTATTCCGACCCGTTGCGCCCCCTCCCTCCGTCTCCCCCCCCCCCTGCGCACCCTCACCCTTGCCTCCGTGCGTCCCTGCGCGCCCCCACCCTCTCCGGGCCCCCGCGCCTCCCCCCTCGTGCCCCACCCGCCTTCCCTGGGCGCCCCCTCCCCTTTATTCCGATCGCGCGCCCTCTCCCCGCTCCTTCCCTGCGCCCCCCTCCCCTGGCCCCCGTGCTTCCCCCACCCTCTCCGAGCTTCCGCGCATGCCCCCTCGTGCACCCCCCGCCTTCCCCGGGCCCCCCTCGCCTCATTCCGACAGTGCGCCCTCCCCCCGCTCCTCCCCTGCGCCCATCTACCCCGCGTGCCCCCCCCCCTCTTCACGCTTAACGTATCCCAAACAGCCCATCCCAAAGCAGCCGCCAGGCGAGTTGCCTTGCTGAGGGAGGCACAGCAGCAAGTAATCCAAAAGTGAACCACATCCGTCTTGGCGGCACCTCGGGGTCGCCCATGGCCGTCTGGGGCCATCCTGAAGCTATCTTGGGCCGTCTCGGGTGCATCTTGCGCCGCGTTGGAGACATCTTCGGGCCATTTTTCGGCCCTCTCGGAGCCATGTTGGCCGTCGACCACGACGACGACGACGACCACGACCACGACCACGACCGCGACGACCACGACGACCACGACGACCACGACGACCACGACGACGACGACGACGACGACGACGACGACGACGACGACGACGACGACGACGACGACGACGATAACGACGACGACGACGACGACGACGACCACGACGACGACGACGACGACGACGACGACGACGACGACGACGACCGATGACGACGACGACCACCACCACCACCGACGACCGACGACCACGGGGCCCCCGAGACGGCTTCAGGATGCAGAAAACATCGGGACCGCTCCTTCGTTATGGTCCGTCGCCGGCCTGTCGGGGAATTCGCTTGCCCCACCCCCCCCCTACCGGACCTTGGCGCCATTGCAGTTTGCAGTCTGTCTCGCATCCGCGATTGTATGATCCTTGGCACGCGAGCCCCTTGTTATAACCAAAGCGTCGTTCCGTGTGTAGTGTCGCGCTTGTTCGTCGTCGTCGTTTCGCCATTTCGTCCGCCCAAAATGGCGACCCAAGAGGCCCCCCCATGTCGCCACAGCACGGCCGAAAAGGCCCCCAAGACGGCCAAAGATAGCCCCGAGAGAGCCCTCAGAAGGCAAGGGATGAACCTAACAGGCCTTCGGACCCTGGTCCCCCCAGCTCTCACAGGCTGGGCGAGTGCCTCGCGACCACCTGCGGACCCCCCCCAGTCCTGCCTGGCACCACCAGGGCAGGGCGGAGCGGGTGCTGTCTCGGGGCAGCCCCGGCACAGGACCCGACCCACGACTCCACCAGGGGTCCCCCCGCATGGCGCCCCAGACCCCCAACGTGCACCCAAGAGGCCCCCAGCCCAGAGGCCCCCAAGACGCCACCTAGCGGCCCCCAGGGGCCACCGAACGTAATTCTGAGGTCCAGCAGGGGCCCTCAAGAGGCCCCCCAATGGGCCCCAGAGGCCGCCAAGAGGCCCCCCAGAACAATTCCAAAAGACCCCGAGAGGCGTCCAAGACATCTCTGCCCCCCAATACGCCGCCCAGAGGCCACCACGAGTCCTCCAGAGGTTCCGCAGGGGCCCCCAATGGGCCCCCCAGAGGCCGCCAAGAGGCCCCCAGCAGACATTGAAAGCGACCCCGAGAGGCATCCAAGACGTCTCTAAGCCACGACCCAGGCACGGTGGTGGAACGGGTGAAGGCTACAGATCCGCTACCCCTTTTTGCGTGCAAAGTGGTGCTTGGTGCGTATGATACTACAACACTGTAGTTTCTCAGCGTCCGCCACCTCCGAGACGTCCAAGACGGCCAAAAACATGGTCTCCAAGACGGTCCATGTCGTTCCATGACGGCCTCCAGACGGCCCAAGAGGGTCCAAAGGTCATCCAAGCTCGCCCTAGGTCCCTCCAAAATGGCCCAATGTGGCCTCGAGACAGCACAAGACGTCCTGAAGACGGCACAAGAGGCCCTGCAGGAGGGCCCGAAGAGGCCAAAGAGGTGTGTCTATGATCCGTACGTTCTCGCTTCTTGTGGCATCCAACAGCCTGATGAGACGGCCCCAGAAGCCACCAAGATAGCGCCAAGACTACCCAGGAAACCCAGAGGAGAGTTCCAAGACGGACCGAGGGGATCCCAAGACGGACCCGATAGTTCCCCAGGACGGCCAACGAGACCCACAAGTGAACCCTAAAGCATCCCAAGACAGCTCCAAGACGACCCAGAGAGGCCCCCCAAACGTTATCCGATGGCGTCGGACGGGCCAAGAGGGGACCACAAGAGACCCCAAAGAAGCCCTCCAGAGAGG
>CAUYUJ010001805.1:60227-96794 GCA_963575745.1 Prorocentrum cordatum
CGACAGCGCCCTGGCCTCGAATGCGTCCCACAAAGAGTTTCAACAAAAAAGAAAACACATACATACGCCTGCTCCGCGCCCAAGCAGAATGTAAGTTTGTATGTGCTATGCCCGAACACATCTTGCCGTGCTCGAACATCTGAACTGACAGATAGGTATTCCACCAAGTACCGAGAAAATATATAAGTCAGGTTAACAACAAGAACAGCGTTTGCGAATGGATGGACACCTGCGAGCAACAACGCGTCGAATATACATCATGCGTGTGTGTTTCGCAAGCGTTGCTGTGCAATTATACGATTTGGAGCATGCGAACTGGACTTCGGATATGCAATCCAGGTTAGTCTGTCGCGGCCTGGCACTCTCAGCTGTGAAATACAAGCCATCTAGGACATCACAGATTGACTACAGGGAGAAGGCGAACAGGATGACATTCGAGGGGACGCAAAAATGAGACTAAAGCTAAGAGTTTGAGCAGGGACTGGAGCCGGAGCTGGAGCGTGATATGCATCTCATCTGGACTTAGAGACGGAGCTGAGCTGGAAACGGGCCTGGGCTCGAGCTGGGGTTGGGCTTGCGCTGGGCAGGAGCTCGTGTGGAGTTAGGCTCAAGCCTGAGGCTGATGCTGGAGCTGGAGCTACGGCTGAGACTCATATATATATATATATATATATATATATATGTATAGGTATGTATATATACATACATACATACATACATACATACATACATACATACATACATACATACAGACAGACAGACAGACAGACAGACAGACAGACAGACAGACAGACATACATACATACATGCATATTAACATATATAAATATATATATATGTACATATATATAGGTGCATGTGTATACGTTATGTGTATATACATGTGTATACGATGTACCTATACACATGTACATGTACACACATACATATGTACCTGAATGTACATGTAGGCATAGACATAGATATATAATTAAACAAATATATAAATGCACACAACTATGTATATGTGCACACGAGTGCACATGCATATACATGTAGATGCACATACATATATATTATGCGTGTGCATAAACATGTATATGTGTACATATACACATGCATGTATATGCACATGTTATACCTGCCAATGTGCATCTGCATATGCAGACATATACATGGGCATATATATATATATATATATATATTACATCTACATATACGAATACAAACAAACATACATACATATACTTAAGAATCGGAATCTACACATACACAAAAAAGTACAAATTCACAAATACAAACTTATTCATGCACATGCAGACAACTATATGTACACAAATGTATATATGATCGCGGGCTCTGGGCCCACGGCCACACACACATCCAGATGGGATGGGGGGGGAGAGGAGGAGGAGGAGGAGGAGGAGGAGGAGGAGGAGGAAGAGGAGGAGGAGGAGGAGGAGGAGGAGGCGGAGAAGGAGGAGGAGGACGACGACGACGACGACGACGACGACGGCAACGACGACGACGACGACGACGACGACAACGCCGACGACGACGACGACGACGACAATGACGAAATCGACGACACCGGCGGCGGCGGCGACGACGTCGAGCACCGGAGCTTGCTGAAAGCACGTCAGCATGACGCCACAATCACAGCCACTCGCACACCCACGCCACACCCACAGGGGGGAGGGGGGGGAGAACATTGGGTCACCCAACACACACCCACAGCAACACACCACACCCACACCACATCCTCAGGGGGAGGGGGGGGTCCATCGCGCGGGGGGGGGGCCCGATGGCATTAACATGGGGGGGGGCCAAACCCTCGACTATATATATATATATGTACATGAGCAAATGGGATTCCCCGCTATGGGTTCACATTTCGACTGGCCTCCCCATGAGGCCACGATCCGGGTGAGGGGCCGGTTTCTCTACAAACGAGAATCCAACACCACAGGCATGTGTTTGCCAACATCCGAGTGTCATGGGAAATGTGAGAGTAGTGCTCATGTTGAATAACTGCGGAGAGGGGTTGAAGGAGGAGGAGGACGACGAGAAACAGGAGGAGAAGGAGAGGACAAGGAGGAGGAGGACGAGAAGGCGGATGAAGGACCAGCTGCGCAGCACCGCCGGAGTGGTGCGGCCCGAGGAGGTCGCAGTGGCGGCGAGTGACGCTGGTAAGACGCCTTTTGCGGATGAAATCCGTGCGCCGCCAACCCTGCCAGTGGGGCCTTGGGCGCCATGCTCCCTACGGGGCCACTAACCGTATGAGGGGTGTGCCGAATTGGCATGCGGTGGGCAGGGTGGACGCATGCGAACCCTGCCACTGGGGCATTGGGCGCCATGCTCCCTATGGGGCCGCGAACCGTGTAAGGTGTGTGCCGAAATGGGCATGCGATGGGCGGGGTGGACGCATGTGAACGCGGCCACTGGGGACTTGGGTGGAGCTCCTTATGGGACCACGAACCATGTGAGGGGTGTGCCGAAATGGGCATGCGGTGGGCGGGGTGGACGCATGTGAACGCGGCCACTGGGGCATTGGGTGGAGCTCCCTATGGGGCCCCGGACCGTGTGAGGGGTGTGCCGAGATGGGCATGCGGTGGGCGGGGTGAACGCATGTGAACGCGGCCACCGGGGGCTTTCGGTGGAGCGCCTCCCTATAGGGCCACGAACCGTGTGAGGAATGTGCCGAGATGGGCATGCGGTGGGCGGGGTGAACCCATCTGAACGCGGAAACTGGGGCCTTAGGTGGAGCTCCCTATGAGGCCACGGACCGTGTGAGGGATGTACCGAAATGGGCATGCGGTGGGCGGGGTGAACGCATAGAACGCGGCCACTAGGGCCTTGGGTGGAGCTCCCTATGGGGCCACGAACCGTGTGAGGGGTGTGCCGAAATGGGCATGCGGTGGGCGGGGTGGACGCATGTGAACGCGGCCACTGGGGCCTTGGGTGGAGCTCCCTATGGGGCACGGACCGTGTAAGGGGTGTGCCGAAATGGGCATGCGGTGGGCGGGGTGGAGGCATGTGAACGCGGCCACTGGGGACTTGGGTGGAACTCCCTATGAGGCCACGAACCGTGTAAGGGGTGTGCCGAAATGGGCATGCGGGGCGGGGTGGACGCATGTGAACGCGGCACTGGGGCCTTGGGTGGAGCTCCCTATGGGGCCACGGACCGTGTAAGGGGTGTGCCGAGATGGGCATGCGGTGGGCGGGGTGGACGCATGTGAACGCGGCCACTGGGGACTTGGGTGGAGCTCCCTATGAGGCCACGAACCGCGTGAGGGATGTGCCGAAATGGGCATGCGGTGGGCGGGGTGGACGCATGTGAACGCGGCCACTGGGGCCTTCGGTGGAGCTCCCTATGGGGTCACGAACTGTGTGAGGGGTGTGCCGAAATTGGCATGCGGTGGGCGGGGTGAACGCATGTGAACGCGGCCACTGGGACTTTCGGTGGAGCTCCCTATGGGGCCGCAAACCGTGTGAGGGGTGCGCCGAAATGGGCATGCAATTGGCGGGGTGGACGCATGTGAACGCGGCCACTGGGGCCTTGGGTGGAGCTCCCTTTGGGGCCACGGACCGTGAGGGGTGTGCCGATATGGGCATGCGGAGGCAGAGTGCCGAAATGGACATGCGGAGAGCAGAGGCACGCATGGGAGGAGGGAGGAGGGGGAGGAGGAGGAGAACTGGGAGTAAACATGTATGTATATAATGTGAAGCTCGGTTGGAACTGGAAGTGCAGACGAAGCTAGAGCTGGAGCTCGGGTCGGAGCAAAACTGGAGCTGGACTGCGGGCTGGAGATGGGATGACGCTGCAACAAAATCAGGAGCTGTGGCTGGAGCTCGAGCTGGACCGAAACCCGATCCAGAGCTGGGATGGAGCTGCAGCTGTGGATGGACCTTGACTGCAGCTCGAAGTGGGCAAAAGTTGAGCTGGATCTTAACCCTGAGCTAGACCTGGATATAGGGGCTGCAGCTTGAGCGGGAGCTGCGGTTGGGGCTGCAGCTGCAGCTGCAGCGGCAGGTCCAGCTGGATCTGGGTCTGGAGCTCGAGCTGGGGCCAGGGCTGGGGCTGAAAACGGGCTAGAGCTGAAGCTGGAGAGGGAGCCTGACCTGAGAAGAAACCCCACTGGAGCTGCAGCTGGACCTGGACGTGGAGCTGGGGCTGGAGCTCATCTGGAACTGGAGCCGGGGCTGGAGCTGGGCGGCAGATGGGACAAGAGTCGGAGCTGGAGCTGGATCTACAGCTGCGGCAGGAGCTGGAGCTGGAACTTGCTTTGGAGCTGCAGTTCAGGAGCAAGGGCTGGAATTGGAGCTGAAACTGGAGCGGGACCTGAGGGTGAAGATCGGGATGGAGTGAAGCTGTAGCCCCAGCTGTGAGCTGGGCAGGAACTGGAGCTGGAGCATGGGCTGGGCGAGAAGCTCAGCTGAGGCTGGACTTGGAGCGAGAGCTGGGACCAGAGCTGGAGCGAACCTTCAGCTGGGAGGAGGTGGAGCGTGCGAGCATGAGGTCGGGACGCTCATCATCAAGCCCGCGAGCGGAGTTCGGACACCAAGAAAAATGGCGAACGCAAGAAGGTCAGCTCTGGGTGTTCAAACTCAGGTCTGGGAATGGACTTTGACAACACGATGATGCGACTGGCGCACGGATTACATCTGGATGATCACAGTCATTCGATATCTTGCCAAGGAGGAAAATTCTGGAAACAAGATGTTGTTGGATCAGCCGCGAGGGCCGCACCCAGATGACACAAGCCGAAACCCTACCCTCACCAACCACCCCAGCCCCAACCGCGAGCAGACACTGCGAAAACTCCTGGACAGGCCGAGCTCAAAGGAAAATCCTCACCCCCATACGGTTTTGAGCCCGATGCGGTGCATGCGGTGGCCGCGCCTGGATCGAAACATTCTGCAACAGCGCGCGCGTCGGAAGACCGGAGCTCGCAGCGCGCGCTGGTCGGGGGCCCACGCTCAAGGAGGCGAGCACAGCGGCTGGCCCCATCGAAATCCGCACTCGAAACCGCCGCGCCCCAGCGTGTCGACCCCGACTTCGGGCGGCGCGCCGCATCCGTTGCACGACAGAGCGGGGCGATGCTGAGCCCCCCGTTCCGTCGCCAGCAACTCTGCCTGCAAAAAGCGTTCCCTGATTTCGATCTGCCGCGGCCCGCGGTCGCACTGGTCATACACGCAATCGCCCTGGCCCGCGCACGTCACACGCATCCCGCCCACGTGTCCCCGAGGATCGGCGGCAGTCTTGACATGAGGCTGTCGAGTACGGTTGTCGCTGGTCGACGGGCGCCACCACGCGGCGAAGTCACGCCCAAATCCCCCGTATCCACCGACCAAACGGCCCCCCGAAACAAACGAGTCAAAGTCTTCGTCATAGCCCGCACTTGCGGCAACGATATACCGGGCAACCAGACTCGTTGCTCTCGTTGAAACCGACGCGACCCGCGCAGTCACAGGCAGTACATGCGCCCCCCTCTTGAAGAACGGGCCACTACACATCGTGATCGTTATGTTTTCAATGTTCTGGCGGATGGTGAATATCATCTCGGACCACTGACACATTCGCCGGATTGTACATGTCGTTTCGCCGCGGAGCTCGGCCCTGTTGCTGGCGAAACGCGCAGTCCACATGCTTCAAAATGCGTACATCGCACACCGGATAGCCATATTACAAAGGCAGACATGGGGATTCCAACATACACTGCTCGCATCACTCCCGGACATTGAACATATCCAAGCCCACGGTGGCCACGCGCAGTTCGAAAACATCCACGGAAATGTTAAATATATATCCTGGTAAGTTCCGAAGCAACTCCGCAACGACCATGTCTCGGCGGGCGCGCGTCATTTAACCTTGACGCAAGAACAAATTCACGGAACGATTACCAGATGATGCGGCAGTCAGACCGAACTGTTCCATGCTCTATCATTAAGAAATCGAGCACGGCAGCAATTCGACCTTCAGCGCCTCGCAAAGACCCGCCACACCTAGCCAAGTCTCCTCAGTACTTAGCCGATGGCGCGACCCATGCCCGGATTCGAGTTTGCTGTGCAACTTCCCCCCTGTGCATGTTTGATCCGCGCTACCTTAGTCGAAATGAGGGTTGGCCAACTTGACCTGGTTCTCCCGCTGGATGAGCGTTTGCGACTGGCGTGCCACATTTGGCACACAGCGCCGCGGTCGCACATCCAGAATACGGCGACATACGTCTGCGACGGCTACCGCTTCGCGGAGTCCGAATCCACTGGGCCCGCACTTGGAGCGCTCGCACTCGTTCGATCTATCCCTTGGTCACATTGGCGCAAAGAAAAAACATTAGAGAGAGAGAAAGAGATATAAAAAGATATAGAGAAAGAGAGAGAGAGAGAGAGAGAGAGAGCCAAAAACAAGCGCCTTGGCGCGCCAACGCCTCCGGCTACCTCGTCGGTCCAGCCAGCGCGCGCATCATTCGGAAAAGCGCGCAGAGACTCATAGAAGTGGGCAAACACGTCGGCAACCCCTTTGGGCGATGTAGCCCACGGAACTATGACGCGTTGTTGGTGTCGATCATGTTCCACCGCATTCAAAGGCGTTCCCTCTGCGACACTATATGTTATCCTGTCAAATTTCTCGCTTTGTTTTCCAAAGTAACACGGAAGCGTTTTGCTGCCAACTTTGACAAGCATTTTCTCCCTTTCTGGCTCTTGAGAACACCACCTGCGTTGCGTGAAATGTCGGGGCCGGCCCCTGGCAGCCTCACTCGGGCCTGGAGCCCAGCCACCTCGAAAACCGATCCCGCCAAGCGAATTGTCTCTGTACTCGATCTGGCCCCACGACGCACATGCGATCGGATTTACAATCGATGCAACCGTTCACGAAAACTTCATCGAGCGCTAGCAGCACAGAGAACATGGACATGGTACAACCACCTGTTTTCTCACAACCACGTTTCACTGATAGTGCGTCCACTACCACTCGTACCGCTTCTGCTTCCGAGAAATTGCTGCTAACAATATTTGCGCATTCACCAATCCTGCGAAACGCTCGCTCATTTCTACGACGCAAGCCCAAGTTTCCAATCAAGCGCGGCTCATCCCCTTCGCTGTGCTGACCCGGTACTGCGTTTGCATCCATACTTGGGGCTCTCCGCACTCATCGTGGGACGACAACCAAAGATGGTGGACCTGGAACGACGGTGCCTGCACTGCGAGGCAGCCCGACCGCGCCAGCCGCAGGGAGAGGCCGCAACCTTCCACTCTGTAGAGGAAGCCCTTCCACCAGATCTCTTGGAAGCTGCTGCAAAGCGAGTCACAGCAGCGGGCCATCAAGAGGCTGCAGAACGAGGCAGGCTGCATGTTCACGGCGGCCTGGCACGCCCACTGCCAAAACGTCGATTGGATCCAGCGCGTCGCGGGCGCGCCCCTTGACTCCTTGCGCCGTTCGTTCCCCGGAGGGCGCCGTGAACTTGATCCGGGAACTGGCCACCGCAGACCAGGACCAAGTGGGCTCAGCGGCGCCGAGCTTCGGGGGAGGCTCCCCGAGCTTCGGAGAACAGAGCCAAGCAAAAAGAGAGCGCCACCGCTACGGGTTCGGGCAAGACTGCGGCTTGGAGCAACTCGCGTATATTCCGGCGCTGCGCGACCACTCGAGAGATGCCGCTATGACGAGCAATGAGAATGTGACGCCCCCAGGGTGGTGACCCTCGCGCCACTGTCCGCACCCAGATGCCGCGCTCTGGGCGCGCTCTGGGCCCTAGACTATTGGTCCTTCGCGCTGTCAACTGCCCCTTCGCGTTTCAGCTTTTCGCCCCACCTGGTTCCATTACTACCCTGCTCACCCAGCTATCCAGCTTCTCACACGGTGAGTGGGCTCTTCGCCCGTCTTTTCACGCTCCCTTCTTCCCCACGTGCTTCGGGCCTTTCGCCCTCCTCTTCCCACGTCTCTTCCCTCCCCAGCTGCGCCGCCATGGCGCTGCCCCTCCTCGCCCCCCGCGGCCCGCCTGCACTGCCATTCTTGGAGTTCGGCAAGGGTCCGCCTCGTGCCGTTCGACAAGGGAAATGCCCTGCGGTCGTCGATCCACGTCCTCCGCCGCCCTGGGGCGCCCTGTGCGTCTTCCTGACCTGCACCACTCGGCCTTTCACCCAGCGCGTCTGTCTGGCCAGCTTTGCTTCGGCGCTGCTCTGAGCCCCCGGGTCCTTCACTCAGTTTCGGACCTTCCTGCATCCGTTCAAGTACGGCCACTTCGTCCTGTTCACTGCTTCAGGGCCTTCCTCTACATGGTCTCTGGCTCCGTTTCGCTGAGTCGCGTTTTGACGTGTGCACCAGTTCTCCTGTTTTTGTTCCTGCCCACCGCTCTGATCTCGCGCGTGGCTCATCTCGGCGCCCTGCACCTTTCAAGGCCTTCCACATCAAGCTGGACTCGGCATCCGCTGCTCGTACGCAGCTCAAATGCAAGTTCTACTACGGTATCCCCGCGCTGGCTTTCATGGTCTGAGCGGACTCCTATCTATTCCCAACTTGCGTTCTGTTCACTTTCGCCTTCGTGCCGCAATTCGCTCCCTGGGCACCCCACCGCTTGCTGACCGGCTTCTGACTGTCTTGGACCACTTGGCGCCCACGGACTTGAAGGTAAATACAGTGGCTTGCGCTCTCTGCGCTGCGTGGACACGCTGGTCAAACCGCATCAAACAGGCAACCTGATCTTCCTCTGGGACCGCCCAGTGCAGGCAGTGCGACGTGATGACAAAACATGTCTGGCCATGTGTACAAACAGATACTGCCACAATGCGTCCGCTTTCTGACATGAATTCCAGTCTACAGTATCGTTTCATCCACTGCGAGTGTTAAACAATTGCGACCCCCCAAGAACAGTTGACCACCGCAGAGGTTCAGGAAAGTATGATATCGGAGAAAAAACCCTATCAGAATTTGTTTGGGGCTAGGGCTATAGGGCTATTGGGCTATAGGGCTATAGGGCTATAAGGCTATTATAGGACTATAGGGCTATAGGGCTATAGGGCTATCGGGCTATTGGGCGATAAGGATATAGGGCTTTAAGGCTATGGGGCTACAGGGCGCCGGGCACCCGGGCACCCGGCACCCGGCACCCGGGCACCCACCCGGGCACCGGGCACCCGTCACCCGGGCACCCGGGCACCCGGGCATCCAGGCACCTGGGCCCGGCCACCGAATCGGCGGCGAACCCGGGCACCCGGGCACCCGGGCACCCGGGCCCGGCCACCGAATCGGCGGCGAACCCGGGCACCCGGGCACCTGGGCACCCGGGCACCCGGGCCCGGCCACCGAATCGGCAGCACACCTCACCTACCCTCAAATCCGCTAGGACCCCTACAGAGGCAAGCTCTGATTGGGGAATAGGAAATCTACCCGCCTTCTAGCTCACCGCGCACATCCTCGGCAAGCGACGGTCCCTCCTGCAGTAGAATGACGTCCTATTCCCGCGAGTTGAAGTCCGAAAGAAGTAACAACTATTCAACCAAGTCAGGTGTCACACCGCACGCATTCCAGGACAGAACTGTTAGAGGCTCCCTGCGTGGCCTGGGCCCTCTGCATCAAGCGCCGCGTTTGCCGCAAGCACGCATGTTGATTGTTGCAGGGACGTCCCCTACTTGGAAAGGAACCGTCCTCCACACGTGCAAGTGTTGCACGCTTCTTGTCTGGACGAACATGAACACATCTCGAGCGAGAGGTCCGCTCTGGAAATGAACTGCTCTCCAACCCCCACCTATGAGACTGTTGTAAACTCGAATGCGCGCGGCACAAAAAACGAGACCCCACATTTAAAAAAGACGTGCCACCCATCCGCGTACTCATCACGAATGTCCGCGGAGGCCCAAGCGAAAGAAAGCTTTCAAATCGTTCCACCATGTATCCCCGAATTGCACCGAAACTTCTGCTTCATAATCAGAAGCTGTGAGGGGACCTCGGGCGCAGAGCCCGCTCCGCTCTGGCGGCATGAATAGGGTTCGAAGGGGGGCGCATTCACATGAGGAGGCATGGGAGAAGAATACAGCAGCAACAACAACAACAACAACGGCGAAGACGAGGAGGTCAAGGGGGAGGAACCTCTGGGGGTTGAGCCGAATTGGTCGTTAGCACCTCCGCCAGCTCCCACCGACAGTTCCTTGTCAGAAGAGGTCGAGACCAATTCATGGTAGCAGGGGAGGAGGTAACAGCGAGGAGGGAGAAAGGGAGACATGCATGTAGAGAAGAGGTGACGGGACGCCACTGCCAAAACCACATCCCACGAAGCGCGCGGAAAAAAAATCTGCGCCAACCTCGAACATGAAGAACAGGACCATGGACACGACCAGCTTCCCTAGCTCAACGACCACCATCAAGACCTGGCCATAGCAGTCTCTCCCCACCCTGTCGCGCCCATGGTTTTTCCCCCAACAGCATGGAAGCCATGCCGACCTGTTAAAGAAAAACTATATTATCATCGTTCTCTCTGGGAATATCCCAGTCACTGGAGTCGCCACAAGTGTCGCATGCGGCCAACGCCTGCACTCCCCGTCTCTCTCTCTCTCTCTCTATCTCTCTATCTCTCGCTCTCTCTCTCTCTCTCTCTCTCTTTCTCTCTCTCTCTCTCTCTCTGTCTCTCTCTTCCTCTCTCTCTCTCTCTCTCTACCCCTCTCCCTCTCTCTCTCTCTGTCTCTCTCTCTCTCTCTTTCTGAGTATCTCCCTTTTCTGTGTAGTACACCTTTCGTATACACCAAGTCTCTGATTACTTTGAACTGCCTTCGCACAACCCTCTGCACTCTGCCGTCCACGACCTACTCTCAACCATCCATGTGCATATATAAATATAGACTCACGAATGTGATGTCTTTATGTGTGTGCGTCTGTTGCTTTCTCTATATCTCTCGTTCCTCTATCGCCCTCTCTCTCTCTCGCTCGCGCTCCCTCTATTTGTTATGTCGTTGTTCTCTCTCTCTCTCTCGCTACATAGGTTCTCTCTCTCTATCTGTCTCTGTCTGTCTGTCCCTCTCTCACTCTCCTCCTCTCTTTCGCTCTTTATGTATATCTCTCTCTCTCTCTCTCCCTCTGTCATTCTCTCGTCTCTCTCTCTCTCTCTCTTTCTCTCTCTCTCTCCCTCTCTCTCTCTCTCTCTCTCTTTCTCTCTCTCTCTCTCACTATGTTTCTCTATCCCTCTCTTTTCTCTCTCTCTCTCTCTCTCTCTCTCTCTCTCTCTCTCTCTCTCTCTCTCTCTCTCTCTCATCTCTCTCTCTCTCTCTCTCTCTCTCTCTCTCTCTATATATATATCGTCTTTCTCTCTCTCTCTCTCTCTCTGTATATCTCTCTCTCTCTCTTTCTCTCCCTCCCACTCTCTCTCTCTGTCTCATATATATATATATGTATCGGTCAAAGTACAGTAATGTTGTTTCTTCTCTTGTATGGTATGTTGTTGGTTTCCATGTTCTCTCTGTCGCTGACTCTCTCTCTCTCTCTTTCTCTCTCTCTCTCTCTCTCTTTCTCTCTCTCTCTCTCTCTCTCTTTCTCTTCTTCTCTCCATATTATTATGTATCGCTCTCTTTGTCTTCCTTACATAAAAAAAGGCGTCCTGTGCTCTCTGATCTGTGTAATAACAGTAATATATACACTAAGGTGTCTTATCATTTGAACCTGGCGGTACATCTTTTTATAATATATACGACAGTGCTTGCATGTACTCGCTCGTTCTCTCTCTCTCTTTCTCTTTCTCGGACTCTCTATTTCTCTCTCTCTCTCTCTCTCTCGTTATCCCTTTCTCTCTCTCTCTCTATATCTCTCCCTCTCCCTCTCTCCCTCTTTCTCTCCTTGTATCGCCTTCTGCTCCGTCTTTCGTTTTCTCTCCCTCTCTCTCTCTGTTTCTCTCTCTCTCTCTTTCTCTCTCTCTCTCTCTCTTGCTCTCTCTCTCTCTCTCTCTCTTTCTCATTGTTACATTGTTATATCACGCTTAGTCTGCATAGCTTCAGGAGTCGAAGAACCATCGGTTTCTGAAGCTCCATAATCCATCCTTTTCCGCTTAACTTGGATGTCTGCTCTCTTCTATGCGTTATCAGCTATAATCACAGCCTGGCGAAAACATCGAGAACCTGAAAACTCAATGTGCCATGGACACTGGACTCATAAGCAAAAGCCTGGGAGACCGGCCGCCCACCGACATGGGCCTGGAACCCAAAACACCAAACCTTGAACCCCAGCCGCCCATCGAAATCGGACCCGCCTTTGTCGCATAGATTTCCTATATCCCATAGGACCCCTTTCAGTACAAGCACTGATGGGGGAACTGCTCTCTCCTACCCCTGTGCACTTGTCGTGTTTTCTATATATATATATATATATCCCTCTCTCTCGATCTTGTGTTGTTTTATTTGTTGTGTCTTTCTCTCTCTCTCTCTCTCTCTCTCTCTCTCCGTCATTGTGAACGGATCCATATGTTATAATATAGTCACTCGGGTTTCTCTTTTTGGTTCATTATCTGTCTCATTTTCTCGGTGTGTGTGTCTCTCTCTCTCGCGTTTCGACTCGCTCGTTTCATTCAGTCACAAGTACTACGTTAGTGCCGACACGTACACCATCAACTCGCAATGCCCTTTGGTCGCGTATGTAATTTCATGTATATATACAAATAAAAGAATGTGTATACACGAGTGCACTGGCGCTTCGCGTTACAAACTCTGGTTCACGAGATGTGGCATGAAGGCGGAAAGAAAGGAAAGTAAGACCGGACACCTGGCATTGTGGCTGAACTAATGTGATCCGTTAAAGTTAGGGTATTCATGTTTAGTGCCTCTTCCTCACTACGTCATCGCTCTACCCTGCGAATTATTCCACACCCTCCTTCGCTGATTTGCGGAGCATCCTCCTTGGAAAGCCTCTGAGTCGATGGATGGGGGTGGCCCCTGAGATCGATATGCGTGGAGTCGGAGAAAGGCCACGGGCAACCGCTGGTGCAAACCTGGGCCAGGTCTTGCGAGCGGCAGGAATGATTACAACTGTGGACCATGTGCCTGAATGCCAACGTCCGGAACTGGACATCGTGGCGGGGCAATTCACAAGACATGTTTGGGTCGACTTCTTCTGGACTGCAACTGACGTGGTCGATGCAGAGCACAAGATGGGCACGCGACAAACCTCGCCTCTGGCACTCAACGACTCTGACAAGTACTTGCGACGGCCGCATGAATGGGTTTTCAAGCACGCCGCCATCTTCGCCAAACGGCCATGGGGCACGCGCGCGGTGGTATCTGGACTCTCTGCGGGCGTTTGGCCTGGGTACAATGCCACTTGTATCACAGCCCTGTAGCAAGTGCACGCCACTGCGATGCACACAAAACGAAGGCCATGAGACGCGCCAAATCCAATGTGCCTGCGCGAAATGTCCGCAAGTTTCGCGGTGAACCCGGCACGCTGGCTGGCAAGTGATTATTATTGCCGATGTTCGCGCTGCCAGACAGATATTTCATTGACCTCGACCTTGTAGATGTCCTTCCTGGCGGCTGCGCGCCTGTGCTGAAATTCCCGCATCTGCGAGATGCGTCCTCCATGTGGCAGAACAAAACGATGAACCGCTCATTTGGCAGTCTTCCGCACTTGTCGGCGCCAACACATTTGCGCCACTTTGGACCCAGTAGCGCTGGCCACATCAATGCTCCAGCCGCGGCCTCCGGCCTGGAACCACAGAGGATAGCTAAGTTACAGAAAGCTTCAAAGGATGTAGGTATTCATGGTGGTCATGCCAGGCGCGGCGGAAGGACACGGAGCGATAGTGGCGCGTTCGCGGCGGATCGAAATCAACGGCGCCGACGATTGGTGGCGCCCTCACGCCATTCCAAAGCCACGGCGCCGTCCGACGTTGGAGCCCTCGCATTGGTCAATCGTTCAAATGTGCGCGTGTGCGTGTTTTGTGGCAATACGAGACGCTCTTCGTCCGCGAGTACCTCGGGGGAAAATCAATTTTCTGTGTTGCGGTCGTCCGTCTTTGTGGATCAACATGTCGGTACCGGTTATGTACATGGCGCGGTGGATCTGGGGGTTGCTAAGCCGCAACGCGCCGCCGAAGGGCCGCTCTTTGTCACTGCCACTGTTATGGGTGTCATGCTTCGCTCACGCGAACAATTGTTGAACTGGCGGGACAACGCGCCGAATCCTGTTCACAATGTTGCGCTGGTGTGGGCATCGCACAGCACGGCTCCAGCATCGTCCTCTAACGGCAACTGCTCGCTGAGGACAGCCTTGGGCGCGCCGCCAGGCATAGCAAAAAAGGCGGTGAAGTCGAATGTAAACTTGCTAACGGTGCAACAGAAATTTGGAGACCTCCGCAATGCGAGCAAAGCTGGCCCACGTCGCCAAAACAAGAAGGGTCGTTATACGCGCGTCCGTCTGGACTGCTGCAGGCATTACATGGTGCTCGAACAGTGTGGTGGCAGTCCACCGGACATGAAATCCATGGCAAGATGGTGCCACACTGTTTTCAGGCCCCAGTGTGGACTGCGCGATTTGCCCCGCTGCGCTGCGAACCACTGACGACGCAAAGTGTGCATTTCCATGTGCTCCGCTTTATCTTCATGCTTGAGAAAATGTTTCGAAGCTGGTGTTGCTCGCCGGCGGTGTTCTTGAGTGCACTTCGATTAGGAGGCATGTTTCCGGTATTATGGTTTGCACCTAAGTGGCACGCCAGTGTGGAATGCGTTCGAAATCGTGCATAAACCCCCGTGCGGGTGGCAATCCCACCAGCCTTCTGGGCGTGAGTGGAATAAAGCGTTTCCTCTTCCACCCCTCCCCCAGGCGACTGGGAGCCAACCACCCCCCCACCATCCCTTGTAAAAGAAATACAAACACACACCTTGCCTCCAAATTCGGGGAATGCGCAGCAAACCTGATGCAGCCTCTCCCCACCGTCCCTGTCAAAAAACCATACACAGTACACTTGGCAGCGGCGGCGGCGGCTGCGGCGGCTGCGGCGGGGGCAGCGGCTACGGCGGCTGCGGCGGTGGCGGCGGCTTCGGCGGCGGCGGCGGCGGCAGCGGTGGCGGCAGCGGCTGTGGCGGCAGCGGCTGCGGCGGCAGCGATTCGGCAGCTGGGGCGACGGCGGCGGCGGCGGCGGCGGCGGGCGGCGCGGCGGCTGCAGCGGCGGCGGCGGACGGCGGCGGGCGGCAACAACAACGGCGGCGGACAGCAACGGCGGCGGCGGCGGCGCGGCGGCGGCGGCGGGCGGCGGCGGCGGCCGCCGCGGCGGCGGCGGCGGCGGATTCGCCCCCAGTAGCTGCCCATCCAAAGACGACTACTGAATATGCTGCGGCTCGGGCCAGGCTCGGGTGCTACGTACGTGTTGGGAGGGCGGGTGGGAGTGAGCGAGACCGCTTGCGGGCGGGGAGGGAGTCTTGACCCCTCCCCCTACCACCTCCCCTGGACCTGGACGGGGCGATCCGCGAGCGGTCGGAGCGTCTAAAACGGCCTCGGCGAGGAAGCCAAAATCACTGGTTTTACCAAGGTTTTGGCCTCATGTTGGCCTCCTGGGGGGGGAGGCTAATTAACGCCCCCCCCTTTTTTGATCGATCTCCTCCGAGATGGCCCGAAGAGCGCTCCCAAGGCTCTCAAGGGTGCCCCAAGAGGGGTGGCCAAGAGGCCCCAAGAGGCCCCCAAGAGGCCCCCAGAATGCCCCAAGAGGCTCCCAAGAGGCCCCAAGAGGCCCCCCAGATGCACTCAAGACGCTCCAAGAGGCTTCGCCGAAAATCCGCCGACCCCTTGTGGGTCTCCAGGCGTGTGAGATTGTTCCCCCCCATAATCCCCCCAGGGACCCCAAACCAGAACTTTGACCCCCCCTCGGCCCCGGGTGGCCCCGGACCGAACTCACCCGGGGCGGTCTGGGCTCCCTGGGCTCGCTCTTGAGCTGCACGACAGCACTTGACGCTTCCCAAAAAACCGCCAAGACGGTCCACGAGAAGCCAAAGTCGCCGAAAGATCGCTCCAAGTCTCCCAACATGAGTTCCAAACGGCCCAAGAGGACGCCAAGACACCCCAAGAAGCCTCCAAGAGGCCTCCCAAGAAGCCCCCAAGAAACCAAAACCTTGACATTTCGTTGGAAACCGTGCATCTTCAGCATATCCAACGTGTTTGCCTTCACGACGTGGAAAACCGTCCACGAGGCCCCAACGAGGCCCCCAGGACCACCCCAAGACGGCCCACGAGGCTCCCAGGAGGCCCCAAAGACAACCCAAAAGAACTCCAACGTGGCCCAAGAGGCACCCTAGACGGCCCAAGAGAGCTCAAAGATGGCCCCAAGAAGGGCCCAAGAGAGGGACAACGAACCGCGAATTCCAACGCTCCGCCCAACGAAGCTCTCCAGAGGACCCAAGAGGCCCCCATGAGGCACCCAAGAGGCCCCAAGAGGCCCCCAAGAGGCGCAAAAGAAGCCCCAAAACGGCACCCAAGACCCTTCGAAACTGCCTCGAAGAGGCCCGCGAAAATCCTCGCCACGAGATTCCAACGGACGTCCCAGAGCGTGCCACGCACCACCCTGAACTTGACGCATTCTTGCTATTTGTCCTTGCCCTTGCTTCGGAATTCTGACCGAGAGGTGGCAGACAACAGACCCTGGACCCCCCTTGGAGCCCGAACGCATTGGATTTTCGAGCCGCGTCTGGCCGCGGCGACGGGCACCCGCCGAAGGCGAGGCCTCCTTCTCCGTCTCATCCGTCATGTCCTTGTCTTCTTCCTTCTTTTCTTTATCTTTTTCCCTCCGCCATGCGAGAGCACGACTCCGAACGAGTGGATACGCGGAACGCGGATTGGTTACGCGCGGGGCATCCCCGGAAATGCCGCGGGTACGAATCTGTTTGTCGCCCACGAGAAGGTTTTTTTACACCCTCGACGTGCAGCGGGAAGCCGTCTCCGAGCCCACCGAGGGCCGCCAGTGGACGGATCGGGACGAAGCGTGGGTCCCGGAAAATACGATAACAGCAACGAGGCAACAGGAACGATGTCGAGCGCCGTGTCATTATTCGGACAAGCCTCGTGGAATGCAGTCCTGGAGGCGCAGTGGTTTATAGAGGGGTCGGCGGATGTGGCGTAAGCCTATAAAATCACTGATTTTACAAAAAGATGTTGGCCACATGTTGGCCTCCTGGGGGGGGGTCCTGCTTAAGGTGACTCCAAGAGCGCCAGGGAGAGCCCAAGGTGACCTCCAAGATGGCTCAAGATATCCCAAGATGCCTCAAGGTTGCTCCCACGATGCTCCAAGAGGCCCCAAGACCGCTCCAAGACGGCTCCAAGTGGTAAAGGAGCTCCCCCAGGAGGCCCCGAAGAGGCCAAAATCCTTCCAAAACCTTGGTAAAACGAAAGTATGTTTGGCCTTTTCGCCTTTTCGCTTCGGATGGCCATCCGAGGCCTCCAGATGGCTCCAAGATGGCCCAAGAGGGTTCCAAGAGCGGTCCCGAGGCTCCCAAGAGCGCTTCAAGAGGGCCCCAAGGGGCGCCCAGGAGGCCCCAGGAGGCCCCAGGAGGCCCCAACAGGCGCCCAAGAGGCCTCCAAGAGGCCCCCAACAGACTACCAACAGGCCCCAAGAAGCTCTCCGAGGCGCCCAAGACGCTCTAAGAGGCATCCGGGACCGCCAAGAAGCCCCCAAGACGCTCCAAGAGGCCTCCATTGGGAGCCCTTCCTCTGTGTGCTGCCCATTTCCCTGATTGGGGCAATTCCTCTGGGCATCGTTTCTGAATGAGCTGGTGGGGTTACTTTTTGATCTGCGGCTCCAAGGACGATTCCAAAGAGCGGGTCGAACCAAGCATGGGGCAGCAAGCAAGATAATTGCCAGCGGGCCTAAGGCCAACGCCGGAGCGCACATGCGAGGGACAAAATGAACCTCATTAAGCCGCTTCAAAACGGCAGCCAACGACTGACAGCGGGGCGTCGCACAGTGGCGCCAGCACCCAGCAGACCGGACGGCGAAGGGCAGGGCACAGCGGGCAGCTGCGACCCTGTCACGCCCGCCCGTGAAAATGCAGCGAAAGCAAGAATGGGGGCACGTGGGCCTCACTCACGGAGCACCTCATGTGCTAGAAGCTGGCATCACAGAACCAGGCACCAGCGGACTTGACGTGGGGTCGGGTAGAAACACCAAAGCACAAGGAGGGAACGTCACGTGGGCCAGCCCGTTATCACCAGCCGTCGGCTGTGTACTGCCGGTGGGCGAAAGACGGAGCGCCAGACCAGTGAGCGCGTCCCTGCCAGACTGCGCCCCAGGTGCAGGAAGCCGGCGTGGGCCGACCTGCCAGTGCCACAATGCACACACACACCCTATTGCGTGATGTAGCCGACGGAGGGCGCCTGCCGGGCGGGGGGGAAACGCCACAGAGCAAGGTCACCAGTCGTCGGATGTGCGTCGTGTGGAGCGCATGGGGCGGGCCTTAGGCCGGCGGCCCCAGCCACCCAAAGTGAGTGCCCAAGCGGGCGAGACGGGCCCATGTCCGTGTGAACCAGGCCAAAGTGAACCGCGGGCAGGAATTATTGCAGTCAGTACCACACGGACTAAGAACCCACGATGCACCGTGGGAAACTAAACGCAGTGTCTTGAGAGATGCACCTCACCCCCAGGAGGTGACACGAGGGTATTAGGCCAAGGCCTGTCACCGCGGTGAAACGAGTCCCTGTCGTGAAGAAGCCACCCCGTCGGCAGTGGCCCGAAGGGGCAGCTGCAGTGTTGAGCGCACCCTATAGCGTGAGAGCGAACACGTCGAACGGCCCGCCACAGCAGTCGTCGTGAAAGAGGAGGGGGGGGGGCGCAGCCGATAGCCGCAACTCAGTTGAATACAAAGGAGGAGGAGAGCCATGTGGCGACACAGACGGTCGAGGACCCAACAAGGCGTAGTCGGAATGTAGTCGGCGGAAGGCGCCTGCCTAGTGGGGGGGAAACGCCACCAGAGCAAGGTCACCAGTCGTCGGACGCGCAGCGTGTGGAGCGAATGGGGCGGGCCTTAGGCCTGCGGCCCCAGCCATCCAAAGTGAGTGCCCAAGCGGGCGAGACGGGCCCATGTCCGTGTGAACCAGGCCAAAGTGAACCGCGGGCCGGAATTATTGCAGCCATTACCACACGGGCTAAGAGCCCACGGTGCACCGTAGGGAGTCTAGACGCAGTGTGAGTGATGCACCTCACCCCCAGGAGGTGACACGAGTGCATTAAGGCCAGGGCCTGTCACTGCGGTGAAACGAGCCCCTGTCGTATAGGGACCACCCACGGAAGCGGTGGCCCGTGGGGGACAGCCGTCCGCGTCGTCTTGCTTCCTCACCAATTGCGCGCCTGTGGGCAGCAAAGGGGCGGTTGAGGACCATAGGGCTGCCGACCCATTGGGCCCCGCATGGCACGGAGGGGTCCCATATGGCCCACAGGGTCAGCGCGATGGAGACCACTTTGTATAGGGAGGTGGAGGCAGTCCCCAGCTGACCGAGGTCGACGTTGTCCAGAAAGCATGCGCTGCGTTCCGAGACGGGCTGAGTGGCAACTCGGAGTATTGACATGATCAGGGGGAGAAAGGTCTTGAGCCGCAGACGAGCTGCAGGGAGAGTGCGCTGGAGCCCTATCCGACTGTCCCTCGTCGATGGGGCTGCCTTCCTGGGACTGGGGAAATGGAGGAGACAACGTACCTTTTGGATAAACCAGGCGAGCTCACTTGCGGGCAAAGTCCCACCCGCGCTGCCGTTTGTCAGCATAGTGAGCGTCTCCTCTGGGGGCAGTTCGTTTCCCCCTGGTCCTCCAGTCTGCGTCGGCCCACGTGCCCTGACGGCGGTCCCACCCATCCCAAGACCGCAATGAATCCCATTGGGCGGTTGAACTGGGTGCGCCTGTCTGTGCGGCAACCCTGTAGTCGGTGTACACCGGGGGGGAACATGTGGCCTCTTTTGGTTTGCTCCATGGGTACCGGCGATCATCCCCACTGGGCCCGCCTGAGGCAGCTGCTTGCGTGGCGTCTCTGTCACCGGCGGGCACTGGGGGGGGACCTGGCGCAACCTTGCTGCCGTCAGCCCATGGATACGGGCGATCGCCTCCACTGGGACCTTCGGGGGTGCGTGTTTTGGTGTCGCGTTGTAACTGCTTGCGCTGCTTGTCCATGGAGCTGGTGCTCGTCGTCCATTTTGTACGCGTCGAAGCCTGCTTTGTTCCATGCCTGGAGGAAGTCTTCGCATTGCTGTAACGAATTCTTCCTGGGGTCGGACTTGATGTTGACCCATGGGCTCCCTTGCTTGTTGCCTGCCTTACGGACCCAGGCGGTCCAGATCCCGTTGAAGGCGCCTCCCAGCGTCTTCTGTAGTCGGATGATCTTGTCTGGTGCTGGTTCGTCCTTGTGGTGGGGTTACGCGAAGCGTCTAGAATTGAAAAAGATCAGAAATCAGCACGTGCTTCTTTTGAACAGGCCAGAGACGGAGAAGGAGGGGAAGGAGGAGGAGGAGGAGGAGAATGAAGGGAGAAGGCGGAGTAAGGGAGTGGGGAGTCTGTTGGAGGAGTGCAGAGGAAGAATAAGTGGGAAATTGCCGTATGCGCTCGGAAAACCTGTCAGGAGCCCCTTGGAAGCAGTTCGGAGGTCCCTCTGACGCTTGTTTGGTGTGTCGATGGAGGCTTAGGGAGCGAAATCGAGGTTCGCGGTTTCCTCGTCGGAAACATCGGCTAGGACGTGGACACGTGTGCTTGTCGAACCCGGAGATACTGGAAGAATCTGAAAGGCACCACTAGCTTGGGCTGTTGGCAGGCGCCTCTGAGGGCTTTTGGCAAGCGGGGACCTCTGTGGACCGACGTGAGGCCATATGAGACCATCCTGGAGCGCTCTTGAGCTGTCTTGGAGTTGTCTTGGGCCTCTATAGGTCACTGTTCGCTCTTTGGACCTTTTGACATGACTGCTCGCTCTTGGGAGCCTTGGCGTTCACAGCTTCTCCTCCCTCTCGTCCTCCTGCCTCTTCCTATCCCAGTGTTTCCCAAAAGAATTTCACAGCGCCCAGGGGAACGCATAGTCAAATAGCTTGGCCAGACTTTGGCCCAACGCTTGGCCGCTTAGGCGTTCCCAAAAGGTATGGGACGGCGGTGGCTCGCCGTAGGCGTCTTCGATCCGCCACACCCTGTGTTGATCACAAGGATGCGCGGCGTGCTGGACGTTTTGATGTTTGTAACACTTCCAGGTAGCTCCAAGTGGGTATCGACCGATCCCTCAGGCTGACCGGGAAAAACGAAAGGTGTATCCTCCGCCTCCTAGAAGCCCAAGATGGGCTGCAAGATGACCCCCAGGACGACCAACACGGCTCAAAATAGCCTCCGAGACGGTCCCAAAACGACTCCAAGCCGACCAAGATGGCCCCGAGACGGCCCAAGATGTCCTCTGGACGGCCCAAGAGGCCCAAAGACGCCTAATAGGGCTACAAGAGGAACTGCATGAAGCCCAAGACGACCCACGAGGCCGCAAGACGGCCCCAAAGGGCCTCAAGACGGCAAAGGAGGCCACCCGAGACGGCCCCAAGGCTGCCCCAGACATGGAAGACAACCCAAAAGCGCCCAAAGAGGAACCCAAGACAGCCCAGAGAAGCCCCCACGATGGCCTCCGAAAACCTAGAGGTCCCTCAGAGGCCTCAGAGTCCCTCCAGAGGCTCCTCGAAGGCCCCCAAGAGGGTCCAAAGAAGCCCACAGGAGGCCCAAAGGGGGCCTCAAGAGGCATCCTCTTCCTCATGCTACTCCTCCTCGCCCTCCTCCTCCTCCTCCTCCTCCTCCTACATCCCTTTCCCTTATAGACAACTCCTCCCTGTCGCACCGTCAAACGTGTTGGTAGGGTGGGCCAGGCGTTTCGCCTGATCACCATGTATGATCCTGAAACTTGAAATTAGTCACAGATTCAAGGATGGAGGGCGGCAGGTTTTCCTCCCGCCGTAGCGCCGCGCACATTCGTCTTCAGTTTGCAGCATCTTCCAGGATGGAGGCCGGCCTGTTTTCCAAATGTGGCCCATGCCTTAGCGCCACGCACATTCCTCTTAAAAGGGTTGCCACAGCTTCGAAAATGGGCGGCGAATCCTTGTCAAAATGTTGTTCCCGCCTTAGCGCCGCGCACATTCACCTTGAAAGAATGCATGCATCAGTCACATTGAATCGCGGCGCCGAAGACCAAGGTATTGCACTTCGGCACCATTGGTGCTTCTCAAACGGTTGTCGTCCAATGGAGCACGTCCCACAATGAAAAGAAATTCTTTAAGAAACCTGTGAAGACGGACCTTGGAGGGAGGATGTACGGCAACATTGCTGACGCGTCTTGGGTTTACACTGGTCCTCCTCCTCCTCCTCCTCCTCCTCCTCCTCCTCCTCCTCGGTATCCTTCTCTTCCCTCTCCTCCTCGGTTCTATGTTTCTCACAACTGTTGCCCCAGGAAACTCCACAACGGCTGGGGGGACACAGAGTCCAATGGCTTGACCAGACTTGGACCCAACGTTTGGCCGCATGGGCGTTTCCACCATGCAGCGGGGCGGCGGTGGTTCGCCGTAAGCGTTTTCGAGTGAACCCTTCCACGCAAGATGGTTCGGAAACAAACGAACACTGAGCAGTACTTTTCAATGGCACAGCCCTCATACACAACAACTACGTTTATCCGACCTGGCTACCATGGATCTGCGCCCGGGCAGCCGCGGCTTCTCCTTTTCTATATTCGGCGGTGGACAAACCTCCCTTTAGTGAACCTCGTTGTAGTGAAAACGGCCTGGGACCGAAACCGACGGACCTGGTCCCGCAAAAATAACAGCCGCGACGCCCTCTCGCGAACCGAAAACAGCCAATTCCTTAATCGACGTGTCAGGGTAGAAGGTTTTGTCCACCCCCGATTTTGTATATGAAAAAGGACATGCGGTCCGGCGCGCGCAGCCACGCTCCCTCATGAAACATGCCCACGACCATGCCCCTTCCTTTGGTTCGAGTCCCACTCTTGGCGAGCCCGCCTGCAGAAAGAGGAAGGCATCCCACCAGCCAGGCAGCGAGTGTGCCAAATAGCCAACCAGCCAGTCAGCCAACCAGCCGAGCTGCCACCCAGCAAACCAATGAGCCAGTCAATCAACCAAGCAATCCAGCCATGCAGACAATTTGAAGAGGGGACTGGCGGCAGAGGGCGACGCCTTCGACTGAAATTTCAAAACTGGCTCACTGGCACGCGAAACCCAATTGAACCAATGGGAACAATCGGAGGCACACAATCGCAGAACGGTCACCATTACCGCTCTCTGTCTCTCTCCCTCTCCCTCCCAGCCACTACAGGTCTCTGGGGTTTCTTCTCTCCATCTCGCTCTCTCTCTCTCTCTCTCTCTTCGTTCCTCTATCTCTCTCTCTGTCTCTCTTTCCCGCTCTCTGAATGTGAAAAATATGCATCGGTGCGTTTGTATGTCTCTTTGTGTCATTCTCCCTCGCTCTGTGACACTGCCGCACATGCGCTCTGAGCGGGGGCCTCGGCAGACTGGCATTCCCCGTCATCCTAGGGGGCCACGAGCAAATACCTGTGTGCGCTCCGTGCGACCCCTGTCTCTTCGTCATCAATTACTGACCAGAACCAATGAGCTTCCAGGGGTCTCCGCGATCTAGGATTCACACACCTGCGCTGCGATGGCTTGGGATGCACGAAGCGGCGCTGCAAGTTGATGCCACACGCCTGCACAACACGAGAATAAAGATGGGGTGTGCAGTGGTCGGCCACTGACAAACTGAGCTGCGCCGCTAGGTCAGGCTACGCATCGCACGATTAACGTATTACTTATTTGACCCGCGAAAGCACAAACTGATGTACCAAAGGACACATAATAAACCACATAACAAGCACACGAGGAAGTGCCCTCACTTCCGGAGTACTCATCGATGATAGACTGACATGAGCTGCGCTGTTCCAAGCTGTCCCGATGCGAATGAATATCCCGTAACAAACTAATACGACGGTAGCCCCGCTCTCGTGCGCGGCATGGCACGCATTGGCACGCTGCGGAAAGCGGAACTACGGTCGCTCGAGACACTCTGCGCTACTCTGGGCCAAATCAAACACGGCAAGCGATCAAAAGGCGGATGGAAAATATCGACTACGCCGCGACAGCGCCAGCTACATTAAGTGGCAAGGCACATCAGGTAAGCTGCGGGAAGAGCTTGGGACGAGCTGATGGCACTCAAGCCAAGCTGAGCACAGCCAAACCGAGGCTACGCCCGCTCGGCCCAGGTAGTAGTCAGACAACGACCTGCTGCGTAGTTGCAACTAGACCGCGGACCCAGCACGATGCAAACGTCCCCCCCCGCTCATGGCAAGACAGCACTCCACACGGTTCAACGATCGATCAAAGGCCGCGTGAGTCATCGTGAACCCTCGGAGAAGCGGTTCTCTTTACTCTCGAGCAAGCGGCTCTAGAAAATGGCAGGTAGGTCGATCAGATCGAGGTGGGCACATCTTCAGAACGGCGAGGTGCAAACAAACGAATCCGGTGGTCACCTGCCGGGTGACAGAAAGAGCGAGGTACGAGCGAGAAACGTTTCGTAGGGGGCGAAGCCCTCGAAGGGAGGGGGTCCGGGGGAGGGGGCAAGCCCGGACGAGTTGGTCTTAGTGCCCTCGCGCCTCGTATTTTGTTCGAGTGAAGCGGATCCCGGGCGGCTCCCATGGCCCATTTCTTCGTATTTGATCGAATGACGCGGCCCAAGGGCTCTAAGACGGCCCAAGAGGGCCCCAAAACAGCCCCAGAGGGCCCCAAGACGGCCCCAAGAGAGCCTCAGATGGCCTCCAGACGGTCCAGGATAGCGTCAAGACGGCTCCAGAGGCCCTCCAGAGGGCACCCGAGAGGGCCCTCAGGGGCAAAAAACATTGATTTGCCATGTTCTTTGCAGGTTTGGGGGGTTCTTGTTTTTTCTAGCCAAGGACGGTCCAAAACGACCCAAGAGGCTCCAAAGATCGTCCTAAGACGGCCCCAGAAGCCCCCGAAAGGGCCCGAAAACATTCCAAGAGGGCCCCAAGACAGCCTCAGAGAGGCCCCCAAACGGTCCAAAAGGGCTCCAAGACGGCCCAAGAGGGCCCCAAGACGGCCCCAAGAGAGCCCCAAGAGGGCCCAAAGAGGCTCCCAAGTGGGCCCCAAGAGGCCCCCGGAGAGCCCCAAGACAGCCAATGGCCTCCAAGACGCCCCAAGACGGCCCAAAAGGCCCTAAGACAGCCGAACTGGCCCCAGAAGGCCTCCCCAAGGGCTCCAAAAGAGCCCCCAAGAGGACCCCGACAAGAGGCCCAAAAGAGCCCCAAAAGAGGCCCAAGAGACAATCAAGAGCACCATGGTTCCCATCAGCGAGCGGGGACATAACAGCTCTTCACCCCAAGGCTCCCCCAAAGGAGCTCGAAAAGGGCCGCAATAGGACTCCCAAGAAGGCTCAGAGAAGCCAAATAAAGAGCGATCGGTAACGCAAAAAGCTCTTCACACCAAGGCTCCCAAGAGCGTACGGTGACGTAAACAAGCTGATAAGACCAAGGCTCCCAGCAGGGAGCGATGACGTAACAAGTTCCTGACACCAAGGCCCAGCCAAGGCTCAGGAACGGGCGGCAACGCAACAATCTCTGGACACCAAGGCTCCCAAGAGCGCGGGGTGACGTAACAAGCTCTCAACGCCAAGGCTCCCAATACGAACGGTGGTTTGAGTAATTTCGGTCAATGTGTTGAAGCGCTCTTTCCGTTTCTGTGCCGGGCCCAGGTAACGGAAAGAGCGAGGTACGAGCGATGACGTTGTCTGTTGGGCGAAGCCCCTTAAGGGGGGGGGTCCAGGGGGGGGCGTAGCGCGAGCGGATGAGTTCTAATGGCCGTTTGGGGAGTTTTCCCTCGAGTTTTTTGCATGTGTTTCGGATTTCTCTTCTTTTCCTTCCCAGAAGAACCCAAGACCGCCCAAGACCGCCCAAGACGGCCCAAGAGGCCCCCAAGAGGCCTCCAAGAGGCGCCCAAGGGGCGTCCCTAGAGGGCCCCAAGAGGCCAAAATCATCGATTTTCCAATAGGAAAAACGTATATGTTTAGCATATACGGCTTTTCGCCTTTCACGGAGTTGACGACGGCCCAAAAAGCCCCCAAGACCGCCCCAAGACGGCCCAAGAGGCTCCCAAGAGGCCCACAAAACAGCCCAAGAGGGCCCCCAGACGGCCCAAGAGGCGCCCAAGACGGCCCAAGAGGGCCCCAGGACGGCCCCGAAGGGGGGACCACGAATCGCAAAGTCTAGCCTATCGTCCCAAGACGCTCCCGGGAGGCCCCCACAGCCCCCCAAGAAGCCCCAAGAGGCCCCCAAGAGGCGTCCCACGAGGCCAACAGGAGGCAAAATCATAGATTCTCGATGGGAAAACATACATTTCTAGCATACACGGCTTTTCGACTTTTACGGCGTTGACGACGGCCCAAGAGGCCCCCAAGACCGCCCCAAGACGGCCCAAGAGGCTCCCAAGAGGGCCCCAAAACGGCCCAAGAGGGCCCCCAGACGGCCCAAGAGGCGCCCAAGACGGCCCAAGAGGGCCCCAGGACGGCCCCAAGAGGGGGACCACGAACCCGACAGTCTAGCCTTTCGCCCAAAGACGCTCCCGGGAGGCCCCCACAGACCCCCAAGCAGCCCCAAGAGGCCCCCGAGAGGCCCCGAAGAGGCCACCAGGAGGGCCCGAAAAGGGCTCCATTAGGACTCCCACGAAGGCCCAGAGACGCCAAGAGCGATCGGTAATGCAAAAAGCTCTTCACACCAAGGCTCCCAAGAGCGAACGGTGACGTAAACAAGCTGACAAGACCCAGGCTCCCAGCAGAGAGCGGTGACGTAACAAGTTTCTGATACCAAGGCCCAGCCAAGGCTCAGGAACGGGCGGCAACGCAACCATCTCTGAACACCAAGGCTCCTAGGAGCGAGGGGTGACGTAACAAGCTCTCAACTCCAAGGCTCCCAGTAAGAGCGGTGGTGTGAGTAATCTCGGCTAATTTGTTTGAGGCGGCGCTCTTTCCGTTTCCGTGCTGGGCCAGGTCTAATGGCCAGGGGGGGGACGAACAGCCGAACTCATCAAACAAACAAAATATATACCACGATTCGGCATTTATTGTTCATTTTATCCCTACCCCAGAGGATATTCTGTCCTGGGGGCCCGCGCCCTTTGGGGATGCCAGCCGCAGAAACAGCGGCCGACCAGCGTGTCAGGATGGCTTCCATGATGTTGCGCGTACCTGGAGCGAGGCCGTCGGGAAGCAAAACATGGTGACAACATCCTCTCGGCTCCCCCTCCCGCTCGTCGTCCCTCCTCTGTTAGACAAGCGCGTTCCACTACTCGCGCAGTAGCTACTCGCAAGTAGCCTGGATCAGCCCCAGGGGATTTACGAAACATTACACAAAGGCGGACGTATGGTTTTTAGGAAGTTTGCGAGTAGGCACTTTGCGAGTAGTGGAACGCGCTCGGCGATATGTCTCCTCCTCACTCCTCCTCTTCCTCTTGCTCCTGCGGATGGAAATCCCATGCGCCACCAGTCCTGCGCCCCTACCGGGCGGGGCTACGCTCCGGCTCACGCATGCTCTGCAAAGTGGCCAGGCCCTGAGGGCGACCGAGTGCCCTCTGATTACGCTGTGCGGCAGCGTCAGCTATCATGGCAAAGGCAGGGTGACGGCACAGGCCCTCTCGGCTTGCCGTTTCGCGATTACGCGGATGCCATGGGGTGCCAGAATGAGACTTCCCCACCCTGACCGAGGGAAAACCGAAACGAGGAAAAACCAGACCAAGAAAACAAAAAACTATAGATAAAAATAGACCGAGATGGAAAAACGAAAAAAGAGGAACACATGAAACGAGGAAAGACCACAAAGACACTCAGCAGGTGTGATAGTCTTTGGAATCCTGAGGAATCATTCGGAATCCTGCGGAAACCTCGGAAACCTTCGGGACTCCACAAGATTCCTACGGATTCTTCAGGGCTCCCGTAGAACCTTGTGTTTAATATTTCAGGATTCCCAGAATCCCCCAGGATATCTCGGGACTCCTCAGGAATCCTCTGAATGCCTCAGGATGTCTCAGGACTCTGCACAGTTGATTTCTCAGGTTTTTTTCAGGGACCCTGAAAATCTTCAGAATCTTCAGGATCACCGAGACACCACAGGAATCAACAGGATCATTGCCTCTACACAGGCCCCTCCTTCTACACGTGCCCCCTCTGCTGCGCAGCATCCTCTATTTGACATGGTCCCTCCCCAGGCAAATCTCAAAAACTCCTCGGTGCTAGACGTGCTGAGGAACACCCTATGTCAGACAAAGCCTCTCCCGAATATGATGAATAAAACGCATTGGTGCTAGTCGTGCCCCTTCTCCTACGCAGGCCACCTCTGCTGCAAAGCCCCTTCCCTAAACCAGCTCCTTGGTGCTAGACGTGCTCATCCTCCTCATCCTCCTGCACCCTCTGTTAGCGAGAAGGGGAACGAGGAAGTGGAGGGAGATGAGGAACAGCACAGAGAACGGAAAGAGGGGGAGGGAGGAGGATGGGAGGACCAAGGTCATACCAGAGCTAGCACGCGCCTAAGGAGCGAACGCCCCGATTGGGTTCCTGTATGAATCTATTCGGATCACAATGGGATCACGATGGGCTTATTCGGACTGTTTCGACAGTTCGGGTGTTCCTCGGTCTGGGTTGTTCCTTGGTTTGGATGTGTTCCTCGGCTTGTGTTTTATTCGGTGATGCGTTTTCATCGGCTTGGTTTTTAGTCGGTGGAGCTGCTGCGACGCCAGATTCGCCATGCGGTTAATGGGAAACCCACTGCGGTTGGTGGCGCATGCGGTTGATGGGCAACTTTGTGCTCTCTGCGTAGAAGCCAGCCAAGCTTAGCCCCCAATTTGCGTGTCCTCTTCTCTCCCATCCCCGTCCTTCTCCCCGTTCCCTTACCTCCTTCTTCTCGCATGCGCCCTTCCCCACTCCTGAGAGATCTTCGTTACGACTCCTTGCCCGCCGGGTCTGCAGCTGCGTTATTGACGCCTGTAAGATTGCAGGGGATGCTGGGTGGGTGGGTGTGAGTGTGTGCGGGGGGGGGGGGGGGGCAAAGCGCAGCCCTCGGTGCTGGAGCTGCGGACTTTCCGGTCACCCCTAGTGGGTGCCGTCCCCTCCCTCACTGACGTTGCAGACAGATCGGAGGAAAGAGATCGGAAGGGGCTTGGGCGGCTGGAAAAAAGAAGGGCACTCGCAGACGGGCTGCGGGAGGTCGCTCCACAATGGTGACTCTGGACTTGCCTGGAGGTCCACCAGCAGGAGCAGGCCAGCTCCGCCCTGGGAGGTCAGGCCTACCAGAAGCGTCCATGCCCGAGGTCGCAAACGCCGTATGGATGGGCCGAAGAGCCAGCCAGCATTCTTCATCCTTCATCCTTCATTCATTTCATTCCTTCATCCTTCATCCTTCATCCTTCATCCTTCATCCTTCGCCAGCCTGCGCCCTTCATCCTTCATTTCACTCCTCCGCCGCCGCATTCCCGAGGCACTTGATGATCAGGGTCTGTCCAGCATTCTGTGCTGCCAGAAGCGCCAGGATACCGAACCGAAACATCAACTTCGAAGATCACGGCCACCTCGAGGCAGATGTGCAAGGGTGTGATCAAGAATGCCGAGATATGAATGTCACGGAACGCTGGAGGAGACAGCATAGCCTGCCAGGTCGAAACACGACGTGGGAAAGAGGAGAGTTGAAGAGAAAGAGGAAGGAGGGAAGAAAGGGGGGCAACGAAGGAGGGGGGAAGAAATGGCTAACGGAAGCCCATCAGGTCACTGGAAAAGGCTACACATCGTGAACAATGGGTCACTTCAGAAGCTGCACCAGGCGATGATTACTGGAAAACCCGCGTGTGATGCCGCACGCAATAAGGCGGAATGTCGTTTTCGCGTGCGCGCCGCACAGATTTATCGTGATAGTTGTGCTCCCACCAGGGAGCGGCACTTTTTTGTGGTCGCTACTAGTAGAACTGATGTGGCCGCGCGCGAGAAGGCTGAGGGGTGCTCTGGCCGAAAGGCCGCGCATGCATCCTCTGATATCTCCGCACCAGCACGTGCGCGGCCCCATATATTCCGCCAACACAGCCATCAAAAAATCCGCGAGCGAGCGCTTGGTGATGTTTCCCAAATGTCCCATACTGCTTCTTGTGTTGTAGGCGGCAGGGGTGGAAGCGGGCGGGGCCATCTGAATCGCTCGAGCTCGCGTCCCAGACACTACCCCTACGTCTACTACTACTACTACTACTACTACTACTACTACTACTACTACTACTACTACTACTACTACTACTACTACTACTACTACCACTACTACTACTACTACTACTACTACTACTACTACTACTACTACTACTACGACTACGACTACTACTACTACTACGACTACTTCGACGACTTCTACGACTACTACTACTACTACTACTACTACTACTACTGCTGCTGCTGCTGCTGCTGCTGCTGCTGCTGCTACTGCTACTACTACTACTACTACGGCGACGACTACGACTACGACTACGACTACGACTACGACTACAACTACTTCTACCACTTCTGCTACTACTACTACTACTACTACTACTACCACTACTACTACTACTACTACTACTACGACGACGGCGACTACAAGTCTTACTACTACTACTACTACTACTACTACCACTACTACTACTACTACTACTACTACTACTACTACTACTACGACTACTACTACTACTACTACCACTACTTCTACATATACTTCTACTTATACTTCTACTTATACTTCTACTTATACTTCTACTTATACGTCTACGTATACTTCTACTTATACTTCTACTACTACTACTACTACTACTACTACTACTACTACTACTACTACTACTACTACTACGACTACGACTACGACTACAACTACTACTACTACTACTACTACTACTACTACTACTACTACTTCTACTACTACTACTACTACTACTACTACTACTACTACTACTACTACTACTACTACTACTACTACTAATAATAATACAACTACTGCTGCTACTACTACTACTACGTCGTCGTCATTTTCTGTTGCTACGACTACTACTGCTAATACTAGTACTACGTGGCAGCCGGCAATTGCGGATAAGAGTGAGGGGGCGGGCGCGGGCGACGCGGGCGTCGAGCCAGCGGACCTTGTGGCCCTCACCTTCCCTGTCAATGGCGCCCTCTTTCTCCTCCTCCTCCTCCTCCTCATCATCATCATCATCCTCATCCTCTTCCTCCTACTCTTTTTCCACATTATCCTTACATCCTCTCTTCTTCCGCGTCCTCCTCGTCCCCTGTTTACTCCTCTGCCTCGCTCTTCTTTCTCAAGATGACGGTAAACCAATCCTTTATTCCACTGAATGCTCCCCGACTTCTCTGATCCAGGCAACTCGCCAGGGTAAAGTTGCTGGATGGGTTGGTGTGGATGAGCGGAGTTTGAAGAGGTCTTGGGGGGCTCAGACGTCATGCAAAATCCGCCGCCGCGCTTGTGCGGCACTGGCGTGCTGTGTGGTAGGGTTCGTGGACGCCCCCCTCAGGAGGGTCCTTGAGCGCCCCGAGGCCCATTAATTGTGGGCGCCTTGAGGCAGCTCCCCCTGAACCCAGGCTTTGGGCGCGGATGCCGAATTGCAGCAGGCAGCTGGATTGTCAATGAACGTGTTCAGACACAGCCCCGCCGCAGGCGCCGATGTGCTGTTGTAGAGTCAACGTGGGCCGGATTGGGGGAATGACACGAGGGCGCTTTCCCAAACCAATGCGAGCAAGTCCGCCGCAGGCGCCGATTTGCGTGCTCTGACAAGGTCAGCGCGGGGGGGATCGCTGGTCGGCCACCCGGAACGACTGCAAAAACAGCCCGCCGCAAGCGCCGAATTTTTGGCTTGTTCAGTGAACGTAGTTCGGGTCGCGGGTGGGTCGCGGGCTCTCCATCTCCACCTGGAAGAAATTCAAAAACAGCCCGCCGCAAGCGCCGAAAATGTTGGGTAGGTCGCGGAGCGGGTCGCAGGTGGGTCGCGGGTGGGTCGCGGCGGGTCGCGGGTTGGTCGCGGGTGGGTCGCGGGTGGGTCGCGGGGTGGGTCGCGGGTGGGTCTCTGGGTGGGTCGCCGGTGGGTCGCGGGTGGGTCGCCGATGCAAAAGAAACCCGCCGCAGGCGCCGAAGTTTGGCTTGTTCAGTGAGCGTAGTTTGTGCGGGTGGGTCGCGGGCTTCCACCTCCACCTGGAAGGAATTCAAAAACAGCCCGCCGCAGGCGCCGAAAATTTGATTTGTACACTGAACGCGGTTTGGGTCGCGGGTGGGTCGCAGGTTCTCCACCTGGAACGAATGCAAAAGAAACCCACCGCAGGCGCCGAAAATTTTGGGTGGCTCGTGGGGTGGGTCGCGGGTGGGTCGCGGGTGGGTCGCGGTGGGTCGCGGGTGGGTCGCGGGTGGGTCGCGGGTGGGTCGCGGAGTGGGTCGCGGGTGGGTCGCGGGTGGGTCGCAGGTGGGTCGCGGGTGGGTCGCCCGGGGGGTGTCGGGGTGGGTCGCGGGCGGGTCGCGGGGTGGGTCGCGGGTGGGTCGCGGGTGGGTCGCAGGTGGGTCGCGGGATGGGTCGCGGGTGGGTCGCGCGGTGGGTCGCGGGTGGGTCGCGAATGTATCGCGGGGTGGATCGCGGGTGGGACGACAACAAACACAAACACAAACACAAACACAAACACAAACACAAACACAAACACAAACACAAACAACAACAACAACAACAACAACAACAACAACAACAACAACAACAACAACAACAACAACAACAACAACAACAGCAACAACAACAACAACAACAACAACAACAACAACAACAACAACAACATACAAACAGAGCAGCAGCAGCAGCAGCAGCCAACAACGACAACGACAACGACAACGACAACGACAACGACAACGACAACAACAACAACAACAACAACAACAACAACAACAACAACAACAACAACAACAACAACAACAACAACAACAACAACAACAACAACAACAACAACAACAACGACAACAACAACAAGACGAAAACACTCACTGGCGCCCGGCCGATCCCCCCCCCCCAGCAACAGCAACAGAGCAACACAGGAGAACCTCGAGAGCGTTTTGGGCTTCCTGGAGGGCCTCTACCGCCTCCTGGAGCGCCTCTAGGGCCTCCTGGGGAGCTTGTGGGACCTCCTGGCGAGTGTCTCGGGCTTCGTGGAGAGCGTCTTGGGCCTCCTTGAGCGCGTCTTGGGCCTCCTGGAGCGCCTCTGTGGCCTCCTGGAGCGCGTCTTGGGCCTCCTGGAGCGACTCTGGGGCCTCCTGGAGAGCGTTTTGGGCTTCCTGGAGGGCCTCTACCGCCTCCTGGAGCGCCTCTGAGGCCTCCTGGGGAGCCTCTGGGGCTTCCTGGAGAGCGTCTTGGGCTTCCTGTCGAGCGTTTTGGGCCTCCTGGAGCGCGTCTTGGGCCTCCTGGAGCGCCTCTGAGGCCTCCTGGAGCGCCTCTGGGGCCTCCTGAGGAGCCTCTTGGGCCTCCCGGAGAGCGTCTTGGGCCTCCTGGAGAGCCTCTGGGGCCTCCTGGGGAACGTTTGGGCCTCCTGGAACGCCTCTGGGGTTTCCTGGGGAACGTATTGGGCCTCCTGGAGAGCCTCTGGGGCCTCCTGGGGAGCCTCTGCGGCCTCCTGGAGCACGTCTTGACCTGTGATGTATGCAGGCACGTTTGCGCACACGGGCGTTGTGTTGTACGTGAGCGCCTCCCTCTCCCCCTCCCTCGTCGCTATCGCCGTCGCCGCCGTCGCCGCTGCCGCCGCTGTCGCCGCCACCTTCGCTGCGCCAGCGCGTGGGTAAGAGGACGCGGATGCGGACGGGGAGGAGGGTAGGGAGGAGGAGGAGGAGGAGGAGGGGGAGGAGCAGGGGCAGGAGCATGAGGGGGATCAGAAGCATTATACTGATGATGATGCTGGTGATGGTGATGGTGATGGTGATGAGGATGAGGATGAGGATGATGATGATGATGATGATGATGATGATGATGATGATGATGCTGATGATGATGATGATGATGATGATGATGATGATGATGATGATGATGATGATGATGATGGTGATGATGATGATGATGGTGGTGGTGGTGATGATGATGATGATAACGACGGTAGTGCTGGTGATGGTGATGATGAGGACGTCGATGGGGATTGGTACGTTGACGAGTGGGGGCAGGAAGAGGAGAAGAAGGAGGACGAGGACGAGAACGAGGAGGGCGGGCAGGAGGACGGATGGAGAGAGGGAGGGAGGAGGTGGAGGAGGAGGAGGAGGAAGAGGAGGAGGAGGAGGATGACGACGACGACGGTGACGCCGATAACAATGACGACGATAGGACGATACGATAAAGGAAGCGGAGGAGGAGGAGGAGGAGGAGGAGGAGTATGATGATGATGCTGAGGATGAGGAGGGGGAGGAGGAGGAGGACGCCCTCCCAGACATTCGATGTCGTGATTTTTGTCAATACGGGGTCCCTGGAGGTTTCGACAACTTCCTAGGGCGTGGCATTTCATCCTGAGTTGGCTTTTGACGGTCCTGGAGCCCGGAAAAGCGAAGATCGCTGCGGAAGCTCGGCTCCACGGAACGTCTTTGGATCTAACTGTTGGGAACACTGCGACGACCGTAAGGGTTGAACCTCTTTTTTTTGTTTGTCGGGGTGTGTTGCTCTGTTGCCGTGTTGCTGGGGGGGGGGTCGGCAACAGTGCACCAGTGAGGGTTTTCGCCACCGGAGCCGAAACCGGGAGCTGGCAGACTGGCTCCCAGTGCGCCAGTGTGTGTACGCCAACAACAACAACAACAACAACAACAACAACAACAACAACAACAACAACAACAACAATCATTTTAAGACTGTTCGCCCTTATCTGCTCGAGTGTCGAATAACGCGAATGTCCCAAACCCTCGATACCCAACCTTTTCGTCTTCGATCGAACCCCTTTGGGGGGGCATACTTTTCTTCCCTGCAGGCCGGGACCCGGCAAGCGGCGGGGCGGCCGCGGACCGTCGGCCTGGCCAGCGGCAGCGCTGATCGGCGGGGCGGCCGCAGACCGTCGACCCGACCCCAAGAGGGACGGACAGGGGACCGACCACGACGACGACGACGACGACGACGACGACGACGACGACGACGTCGACGACGACGGCAACGACGGCGACGGCGACGACGACGACGACGACGAGCGAAAGCGAGAGCGAGAAAGAACGACAGCAGAGCCACGAAGGACACGAAGTAGGCCACGAAGGGCGACAGCGGGGACACGAAGGGAATGCGTATGGGGCCACGAAGAGCGCGAACGAGCTTGGGCCATCAAGGGCAGATAATGCGGGGCCACAGAAGGCAACGATGGGGCCACTGAGGGTAGCACCTGGGCCACGTAGCACAATGAGGGGGCCACAAACGGCGACAGCGGGGCCACGAAGGGCATGCACATGGGGCCACAACGGGCGCGAACGAGCGGGGGCCACGAAGGGCATACGTATGTTGGGCCGCGGAGGGTAAGGACGGGGCCGCTGAGGGCAGCAACGGGGACACGAAGGGCAGCGAGGGGGCCACGAAGGGCGACAGCGGGGCCGCGAAGGGCATGCAGATGGGGCCACCACGGGCGCGAACGAGCGGGGGCCACGAAGGGCATACATATATGGGGCCACGAAACAAAGCGAGGGGGCCAAGAAAGGACTGCAACGGGGCCACGAAGGGCAGCAAGGGGGCAACGAAGGACTGCAACGGGGCCACGAAGGGCTGCAACGGGGCCACGAAACAAAGCGAGGGGGCCACGAAGGGCTGCAACGGGGCCACGAAACAAAGCGAGGGGGCCACGAAGGGCTGCAACGGGGCCACGAAGGGCAACCAGGAGGCCACGAGGGACTGCAACGGGACCACGAAACAAAGCGAGGGGGCCACGAAGGGCTGCAACGGGGCCACGAAACAAAGCGAAGGGGCCACGAAGGGCTGCAACGGGGCCACGAAGGGCAGCGAGATCCCGATTCCTAGGTAATCTGTGAAGGAGTCCTAAGCGTGAGCGCGACTCCTGGGTGCCTGGGTGTCAGGAGCGCGGCGCTGGAGTAAATTGCAAGAAATTCCAACGCAAGGGCGCTATTCTTCAGCAAATTGCAAGCAAGTCTCCAGCGAGAGCGCGACTCCAGAGCGCAGGAGGAGCGATTCCTGAATAAATCGTAAGGAAGTCCCAAGCGAGAGCTCGATTCTTGCATAAAATGCGAGGAAATTTCAGGCGGGAGCGGGGGTCCGGGCTAAATTGTGAGGACGTCTCAGGCGGGAGCCGTTGCTGTTGTAACCCGGGGGCCAGGGGGCCAGTTTGGAAGACTTTCCTTGACAAAAAACAAGGTGCGAGCCCCAGGGGGGGCACTTCAATTGAAATTATAGCCGGAGTGCAGTATCCCCAAACAGGGTTTTTAGACCCACTGCGGTTTCCAAGGTCGATTGCGTGCCCGTCCAGTGCGGGCTGGCATGGCATGTTAACACATGCCTGCTCCTCCTCCTCCTCCTCCTCCTCCTCCTCCTCCTCCGCCTCCTCCTCCTCCTCCTCCTCCGCCTCCTCATTTTCCTCC
>CAUYUJ010001806.1:0-96780 GCA_963575745.1 Prorocentrum cordatum
TGTCTGCGTGTCTGTGTGTCTGTGTGTCTGAGTGTATGTGTGTCAGTGTTTTTTTTGCGTCTGTGTGTTTGTGTGTCAGTGTGTCAGTGTGTCTGTGTATCTGTTTGTCTGTGTGTCTGTGTGTCTGCGTGGCTTTGTGCCTGCGTGTCTGTGTGCTCTTGTGTCTGCGTGTCTGTGTGTTGGTGTTTCTGCGTGTCTGCGTGTGCCTGTGTGTCTGTGTGTCTGTGTGCCTGTGTGTCTGTGTGTCTGAGTGTCTGTGTGTCAGTGTGTCTGTGTGTCCCTGTGTGTGTCTGTGTGCCTGAGTGTCTGTGTGTTTGTGTGTTTGTGTATTTGTGTGTCTGTATGTCTGTGTGTTTGTTTGTCTGTGTGTTTGTGTGTCTATGCGTCTGTGTGTGTGTGTCTGTGTGTCTGTGTGTTTGTGTGTTTGTGTGTCCGTTTGTCTGTGTGTCTGTGAGTCTGTGAGCTTGGTTTTCTGTATTTCTGTCTTTCCTTGTGTCTGTGTGTCTGTATGTCTGTGTGTCTGTGTGTCTGAGTGTCCGTGTGTCTGTGTGTCTGTGGGTCTCTGTGTCTGTGTGTCTGTATGTCTGTGTGTCCGTGTGTCCCTGTGCTTGTGTGTCTGTTTTTTCTGTCTTTCCTTGTGTCCGTGTGGTTGTGTACGTGGATCTGTGTTCCGTTCCCTCTGTGTCTTTTCCGTGTTGAGTGTGACCTTGGTCTGTGTTTCTGTGGTCAGTGTGTCAGTTTGTTAGTTTGTTCTGTGTGTGTATGTGACTGTGTGTCTGTGTGTCTGTGTGTCTGTGTGTCTGTGTGTCTGTGTGTCAGTGTGTCTGTGTGTCCCTGTGTGTGTCCGTGTGTTTGTGTGACTGTGTGTCTGCGTGTCCGTGTGTCCGTGTGTCTGCGTGTCTGTGTGTCTGTCAGTCTGTGTGTGTTGGTGATGGTGTGTCTGTGTGTCTGTGTGTTTGTGTCAGTGTGTCCGTGTGTCCGTGTGTCTGTGTGTCTGTGTGTCTATGTATCTGTATGTTTGTGTGTCTGTTTGTCTGTGTGTCCGTGTGTCTGCTTGTCTGTGTGTCTGTGTGTCTGTGTGTCTGTGTGTCTGTGTGTGTCAGTGTGTCTGTGTGTCTGTATGTCCGTGTGTCTGTTTGTGTCCGTGTGTCCGTGTGTCCGTTTCTGTGTGTCTGTATGTCTGTGTGTTTGTGTGTCCGTGTGTCTGTGTGTCTGAGTGTCTGCGTGTCTGGGTGTCTGTGTGTCCTTGTGACTGGTTTTCTGTGTGTCTGTGTATCCATGTTTCTGCGTGTCTTTGTGTCTGTGTGTGTGTGTGTGTGCGGGTTCGTGCTTGCGCGCGCGGCGTGCGATATGTGCGGACGTCACGTTTGCATCTTGAATGTGCGTTGGGTGTGGCAGTCGGTGGCGTGTTGGCGTGAGCGCGCGCGCGTGTTCGGCTTGTGGGCGCTGGCGTCTGGTCGGTGCTTTACACGGTGTGTGTGTGTGTGCGTGTGTTCGCGTGCGTGCGTATGTGTGCGGGTGTGTTTGCGTCTGTGCGTGCGTGTGTGTGTGTGTGTGTGTGTGTGTGTGTGTGTGCGTGTGTTTATGTGTGTGCGTGTGTGTTTGTGTTCTGGGTGCGTGCGTGTGTTGCTGAGGGGGTTTTGGGTGTGTGCGTGTGGCTGCGTGTGTGTGTGTGTGTGTCTGTGTGTGCGTGTGTGCGTGCGTGGCCGTAGGTTTGTGGTCACTGATGTAGGGTGCATTTCGAGTGTGCCTTTCTGTGTGTATGTGTGTGTCTCTCAGTCACTGTGCGTGCGTCCGCGTGCACCTGTGTTTTCGTGTGTTGGGGTGGGGTGGGGGGCGGCTTGTGTGTTTGTACGTGTCGGCGTCCGTGTGCATGTGTGCGTCTCCGCGTGTGTGGGAGTTTGTGTGTGAGAGAGAGTGAGAGGGTGTGGTCGGCGTGTGTGTGTGTGTGTGTGTGTGTCTGTGCGTGCCTGCGTGGCAGGTTGCGTGTGATTACCGTTTTAGCCTGCACCTGGAGTGTGTCTTGTTCGCGTTTGTCTTTCCGTCTGTGTGCGTGCCTGTGCGTGCGCATGGGGAGAGCATTTTATTTTGCATTTTGAATGTGCGCGCGCGTGTGCGGCAGCTTGTTTGCGCGTTCGCGCGTGCGTCTTTTGCGTGCTCGCTCGCGCGAGGGCTTGTGCAAATGTTTTCGTTCTGGCTGTGATTGGCTGTCTGTGTGCGGGTGTGCGTGCGTGCGCGGGTGTGCGTGCGTGCGCGTGTGTGTGTGTGTGTGTGTGTGCGTGTGTATTTTCTGTTTGTGTGTTTGTGTGTTCGTGTGTGTGCGTGTGTGTGGGCGTGGTTGTGGGTGTGTGCGTGCGTGTGTGTGTGTGGCCGGTGTGTGTGTGTGTGTGTGTCGTGTGCTTTGTGTGCGCGCGTGGTTGTTTGCAACTCGCTCTGTCGGTGTGTTTGTGCGTTTGTGTGTGTGTGTGTGTGTGTGCGTGCGTCTCTCCGTGGCTGTGTGTGTGTATGTGTGTGTGTGTGCGCGTGTGTGTGTGTGCGTGCGCGCAGGAGGCGTGTGTGGACGTGTGTGTGTGTGTGTGTGTGTGAGAGCGTGTGTCTGTGCGTGTGTGTATGTGTGTGTGCTTGTGCGCGTCTGTGTGTGTGCGTGTGTGTTTATGTTTGCGTGTATGTGCATGTGTGTCTGTGCTTGTATACGTGTGCGTGTATGCGCATGTGCTTGCGTGTGTGTGTGTGTGTGTGTGTGTGTGTGTTCGGGTGCGTGTGCGTGTGTGTGTGTGTGTGCGTGTGTGTGTGTGTGTGTGCGTGCGTGGGTGTGCGTGTGTATGTGTGCGTTTGTGTGCATGTGTGTGCGTGTATGTGTGTGCGTGTGTTTGTGCGTGTGTGTATGTGTGTTTGTGTGTTTGTGCGCGTCTGTGTGTGTGTGTGTGCGGGTGTGTTTATGTTTGCGTGTATGTGCATATATATATATATGTGTGTGTGTGTCTGTGTGTGTGTGTGCGTGTCTACGTGTGCGTGTATGCGCATGTGCTTGCTTGCGTGTGTGCGTGTGTGTTTGTGTGTGTGTGTTCGGGTGCGTGTGCGCGTGTGTGTGTGTGTGTGTGTGTGTGCGTGTGTGTGCGTGTGTGTGTGTGTGTGCTTGTGTGTGCGTGGGTGTGCGTGTGTGCGTGTGTGTGCGTGCGCGCACGGTGCTGGCGCCGCCTGCGCCCGCCTCCTTCCCTCCCCCTCCGCCCTTTCCTCCGGCGCTCCGCGAAGGCGGAGTGGATGGAGTGGAGGGAGGGCCGGCCCCGACATGGGCTGGCGCCTCCCCCCTCCGGAGCGCCGGCGGGAAGAGCAGGGGGGGCGGGGCGCGCAGGGGCGGCAGGGGGGTGGCGGGGGCGGAGAGCGCTGACCAGTGTGGGGATGGGTGTGTAAGTGCGACGTCGTCAGTGTGTCCGTGTCTGTGGATTGTGTGTGTGTGTGTGTGTGTGTGCGTGTGTGTGTGCGTGTGCGTGTGCGTGTCTGGCAGGTGGTGTGTGTGGGGGCGCGTGTGTGTGTGTGTGTGTGTGTGTGGCTGTGTCTGCGTTTGTCTGTTTGTGTGTGTGTGTGCGTGTGTGCGTGCGTGTGTGTGTGTGTGTGTGTGTGTGTGTGCGTTTGTGTGCGTGTGTGCGCGCGCGGTGCAGGCGCCGCCCGCGCCCCCCCCCCCCATCCCCCCCCCCAGCGCTCCGCGAGGGCGGAGTGGATGGAGTGGAGGGAGGGCCGGCCCCGACATGGGGCGGTGCCTCCCCCCTCCGGAGCGCCGGCGGAAAAGGGGGGGGCGGGGTGCGCGGGGTCGCGAGGATTTCGCGGGGGAATGAGGGCGCTGAGCAGCGGGGGATCGGTTGTGAGTGCGAGGGCGTCGGTCCGTCTGTATCTGTAGATGTTTGCGTTTGTGTGTGTGTGTCTGGCAGGCAGGTGTGTGTGTGTGTGCGTGTGTGTGGCCGCGTCTGTGTGTGTGTGTGTGTGCGTGTGCGTGCGGGTGTGTCTGTGTCTGTGTCTGTGTTCGTGTCTGTATGCGCGCGCGTGTGTGTGTGTGTGTGTATGTGTGTGATTTTTTGTTGGTGCGTGTGTGTGTGTGTGTTTGTGTGCGTGTGTGCGTGCGTGCGTGTGTGCGTGTGTGTGCGTGAGGGGGTGCCCGCGCGCGAGTGAGCGCGCGTGGTTGTGAGTGCGTGCCCGCGTGAGATTTTGTATATATTCGCGTGCGCGCGCATGTGCGTGCGCGCGCTCGTGCCCGGTGCGTTGCCGCGCCTGCTGACTTCGATCGTCTTTTCGCATGCTTGTCCATCTGTGCATGTCTACCGACATGTTCGCTGCCGCGGCAGCATCGCTCTCGCGCGCTGAAAGACGCACTACAACTCGTACATGTGTGTGTCCATTTTATTATTGGAAATATGTCACCGTGCGCACTCCAGAGATACGCGTGGACTTATGACGCGTGGCTAGGAGCTCTACGAGGTCCCCGGCGGTAACCAGGTTGACAGTTTACCGCCGGCGCCCAGTTGGCCGACCCGGCCCCGACGGACAATGTGCGAACTTTGGGTCGGTTGGACGAACTTCGTGAGAGATTTGAACATAACTCGTAGAGCTTCCCTTAGCAAGTTATTGCTGGAAGCTAAGAGTAATTCCGGGGCGCTGGAGAGCTAGTTGGCAAGAAAAATCTCGACGGACCTTTTGCTGACTTTTGGTCGGTTGAAAATTTTGTTCTCGGAATTCAACAATTCGTTTGAGCTCTAGTATTTTTTCCCGTGATATTCGATCTCATTCCCGCTCGCCATCTTGATCTCAGCTCGATCGGGTACCTTTTACTGCCAAAAAGCACTCCGGCGGGATCGGCCGTTTCAAGTCATCTTGATACGCGGTGACGGTTTTCTCAAGATAACTCGAGCTTCAGGACAGCTACAGAGCTGGTAAGCACAGCTAATCGATCCAGAATGATCAGGCGCGTTCGCCTGTTGAAGCCAGAGGTCTGAACTCGGTCTGCTAGCCGAGCTAGGTCCGCAAACCTGTTCGTATTATTCGAGTCATCTTGACAGGCGCTCTCGGTTTTCTGTACTTAGCTCGAGCTACGGGACAGCTGCAGAGCTGATGCGTACAGAATCTGATTCATAATCATCAGTGGCCGTTGTCTGTTGAATCAAGAGCTCTGAACTCGGTCTGCTGCCCGAGCTAGGTTCGCAAAACTATTCGTATTGTTCGAGTCATCTTGAGAGATGCTGTTGGTTCTCTGTACTTAACTCGGGCTGTAGGGGGGCTGCATGGCTGGTAATGACTGGAATCGATTCGGAGACATCAGGCGCGTCCGCTTTTCGAATCGAGAGCTCCGAACTCTGTCTGCTGCCCGAACTAGGTCCGCGAAACTATTCGTATTGTTCGAGTCATCCTGAGAGGTGCTGTCGGCTTGCTGTACTTAACTCGGTCTGAAGGGGGGCTGCAGGGCTCGTAATCAGAGGACTCGATTCATAGACATCAGACGCGTCCGCCTGTCGCATGCAGAGGTCTGAACTCGGTCTGATACTCAAGCTAGGTTTGCCAAACTATTCGTATTGTTCGAGTTATCTTGAGAGGTGCTGTCGATTTACGCACGTAACTCAGGCTGTAGGAGACAGAACTCGTACAGAAGACAATCCAGAAGCATCGGGGGGGGCTATCGGCTGTTGCATCCGAGAGGTCTGAAATTGCTTAGGCTGAAAAACTATTTTTTTCTGTGTAATTTTTTCGACATTATATGTTGTCGGGAAGCTCTACGAGTCCCCCGGCGGTAACAAAGGTTGACGGTTTACCGCCGGCGCCCAGTTTGTTCTGAGATCTGGTATTTCTCGCACCTGTAGTGTGTTATTTCGCGTTCGCTAGTGAATCCTCAGGTTTGTAGGTGCAGTATTACAATCAAAACACTTGGCGGAACCGTGTTTGGATACAAACATAAAAATTCGATTTTTCGAGTTTTTTCGGGTCTTCTGCCGGACTCTACCTGCATGTGTACCGAGCAGCGCCGTGCGAGAAAAGAGCTCTACGAGGGCCCCGGCGGTAATACCTCGTAGAGCTCTTCGGCGTCGATGAGCTAGAGGAATTCCGGCGCGGGGTGGAGCTAGTTGGCCCACCCGGCCGAGGCGGACAATGTGACAACTTTTGGGTTGTTTTGCGAATATTTGAAAGATATTCGACAATTTATTTTGAGAAAGCAGATTTTTCGCACCTGTAGAAGGTTATGAGGGCCTCTGCGTCTTAATATGAGCTCTATAGATGCACTTTTACTATCAAAACACTTGGCGGAACCAACTTTATGTCGACGTGAAAAAAATCGTGATTTCTCTTTTTCGAGAAATGCTTCCAGAAACCCTCTCTTTTGATGCTGAGCACTCTTACGCGTGCTATGAGCTCTACGAGGTCCCCGGCGGTGACCAGGTTGACGGTTCACCGCCGGCGCCAGTTATTCCGGCACGCTGGAGAGCAGTTGGCAAGAAAAATCTGGGCGGAACTTTTGCTGACTTTTGGTCGGTTGAAAATTTTGTTCTCGAAATTCAACCATTCGTTAGAGCTCTAGTATTTTTTCCCGTGATATTCGATCTTATTCCCGCTCGCCATCTTGATCTCAGCTCGATCGGTGAATATTACTATCGAAAAGCACTGTGGCGGGATCGGCCGTTTCGAGTCATCTTGATACGCGCTGACTGTTTTCTGAACATAACTCGAGCCTGGTAAGCACAGCTAATCGATGTAGAATGATTAGGCGCGTTCGCCCGTTGAATCCAGAGGTCTGAACTCGGTCTGTTAGCCGAGCTAGGTCCGCAAACCTATTCGTATTATTCGAGTCATCTTGACAGGAACTCTCGGTTTTCTGTACTTAACTCGAGCTGTAGGACAGCTACAGAGCTGATATTTACAGAAACCGATCCAGAATGACCAGTTGCGTTTGTCTGTCGAATCCAGAGGTCTCAACTCGGTCTGCTGCCCGATCTAGAATCGCGAAATTATTCGTATTGGTCGAGTCATCTTGAGAAGTGCTCTTGGTTTTCTTCGCTCAACTCGCGCTGAGGGGGGCTACAGTGCTTGTTGTCACAGGAATCGATTTGAACAGATCAGGCGCGTCCGCCTGCTCAATCCAGAGCTCGGAACTCGGTCTGCTGCCCGAACTAGGTCCGCGAAACTATTGTATTGTTCGAGTCATCCTGAGAGGTGCTGTCGGTTTTCTCGGGTTGTAGGGGGGCTGCAGGGCTGGTAATGACAGGAGTCGATTCGCAGACATCAGACGCGCCCGCCTGTCGCATTCAGAGGTCAAAAAATATTCACTATGAGTCGGAAGGTTGGTAGGTGCTGTCGGTTTTCTCAACTTAAGTCGAGCTAGGAAGCTCTGCGAGTCTCCCGGCGGGGGAGGGAAGGATTGCCATTGAACTGAAGGGAGACTCTCAATGCGTTGTGCGGTGGATCCAAGGCTTGTATTTTACTACCAATGTGCATTATGACAAGATTGTGGGCGGCATTCAGAATAAGTTAGACATTCTAGCTAAGAGATGTGGTGTGCAGGCGGCCTGTCTTGGGAGACATATCTTCAAGTGGGTATACAGAGAGGACAATACTGCTGCGGATGAGTTAACACACAGAGCTAGGCAGGGCATTTGTAGAACACGTTTTAGGCATGATTTCCTATCCCATGTTAAAGCTAACGCTATTCTGATCGACGCCATTCGGGGAAGCTTCGATGGTGGAAGATCCTATCTGGGCGTAGGCTGTGGCTGGCAGATTGATTTTCATTTGTGCTCCTCTTCTGTTGCTGAATATCCTGTCACTCTTCCGAGTGGCGTGTGGGAGCCCAACGTGGCCTCTTCCTCTTTCCTCCTTCCCCCCTCGAGCACTATCACTGCAGCTGAGTTAGAGTCTGCCCGACAACTCCTTTTGGGAGTGGAGGAATGCCTGCATTTGGCAGGATACTAGGCCTCCTTGTGTGGCTATCGCCTGGGCGGTGACCCGACCCTGCTGTGGCGGCACGCAATGCGCAAAAACCAAGGTTGACGGTTTACCGCCGGCGCCCAGTAATTCCTGCGCGCTGGAGAGCTAGTTGGCAAGAAAAATCTCGACGGAACTTTTGGTGACTTTTGGTGGATTGAAAATACCTCGTAGAGCTCTTCGACATCGATGAGCTAGAGGAATTCCGGCGCGGGGTGGAGCTAGTTGGCCGACCCGGCCCCGACGGACAATGTGACAACTTTTGGGTGGTTTTGCGAATATTTGACAGATTTGACAATTTATTTTGAGAAACCAGATTTTTCGAACCTGTAGACGAATATGAGGGCCTGTCTATCTTAATATCAGCTCGCTAGATGCACTTTTACTTTGAAAACATTTGGCGGAACCAACTTTATGTCGACATGAAAAAAAACATGTTTTCTCTTTTTCGAGAAATGCTTCCAGAAGCCTCTCTTCTGATGCTGAGCACTCTTACGCGTGCTAGGAGCTCTACGAGGTTTCCGGCGGTGACCAGGTTGACGGTTCACCGCCGGCGCCAGTTTCGTTTTCAAAATTCAACCATTCGTTAGAGCTCTAGTATTTTTTCCCGTGATATTCGATCTTATTCCCGCTCGCCATCTTGATCTCAGCTCGATCGGGTAAATATTACTTTCGAAAAGCATTGTGGCGGGATCGGCCGTTTCGAGTCATCTTCATACGCGCTAGCGGTTTTCTGAACATAACTCGAGCTTTAGGACAGCTACAGAGCTGGTAAGCACAGCTAATCGATGTAGAATGATTAGGCGCGTTCGCCCGTTGAATCCAGGGGTCTGAACTCGGTCTGTTAGCCGAGCTAGGTCCGCAAACCTATTTGATGATTCGAGTCATCTTGACAGGAACTCTCAGTGTGTTTTAATCGAGCTGTAGGGCAGCTACAGAGCTGAGATTTACAGAAACCGATTCAGAATCATCAGTTGCGTTTGTCTGTCGAATCCAGAGCTCTGAACTCGGTCTGCTGCCCGATCTAGAATCGCGAAACTTGCTGTCGGTTTTCTGCACTTAACACGGGCTGTAGGGGGGCTGCAGGGCTGGTAGTGACAGGAGTCGATTCGCAGACATCAGACGCGTCCGCCTGTCGCATTCAGAGGTCAAAAAATATTCACTATGAGTCGGAATGTTGGTAGGTGCTGTCGGTTTTCTCAACTTAAGTCGAGCTGGGAAGCTCTACGAGTCTCCCGGCGGTAACCAAGGTTGACGGTTTACCGCCGGCGCCCAGTTCTGCACCGCTGGTGCCAGTTTTAGGTGGTTTATTTTGAGAAAGCAGATTTTTCGCACCTGTGAACGAGCATCAGGTCCCGGCGGTGACCAGGTTGACGTTTATCGCCGGCGCCAGTGCCTTGTACTTTTCGTTTAAATCTGCTCTTCGTCATCGATGAGCTAGAGGAATTCCAGTGCGGATGGAGCTAGTAACTGGTAGAGCTTCCCTTAGAAAGTTATTGCTGGAAGCTCAAGAGTAATTCCGGGGCGCTGAAGAGCTCGTTGGCAAGAAAAATCTCAACGGACCTTTTGGTCACTTTTAGTCGGTTGAAAATTTTGTTCTCGAAATTCCACAATTCGTTTGAGCTCTAGTATTTCTTTCCCATGCTATTCGATCTTATCTTATGCTCGCCATCTTGATCTCAGCTCGATCGGGTACCTAGTACTGCCAAAAAGCACACTGGCGGGATCGGCCGTTTCGAGTTGATACGGGCTCTTGGTATATTGGACTTAACTCTTGATACAGGACAGCTACAGAGCTGGTAAGCACACTTTATCGATTTGGAATGATCAGGCGCGTTCGTCTGTGGCATCCAGAGGTCCGAACTCGGTCTGTTAGCCGAGCTAGGTCCGGAAATCTATTTGTATTTTTCGAGTCATCTTGACAGGTGTCTCGGTTTTCTGTACTTAATTGAGCTGTATGACAGCCACAGAGCAGATACTCAAAGGAACCGATTCAGAATCATCAGTCGCGTTCGTCTGTTCAATCCAGAGCTTCGAACTCGGTTTGTTGCCCGATCTAGTATCGCGAAACTATTCGTATTGTTCGAGTTGAGAGATGCTATCGGCTCTGTGCTTAACTCGGGCTCTGGGGGTGCTTCAGTGCTGGTAGTGACAGGAACTGATTCGGAGGCATCAGGCGCATCCGTCTGTCGAATCGAGAGCTCGGAACTCGGTCTGCTGCCCGAACTAGGTCCGCGAGACTGTTCGTACTATTCGAGTCATCCAGGTGCTATCGTTTTTTCTGAACTTAACCGGGTTCTGGTAATCACAGGATTCGAGTCGGAGACATCAGACGCGTCCGCCTGTCGCATTCAGATGTCTGAACTCGGTTTGATACTCGAGCTAGGTTTACGAAACTATTCGTATTGTTCGAGTCATCTTCAGAGGTGCTGACGACTTACGCGCGTAACTCAGGCTGCAGGAGAGCTACAGAGCCCGTGCAGAAGAAAATCCAGACGCATCGGGGGCGTTTGGCTGTTGCATCGAGAGTCTGAAATGCCTTGGGCTGAAAAACTCTTCGTTCTCTGCAATTTGTTTTCGACATTATGTATTGTCAGGAAGCTCTGCGAGTCCCCCGGCGGTAAGAAAGGTCGACGGTGTACCGCCGGCGCCCAGTAACTCGTAGAGCTTCCCTTAGCTAGTTGCTGGAAGCTTAAGGGTATTCCCGGGGAGCTCTCTGAGAGCTACAGGGTTTTAGATTAGAAGCCGGACAGTGGTGGTGCCCGCCAGCAGCCCATCTCCGCCGGTCCACAATCCCCGCAACAACTCGCCCGAGCCGGCAGCGGATCCGCAGAAATGCAAGATCGCTTCAGAAGGGCTCGACAGAGCTCTGTAGGCGCCCCAGGAGGGTTTGACAGAGCACGATTCGTATAGCTTCCCTATGCTAGCAGCTGGAAGCTTAAGAGCAATTCGGACGCACTGGCGGGCTAGTTGGCTCGAAAAATCTCGATGGAACTTTTGGTGACTTTTGCTCAGTACCTCGTAGAGCTCTTCGGCGTCGATGAGCTAGAGGAATTCCGGCGCGGTGTGGAGCTAGTAACTCGTAGAGCTTCCCTTAGCAGGTTGTTGCTGGAAGCTTAAGAGTAATTCCGGGGCGCTGCAGAGCTAGTAACTCGTATAGCTTCCCTTAGCAAGTTCTTGCTGGAAGCTTAAGAGTAATGCCTCGTAGAGCTCTTCGTTATCGATGAGCTAGAGGAATTCCGGCGCGGGGTGGAGCTAGTAACTCGTAGAGCTTCCCTGAGCAAGCTATTGCTGGAAGCTTAAGAGTAATTCCCGGAGAGCTCGCCGAAAGCTAAAGGGTTTAAGATTAGAAGCCGGACGGTGGTGGTGCCTGCCAGGAGCTCCTCCACGGCGGTCCACAGGCCTCGCAGAACCTCCGGCGGCCCGGCAGCGCGTCCGGGAGAGCTTCCGGCAAGCTTCCACGCGTGCCTGCATGCGTGCAGGCACGCATGGAAGCGTTTCTGGCAGCGCTTCCGCAGCGCTCCAGAGGGGCCCCCCAAGGCTCTCCAGGAAAGATTTCCCGTCCCCGAGATTCTCTTTGCTCTCCGGGTTTTGGGCGCTGCGAAGTTCCGGGGCGCGGGCGCTGGAGAGCTAGTTGGCCAGAAAATCTCGACGGACCTTTTGGTGACTTTTGGTCGGTTCAACATTTTGTTTTCGAAATTCTCAGGTGTTGCGCCCACCAGGAAACAAAACGAGGGCCTCGACAAATTTGTTTTTGCATTTTTTCATGTATTTATTGGTGGCGTCAAACGCGGTCGTCGCCGATCGCTTGCCCTGATTTAGCGATTTCGGTCGACGGAGGCACGCGAATCGCGCGAGTTTCCTTCTCGTAACTGCTTTTGCCGTGTGCCGCGTTTTCATGGCGCACGTGCCGCGCCTGGCCCTTTCAGATTCGATCGCTCGTACTAGTGCGCGGGCCGCACGCAGGCCGCAGTCCACGCGCGCTTGCGCGGCGCACCGCAGCGCGCTTCGAAACGATGTTGGGCACAATGGCATTTTTAGCGCAACGCCGCGAAATTGTTAGCCACCTCGCGCGGGTGATGCCGAACGCACGCGTGTCCCACCGCATGTGCGCCGCCGGAGCTAATTTTCCGATTTCGGTCGTGAATAGTATCGCGGGCGTGTGTCAGGCGCCTTCGACGCGCCATGTAGGCCCGCGCCGTGCGCGCCCACGCATCAGGTCAGAAACATATCATCTTACTACTTCCGCGTAATGCAGCGCGTGCGTTGCAACGCTGTTAGCCAAGGGCGCTGGTGCGTCGCCGAAAACCACAGCCAGGTTCCCTTGGCAGGAGGACTGGCGGGGGGCGCTCATATTCACCACCTTAAGGGGAGCCGCCAATGGTTCTCTCACGGTCCCGTTCGCAGCCGTTTTGTGGGGATGTCTCAAGCGGTGTGCTTGTTTTCTGTCCCAGCATCCTTCGCTCTCGGAGTAGATTTGGAGGATGTCTCGAGCGAGGCGCTCCACTTCACCCCCCCAGGTGGGCCAGATTTTGAGGATGTCTCGATCGGTGGCCAGACTCGTGGGCGCTGGTTTTCCTGGGGATGCCACAGGAGGCTCCAACAGGTTCCAGGAGGCCCGTGGAGACCACATGAGGTCCCAGGATGAATCAGGATGCCACAGAAAGACCCAAGAGGCCACAGGATGCCCCAAGAGGCTCTAGGAGGCCCCAGGAAGCTCCTGGAGGCTTCAGGAAGCCACAGGAGGCCCCAGGAGGCCAGAGGAAGCGCCAGGAGGTCTCCGGAGGGCAACAGGAGGCCCCGAGAGGCCCCAGGAGCAGGAGGCCTCAGAAGGCAACAGGGGTGGTTCCAATCCCATGTGTTTTACGTATGCTCTCATATATTGGGCCTCACCTGGGGCACGAATCCTTGATGTTATACGTATGTTTCTATAGATTGTCCATATCCTGTGTACTTATGTTCCTATAGGGCCTCTCCTAGGGCACGACTCCTTGGTGTTGTACGCGTGTTCCTATAGATTGTCCCTTTTTTTTCTGCGGCTCCAAGTCGCAATGTTTTATGTACGACTGTTGCTATAGATTGGGCCTCTCCTCGGGCACGAATCCTCCCTAGGAGGTCCCAGGAGGCCCCAGGGGGCCCAAAGAGGCTCCTGGAGGCCCCAAGAAGCCCCAGTAGGTCCCCAGGAGGCCCCAGGAGGCCCCAGGAGGACCCAGGGACATGCGCAGAGACGCGCTCGTACTACTGAGGCTCATTCACACTCCAATTGATTCTCAGTTAGATTCATGACCAGACCGTCACAACTGAAACCCGTTTATACTCGAAAGTTTTTGCGCCTAGATTCTCACGGCGGACAGGTCCATGGGAATAAATGCGCATATGGGGAGCCCCACGCAGTGAATATTTGAATCCCCTTAGGGGGGTGACAATGAGCGCCTCGCTCGAGACATCCTCCAAATCTGCTCCGGAAGCGAATGATGTCGGCACAACTAACAGGCAAACCCGCTTGAGACATCCCCACAAAACGGCCGCGAACGGGACCGTGAGATAACCCCTCGGCGGCTCCTTAGGGACGTGAAAATGAGCGCCTCGCTCTAGACATCCTCCAAATCTGCTCCGAAAGCGAAGGATGTTGAAACAGAAAACAGGCAAGCCGCTGGAGACATCCCCACAGAACGGCCGCGAAGGGGACCGTGAGATAACCATTGGTTGCTCCCCTAAGGGGGGTGAAAATTAGCGCCTCGCTCGAGACATCCTCTAAATCAGCTCCGATAGCGAAATATGCTGGGACAGAAAACAAGCAAACCGCTTGAGGCATCCCCACGAAACGACCGCGAACGGGGCGCGCGTGAGTCTCAGCATGAGTAAGTCTGAGTCGGAGCAGGTCTGAGTATGAGTAGGTATGAGTATGAGTAGGTATTTGTGTGTGAATATGTGTCTGAGTTAGTCTGAGTGTGAGTCAGTCTGTATATGAGTAAGTCGGGGCATGAGGAGGAGAGGGCAGGAGAAGAGTGAGAAGGAGTAGGAGGCGTCCACGTAATAACAAAAAACCATCTTAGGATATGGCGAACATGCAAACTGCACCAAACCCTCGATGGGGATTACCCGTCTGACATGCAACGCCATCCGCGCGGGGCGAACATCACGCGGTGATAACGGACTGGGGCCACCGTCGCACTGTAAAATCCAATCCGTGAGCTCCCATCGGGGCATCCAGGCGCGCGGCGTTCCCCCTGCTGACAGCACGCCCTGGAAGAAACAAAGAAAACGAGCACGTCGCATATTTAGAATGAGGGCGGCCCGGCCATACCAATCGTCGCAACTGCTCCCAAATATGCCGTCCCCCCCCCCCCATCGGCCCTATGTCATTCAAACGTCCTCTGCATTGATGCGAACTGCCATGGCGGCGCACACTGCCCCCAACGACGGCCGACACCGCTGAAGGTGATCATTTTTCATAGAGACAATCACGATGCGACGGCCCATGCGGCCCAAAATGATTCACACCAACCCGAGGACAATCCAAGAGCTCCCAAAAAATACCGCGCGCTGTCAGCGAGGATGCTTTTCGGGCGCCATCAAACTGATCAGACACAAGAAAAAGAAAAGGAACGTCACGCTCTCGCCCTTCTGGGTATTAGAGCGCTCGGCACCACCCGAAGAACCGCCCAAATCGCAGCAAAACGGCCGGAAAGGGCCAGAGGAAATTGAATGCGGCACGACCCCTCCTCTTTGTTATCTTCTACCCCCCGTCACCCCACTTCGCCATCATATTAATCCCCTGCCTCCTCACGTTACCCCCCTTTTCTCCTGTTATCCTCCTCCTCCTTCTCATCCTCCTTCGCCTTCGTCGTCCTGGTGTTCTCCCACTCCCTCGCCCCCCTCAACAGCCCTCGTTATCCCTCCCCTCCCTTTCCCCGTGTCATCCACGCCTTCCGCCTCATCCTCCTCCTCCTCGCCGCATTGCCCCTTCCCCCCCTCATTCGCGCGCACTTCCCATTCCACGCTCGAGACATCCTCCAAATCTGTTCCGAAAGCGAAGGCTGTTGGAACAGATAACAGGGACACCGCTTGAGACATCCCAACAACACGGCCCCGAACGGGACCGTGAGATAAGCCCTGGCGGTTCCCCCTATGGGGGGTGAGAATGAGCGCCTCGCTTGAGACATCCTCCAAATCTGCTCCGACAGCGAAGGATGTTGGGACAGGAAACAGGCAAACCGCTTGAGACATCTCCACAAAACGGCCGCGAATGGGACAGTGAAATAACACGTGGTGGTTTCCGTCAGGGGGGGCTGAAACCAGCGTCCCGCCTGAGACATCCTCACAGTCTGCTCTGGTAGCCAAGGATGTTGGGACAGAAGACAGGCAAACCGCTTGAGGCACCCCCGCAAAACGGCCACGAACGGGGCGTGCGTGAGTCTCACCATGAATAAGTCTGGGTGGCGATGAAGATTATGCATTCACGCAGGAGGATATCGATGGGCTCGGACAAGACCCTAAATTCTTGGATACATTTATGCTTTCGCCAGGCCCGCCGACGTGCCAGGATCCATGCTGGATCAAGGTCCACGTGGCTGCGCCGCCTCATTTGGGCGTACCCCTCACACGTTTCGTTGTCTCAAATGGAGGTCCACCGAAGGCCCCAGTGGCATGGCCCCATGGCGGTACCGCCCATGCGGGCGCACCCCTCGCACGGCTCGTGGCCCCGCATGGGGCTCACTCGAAGGCCCCAGTGGCAGGGTCTACATGGCGGCTGCGCCCCATTGGGGCGCACCCTTCACTCGGTTCGTGGCCCCGCGTGGAGTACCACTGGAAGCCCCATTGGCGTGGTCGACATGGCGGCGCCGCCTCATCTTGGCGCGTTCCCCGCGCAATCGTGGCCCCATATGGTACCCGCAGCAGCATGTGGTTGGTTATTTCGCCAGGCCTATTTTTGTCCTGGTCCTGACAGGCCTTTGCGGGGCCCCTTGGGGCGACCGCGGGGGCTCCTTGAGTTTCTTGACGTGCGCGGCCGCCCGATTTCAGGCGCAAGGGAGTTGAGTTGCGTCGCCTGTTTCCTGCGTCGCGCGCGGGGCGGACTTCATGAGCACTGTGCCCACAGAGCATCCTGCGTACGCCTGTGCTGCTGGCATCGAGGTTACAGATTGGAGGCCAAAGGTGCCGCGATCACTTCGGCGCCCCCTGTGAGTGGTCCGTCGGGACACGTACTCCACGAGCAAATGTCTTTTCCCGTTCGTCATCATCTGCTCTTGCCGCCCCCCTCGCCCCCTCCGTGTTGTTCTTGCCTTGCCCTGGTTCGCGTTCCTTCTTGTTATCCTTCTGCGTTTTGCGCGTGCGCCCTTGCTGCCACATGACCCGTCTGCCTCCCTGCATCTATGCATTGCGGGCGGCGCCCAGCCGACAAAAGAAAACGATTGCCCCGACAGAATCGGCCGACAAAAAACCAAACCTCCCCGACAAAAAACACACACGACAAAAAAAAATCGGCCCGACAAAATGGGCCGACAAAAAAAAAGAGGCGGCGCGACAAAAAAATCGGACCGACCCAGGAAAGTGTCGCGACAAATTCGTTCCTGGCTGTCGCTGCCGAGCGGATTCAGTGTAAATTCACAGTTAGGATGCACCCCCCGGAAATTTTGTTCGACGGTCCGGGTGGGCATTTTGTCGGTCAGTTTGGTTGGGCTGTTTGTCGGGGCGGTCTGGTGCGTCCACGAGGTCGTGCCGCGTTCGCCGGGCGATTCGCGGTCCTAGCGGGTTCGCAGTAGCATTATGCGGCGAGGGGGGGGTGGGGGGACATGGCGGCGCGGTGGGGGAGGGAGAGGAGGGGGGGGAAATTTGCAGGAGGAGGAGGAGGAATAATATGAGGAGGAGGAAGAGGGCGAGGGGACACGGTGGCGGGCACCCCCGCCTTCTTCTTGCTTGGTCCAGCCCTTCTGGGGGGGCGTCGTTCCCATAGGGAGCTCCACCGCAGATTTCGGCGGCGCGGTCCACATGGCGGCGCCGCGCCATGTGGGCGCAGACTTGACACGGTCCGTGGCATCACGTGGAGTTCGAGGGGAGGCCCAGCGGCAGGGCCCACATGGCGGCGCCGCCTTGTTTAAGCGCACGCATCATCACGGTTCGTGGCCCCGCAGGGAGTTCCACCGAAGACTCCAGTGGCAAGGTCCACATGGCGGCGCCGCTCCAGTTGGGCGTGCACTTCACACGCGGAAGTGGCGTTGCGACGCGCGGAGGTGGCATTGCCACCCCGCCTCCGCCGGAAACAATGTTAACAAATCGTGCGGCCAACAGCTCCGCTGACGGTGTTAACAAATCGTGTAGCGCCCAGTCTGTTCCAGACCAACAAATTCTTGACGCTTCGCGTATCCCCAACAGCCCATGCAGTAACGATGCCCAGGCGAATGGGGGTGATCAGGGAAGTGGGGGGCATACAGAATAACAAAAGGCTGGGGAACCCGTCTTACCCAAGACGGCGAGGATGGAGGATGAATCGGAGGACGATGAGGAGGAGGAACTCAAGGAGGAAAAGGGGGAGCGGGAGGAGGGTAGAGGGAGGAAGAGCAATAGGCGGATGAGGAGGGGGAGGAGGAGGAGCAGGAGCAGGACGAGAATGAAAAGGAGGACGAGGAAAAGGGCGAGCAGAATGGCCAGAGGCCTCTTGGATGCCTCTCGGAGTCTCTTCGGGGGTCTCTTGGGGGCGTCCTGAAGGCCTCTTAGGGCGTCTTGGGAGCGTCTCGGCGGTCCCGGAGGCCTCTTGGGGCGTCTTGGGTGCCCTGGGGAGCCTCTCGGGGACCTCTTGGGGCCATGTTGGGGCCATCTTGGGGCCATCTTGGGGCCATCTTGGCGCCTTTTGGGGCCTCCTTGGCGCTTCTTAGGGCCATCTTGGAGGCGATCGATCAAAGAAGAGAGTGGGGTTAATTAGGCCTGCCCCTCTAGATCCTCTAAAATCGCCTCTTGGGCTCATCTCGAGGCGCTCTTGGAGCGCTCTTGGGCGCTCTTGGGGCCGTCTTGAGGCCATCTTGGGCCCCTCTTGGGGCTATCTTGGGCCCTCTTGGAGCCATCTTGAGGCCTCGGAAGGCCATCGGAAGCGAAAGGGTGAGAAAGCAACACGCATTGATGTTCCTTCGGTTTTTGAAGGATTTGGGCCTCTTGGAGGCCTCCTGGGGGACCTAGCTGGCCTCTCGGAGCCGTCCTGGGGCGGTTTTCGGGCCTACTGGAGCATCTTCGGAGCCGTCTTGAGGCATCTGAGGCTAGCTTCTTGAGCAATCTTGGAGCTCATATTGGGCTCCCCGAGGCGCTCTTGGAGCCATCTTGGGCCATCTTGGACGCTCCAACTACCAGCGAAACCTCCCGTCCAGGTCCAGTGGAGGGGGTAGGGGGAGGGGTAAACCCCTCCCCCAAGGGGAAGAAAGGGGGTTGGAAGAGGAAACTCCCCAAACCACCTACGCCCAGAGGGCTGGTGGGACTGCGCGGCGCCCAGGTTGTTACCACATCGTGCGGCGCCCAGGTGTTCGCACATCGTTTCGCGCCCAGGGTGTTAACAAATCGTGCCGCCAAAAACCCCGCAGACGGTGTTAACAAATCCTCTGGCCAAGAACACCGCAGACGGTCTTCACAAATCGTGCGCCGCCCCGCATGCGGTCTTCACAAATCGCGCGGCTACAAACCCAGCGCGCGGTTCGTGGACCCACAGGGGGGTCCACCGAAGGCCCCAGTAGCATCGTCCACATGGCGGCGCCACGTCACATGGACGCACCCCTCACACGGTCCGCGGCCCCACATGGAGCCCCCAGTTGTATATGGTTGGGTTTTTCGCCAGGCTACATTGTTTTTTTTTTTTTTGGTTTGGTGGCTGGGCGTTTCTTATCCGCGTTGTTGGGTTAGCCTGGTGGTAAGGAGCCCAGGGAAACAATTGTTAGGAACAGTTGAGGTTCCGCAGTGTTGTGGCGGATGATGAAGGCAACCTGCGGCATGACATTCGAGACATCAGAACCGCGATTCAATTGTCCAGGAAACTCGTTTTGGACAGTTGCGTTTTCACATCAGTTTTTTTTGTTGCTGACATGTGGTAGACGCATGGTTTCGGACAGTTGAGGTTTGATGAAATGTCATTGGGTGCATTGGTGCACATGCTAATTTGCACACTGGCCCCGCATTGTCCCAGGTGTTGTGCTTGATAAAGGGGGGCATCGTGGCGCGTCCTCGCGTGGCCCTGCGTTCGTTTTCCGTCATTTTGAGGCCGTTCGGGGCCGTCATATGGGCCCCGTTGAGGACCTCGTTGGAAGTTTTTTGGGGCGCTCGGAGCAATCTCGCGGCCCATCCGAAAATGCGGAAAACAAACGCGACAGATTTTTCAAACGTGGACACAAACGATGAAACATGCATGGCGTCGGCTTCTGTGGACCAGCGCGGGGGCCGCCCTTGCGGAGCTCTTGGGCCGCCTGGGCGGCCGCGGGTTGAGTGCTTTTCCTATTCGCGGACTCCTTTCGAGACCGCCTGTGGGCGTCGTTTGATAATCTATGATGATTTATGGGCCGTCTCGGGGCCCTCTCCGACAATCGGGCGGTCTTCTGAGGGGTCGTTGGCCGTCTCGGAGTGGTCTTTGGGGACCTCGAAGGCCGCCCTGGGGCGCCAGGGAGCCCGAAAGGTGCGGACCTCCACATCTTGAATATAATCAAGGATAGATCAATAGTATTTGTCTTTCGGTGCTGTGGTGGGGGCCCTCGGATATCCTTGCGCGCGTTTGCGCCGCCTCGTGCGTCCTTCGTGGGTCTTGTCGGTGCGGAATCAAAGGATTAGCTGGTCGCGGCGCGCCTTCTGGGATCCCCAAGGGGCCGTCGCGATGTCTTCCTGCGCCGCCTCGGGGCCACGCGCGGCCGTCTCGGGGCCCGCTTTGGAACTTGTCGGGCAGCGTAGGGCCAACATTGGATTGGGACGCGCGGGGGTTGAAACGATCAAACAGATGGTTGTTGAGACGGGGCGGCTGTTGTGTCACTTATGCACGGCCGTGGCCTCGATGACACTAACCAGACGCATTGCGCGCGCCAAACGGGGTGCGATTGCATATCCTGTCGAACTGCAAGTACGTCATACGCCTTAGAGAACGTTGGAAATAATCCCAAATGGAAGCGCGAAGCGTTTTCACGCGCCTCTGCGTGCGAAAGCATGGTGGCGGCCTTCCTTTCCTTCCCCTCCGACCCCCTTCCCCCCCTCGCCGCGCTCTACTCTGCGTCCCCCCGCTGCGCCTCCGGCCCCCGCCCCGCCAAACCCTCCGCTCCTGCCCCCCCCCGCCGCCCCCGGCGCCCCCCCCCCTCTGTTGCAATTTTGGATCCGACCATTCTGGCTCAAGTATTCTGGCTCCACAGAACCCTCTGCGTCGACGTCGTCTCCGCGGTGGGTCGACGCCCAGTGCGCAGGCTGCGCTGGCGCGCGCTGTCGGCCCTTCGGAACGCGCGCAGGCCCGCGGAGGCGCGCTCCCGCCTTTGCGGCGTGCGCGCGTGCGCGCGCGAGCGGGCTTTCAATCCCTTCGTTGTGCGTCGCGTCTTGCGCTAATCTGCGCGGTGCGGACGTGCGCGGTCGACTGCGCCGCTTCTTGCGCCGCGCGGCGACGAGAGGATGTGTTTTTTTGTTGTCGCCGCCGTTCGAGGCGCCCATCAATTCCTGGCCGCTGCTCTTGAGTTCTGACCGTTCCCAGCGAGGGTGCCCAGCCTCATAGCTGACTGTTGGCGGTCGCGCTTCGACGCGCGATGCGTTTTTAGCGCGCCCTGAAAACCAGCGCCCGTTGCAATCCGATTCCATACCTCGCTGTTTTTTTTCCAGCTTGGGCTTGCGTTCGCGCCTTGCCGTGCGCGGGCGGCCCTACTCGCGTGATCGCGTCGCTTTGGATGCGCGGCGCGGTTTTCATTATGGTTTTGCGACCCCAAGAACTTTCAGAAGTGCGCCTGGCGACCTGCAAATTTGCACAGCCAGTTGCCATCGCGCCGCGACTTCTGGCGATGCCATCGCCCTCGAACGTGCGCGCGCGCACGTGCGAGCCACTGGTTGTGGGTTAGCGCGCGCAGGCACGCGCGTCGCGTTGGCTTGTGCAGTTTGCGTTCATCATGCGGTTGCGCGCTGTAGTGCCGCGTGGGGTTCGCGCGTGGTTGCGCGACCTCCAATGTGTCATTGAACGTAATGGCGCCTTTGATGTCGCTGTCGCAATGATACTTGCTCCAAGGTGTTTGTTCGATGTAGCACCGCTGCCGCTGTCTTTGGCGCAGCGGTTCCTCATCGCAACGTCGCGATTGGCAGGCAATTCGGTCCGCGCCCTTTCGCGCCAAACGCTGTGATCGTGGTGCCCATCGGGGCTTCAGTCTGCAGCGAGGAGCATCGCGCGGGCGCTCGCGTTTTCGCGTTCAGTCAGCCGCGATTGGTCCAACGCTATACCGAGCATTTTGCGATTAAACGTTTAATTTTTTGAATTGCGTTTTGTCGTCAAAAGCTTCGCCAGTAGAATGGCACCACTGAAAATTCCTCAATTCGTTTGAGCTCTAGTATTTTTCCCCGTGATATTTGATCTGATTCACGCTCGCCATCTTGATCTCAGCTCGATCGGGTACCTTTTACTGCCAAAAAGCACACGGGCGGGATCAGCCGTTTCGAGTCAGTGTACTTAACTCGAGCTACAGGACAGCTACAGAGCTGATACGTACAGAATCTAATTTAGAATCACCAGTGGCCGTTGTCGGTTGAATCCAGAGCTCTGAACTCGATCTGCTGCCCGATCTGGAACCGCGAAACTGTTCGTATTTTTCAAGTAATCTTGAGAGATACTGTCGGTTCTCTGCATCTAACTCGGGCTGTAGGGGGGCTGCATGGCTGGTAATCACTGGAATCGATTCGGAGACATCAGGCGCGTCCGCCTGTCGAATCGAGAGCTCTGAACTCTGTCTGCTGCCCGAACTAGGTCCGCGAACTATTTGTATTGTTCGAGTCATCCTGAGAGGTGCTGTGGGTTTCCTGCACTTAGCTCCGGCTGTAGGGGGGGCTGCAGGGCTGGTAATCACAGAAATCGATTCAGAGACATCAGACGCGTATGCAGAGGTCTGCACTCAGTCTGATACTCGAGCTAGGTTTGCCAAACTATTCGTATTGTTCGAGCCATCTTGAGAGGTGCTGTCGATTTACGCACGTAACTCGGGTTGTAGGAGAGCTACAGAGCTCGTACAGAAGACAATCCAGAAGCATCGGGGGCGTTCGGCTGTTGCATTCGAGAGGTCTGAAATTGCTTGGGCTGAAACACTATTTTGTTCTGTGTATTTTTTCTCGACATTACATGTTGTCAGGAAGCTCTACGAGTCCCCTGGCGGAACCAAAGGTTGACGGTTTACCGCGGGCGCCCAGTTGGTCGACCCGGCCAGAAAAGAATATGTGATAACTTTGGGTCGGTTTCGCTGATATTTGAAAGATATTTGACAATTCATTTTGAGGAAGCAGATTCTTACTCCGAGCATTTGTATCTTAACTTCATTCTGCGGGCAGCTCAGCTCTTTCGAGACAGTTCCACTATCGAAACATTTGGAGGAACCGACGTCACGTTGACACCGAGAAATGCAAACATGATGTTTTTTTCTAGAAATGCTCTGAGAAGCGGTCTGCTTTGAATCTGCGCATTCTTACGCGTGCAAGAAGCTCTACGAGGTTCCCGGCGGTGGCCAGGTTGACGGTTCACCGCCGGCGCCAAGTTCCGGGGCGCTGGAGAGCTAGTTGGCAAGAAAAATATAGACGGAACTTTTGCTGACTTTTGGTTGGTCGAAAATTTTGTTCTCGAAATTCAATCATTCGTTAGAGCTCTAGTATTTTTTCCCGTGATATTCGATCTCATTCCCGCTCGCCATTTTGATCTCAGCTCGATCGGGTACCTTTTACTGCCAAAAAGCACACGGGCGGGATCAGCCATTTCGAGTCATCTTGGTACGCGTTGTCCGTTTTCTCAAGATAACTCGAGCTTTAGGACAGCTACAGAGCTTGTTAGCAGCTAATTGATTCAGAATGATCTGGCGCTTTCGCCTGTGGAACCCAGAGGTCTGAACTCGGTCTGCTAGCCGAGCTAGGTCTGCAAATCTATTCGGATTATTCGAGTCATCTTGACAGACACTCTCGGTTTTCTGTACTCAACTCGAGCTACAGGACAGCTATAGAGCTGATGCGTACAGAATATGATTCAGAATCATCAGTGGCCATTGTCTGTTGAATCCAGAGCTCTGAACTCGGTCTGCTGCCCGATCTAGAACCGCGAAAATATTCGTATTGTTCCAGTCAACTTGAGAGATGCTGTCGGTTCTCTGCACTTAACTCGGGCTGTAGGGGGGCTGCATGGCTGGTAATCACTGAAATCGATTCGGAGACATCAGGCGCGTCCGCCTTTTGAATCCAGAGCTCCGAACTCTGTCTGCTGCCCGAACTAGGTCCGCGAAGCTTTTCGTATTGTTCAAGTCATCCTGAGAGGTGCTGTCGGTTTCCTGCACTTAACTCGGGCCGTAGGGGGGGCTGCAGGGCTGTTAATCACAGGAATCGATTCAGAGACATCAGACGCGTCCTTTTGGTGACTTTTGGTCGGTTGAAAATTTTGTTCTCGAAGTTGAACCATTCGTTAGAGCTCTAGTATTTTTTCCCGTGATATTCGATCTCATTCCCGCTCGCCATCTTGATCTCAGCTCGATCGGGTACCTTTTACTGCCAAAAAGCACACGGGCGGGATCGGCCGTTTCGAGTCATCTTGACACGCGCTGTTGGTATATTGGACACAACTCGAGATACAGGACAGCTACATAGCTAATACGCACAGCTCATCATTCAGAATGATCAGGCGCGTTCGTCTGTTGCATCGAGAGGTCTGAACTCGGTCTGCTAGCCGAGCTAGGTCTGCAAACCTATTCGTATTATTCGAGTCATCTTGACATGCGCTCTCAGTTTTCTGTACTCAACTCGAGCTGTAGGACAGCTACAGAGCTGCCACTTACAGAAATCGATCCAGAATAATCAGTCGTGTTCGTCTGTCGAATCCAGAGCTCTGAACTCGCTCTGCTGCCCGAACTAGGTCCGCGAAACTATTTGTATTCTTCGAGTCTTCCTGAGAGGTGCTGTCGGTTTTCTGCGCTTAACCCGGGCTGTAGGGGGGTTGCAGTGCTGGTGGTCACTGGAATCGATTTCAAGACATCAGGCGCGTCCGCCTGTCGAATCCAGAGCTCGGAACTCGGTCTGCTGCCCGAACTAGGTCTGCCAAACTATTTGTATTGTTCGAGTCATCCTGAGAGGTGCTGTCGGTTTTCTGCACTCAACTCGGGCTGTATGGGGGGCTGCAGGGATGGTAATCACAGGAATCCGTTCGGAGACATGAGACGCGTCCGCCTGTCGCATTCAGAGTCTGAACTCGGTCTGATACTCGAGCTGGGTTTGCCAAACTATTCGTCTTGTTCGAGTCATCTTGAGAGGTGCTGTCGATTCACGCACGTTACTCGGGCTGTAGGAGAGCTACAGAGCCCGTGCAGAAGACAATCGAGAAGCATCAGGGGCGTTTGGCTGTTGCATCGAGAGGTCTGAAATCGCTTGGGCTGAAAAACTACTCGTTCTCTGCATTTTTTCTACCGTTGTATCTTGTCAGGAAGCTCTACGAGTCCCCCGGCGGTAAGAAAGGTTGACGGTTTACCGCCGGCGCCCAGTTGGTCGACCCGACCAGAAAGCACAAAGTGACATTTTTTGGGTGGTTTTGCGAATATTTGAAAGATATTTGACCATTTGTTTAGAGAAAGCATATTTTTGCGCCGAGCATTGGCATATGAACTTTGTTCCCTGAGCAGCTCAGCTCTCTAGAGCCAGTTTTAGTATTAGTTGACTTCCGGGAACCGAGTTCATGTTGACTCCGAAAAATCTGAATTTTACGTTTTTCTAGAGAAGCTCCCAGAAGCTCTCCGCTTCGATCCTAGGCTTTCTTACGGATGCAAGGAGCTCTACGAGGTTCCCGGCGGTGGCCAGGTTGACGGTTCACCGCCGGCGCCAGTTTAAAATGCTTCGCAGAGCCCTTCGTCATCGATGAGCTAGAGGAATTCCGGCGCGGGGTGGAGCTAGTTGGTCGACCCGGCGAGAAAGGACAAAGTGGTAACTTTTGGGTGGTTTTGCGAATGTTTGAAAGATATTTGACAATTCATTTTGAGAAAGCAGATTTTTCGCACCTGTAGTGGGTTACGCCGCGTCTGCCAGTCAAATTCTGAGGTCCGTAGGTGCAGTATTACTGTCAAAACATTTGGGGGAACCGACGCTGGATAAAAACAGCAGAACGTGATTTTTTAGAGTTTTTTGTTTCTCGCTCCAGAAGCTTTCTTCATGTGTTCCGACGATTGCTGTGCAAGAAATGAGCTCTACGAGGTTCCCGGCAAGAACTGATTACTTTGTGGTGTCTTGGAAGGGCTCTCCTAATGGACCTCGAGGCCCCCCTGGGGCTCGAGAGAAGGCCGATGCTGAGGCGGTCGACATCGCGACCAACCCTCTGCACCCCAAGTACGACCCCAAAGAGTCCGCCAAGCTTGCAATACGTTATGCTATGATCCAGGAACGTGCGACGGTGTGGGGTATATCCTCAGAGGGTTTTGCTGCTGAGTTCAAGGGTGACTCATTACTTATCTGCTCCTGGCTACAGGGGAAATGGAGATGTGAGACTCGTGGCTACTGCAAGAGGACAGCTGCCATGATTGATTGTACCTTTGAGCTCGCTGCGTGTTTCAATCTGAGGCCTGCTGCCTTGGGACGTGAGATATGGAGACATGAATTCAGGGAGGACAATACACGAGCGGATGAATTGACGCATGAGGCCAGATGTGGCCGCACATTCTACAGAACTCATTGTTATCTATATCCATTCGAAACTTATCTCTTACCGTTCGCTATCAGGGGAGGCTTTGATGGCGGGGTTGACCAGCAAGGATCAGGATGTGGTTTCTGGCTTCAGATCGGCTTAATCAATACTCAGTGCAATCCCAGTGAGATAGGCATCGCTTCCGCGAGAACCGTGGGCCCCTTCCCTGCTGGGCATGAGTTTGCTGTTTCTAGTGCCGTGCCCCTCGTTTGGAGGGATGTGGCCGAGGCCGCGTGGCTCCTTGAAGGAGCTACAGTCACAGAATGTGAATTGTCGGCAGCCGAAGCGCTGCTCAGCGCTGCCCGTGTGCTTCTGCGGGACCGGTCCTCGCCCAGCTGCACTCAGCTGGGATCGCGAGTCCAAACAAACAAACAAACCAGGTTGACGGCTTACCGCCGGTTCCCAGTTAGGTTCTCAAAATTTGAACATTCGTTTGCGCTCTAGTTTTTTTTTTTCCCGTGATATTCGATCTTGCCGCTCGCCATCTTGATCTCAGCTCGATCGGGTGAATATTACTATCGAAAAGCACTGTGGCGGGATTGGCTGTTTCGAGTCATCTTGATACGCGCTATCGGTATATTGGACTTAACTCGAGATACAGGACAGCTACAGAGCTGGTAAGCACACCTTATCGGTTCAGAATGATCAGGCGCGTTCGTCTGTTCCATCCAGAGGTCTGAACTCGGTCTGCTAGCCGAGCTAGGTCCGCCCGCACACCTATTCTTATTATTCGAGTCATCTTGACAGGCGCTCTCGGTTTTGTGCACTTAACTCGAGCTATATGACAGCTACAGAGCTGATGCTTACAGAAACTGATTCAGAATAATCAGTCGTGTTTTTCTGTTGAATCCAGAGCTCTGAACTCGGTCTGCTGCCCGCTCTAGAATCGCGAAACTATTCGTATTGTTCGAGTCATCTTGAGAGGTGCTGTCGGTTTTCTGTACTTAACTCGAGTTGTGGGGGGCCTACAGTGCTGGTGGTCACTGGAATCGATTTCAAGACATCAGGCGCGTCCGTCTGTCGAATCCAGAGCTCGGAACTCGGTCCGCTGCCCGAACTAGGTCCGCGAAACTATTCGTATTTCGAGTCATCCTGAGATGCTGTTTGTTTTCTGCACTCAACTCGGGCTGTAGGGGGGCTGCAGGGCTGGTGTTCACAGGAATCGACAAAGACATCAGACGCGTCCGCCTGTCGCATTCAGCAGCCTGAACTTGGTCTGATACTCGAGCCAGGTTTGCCAAACTATTCGTATTGTTCGAGTCATCTTCAGGCTTGCTGTCGATTTACGCACGTACCTCGGGCTGTAGGAGAGCTACATACCTCGTAGAAAAGACAATCCAGAAGCATCGGGCGCGCGGGGGCGCTCGGCTGTTGTATCGAGAGGTCTGAAATCGCTTGGGCTGAAAAACTATTCGTTCTCAATTCTTTTCGACATTATTGTCAGGAAGCTCTACGAGTCCCCCGGCGGTAACAAAGGTTGACGGTTTACCGCCGGCGCCCAGTTGCAGGAAGGCACGGGCGCTGCCATTGGCCGACCCGGCCTCGACGGACAATGTGCAACTTACCTCGTAGAGCTCTTCGGCATCGATAAGCTAGAGGAATTCTGGCGTGGGTTGGAGCTAGTACCTCGTAGAGCGTTTCGTTGTGAGCTAGAGGAATTCCTGCGCAGGGTGGAGCTAGTTGGCCGACCCGACCAGAAAGGACAAAGTGACAACTTACCTCGTAGAGCTTCGGCATCGATGAGCTAGAGGAATTCCGGCGCGGGGTGGAGCTAGTTAGCCGACCAGGCCAAAAGAGACAATGTGATAACTTTGGGTCGGTTTTGCTAAGATTTGAAAGATATTTGACAATTCATTTTGAGAACCGGTATTTTTCTCACGTGTAGTGGGTTATACCGCGTCTCCCAGTTAAATTGCCAGGTCGATAGCTGCAATATTATTATCAAAAGATTTGCATGAACCGACGTTGGATGAAAACAGAAAAACGTGATTTTTCAAGTTTTTCGTTTCTCGCTCCAGAAGCTTTCTTTATGTGTTCCGACGATCGCCGTGCAAGAAACGAGCTCTACGAGGTTCCCGGCGGCCAGGTTGACGGTTTACCGCCTGTTTTCATTTGGGTGGTTTTGTTGAGATTTGTAAGATTTTTCACCATTCATTCTGTTAAAGCAGATTTTCGCACCTGGAGTGGGTTATGCCGCGTCTGCCAGTCAAATTCTCAGGTCCGTAGCTGCAGTATTACTATCGAAACATGTGGAGCAACCGACTTTGGATGAAAACCGAAAAATCGTGATTTTTGTGAGCGAACAGCCGAGGCACGAATGCTGTCTCGCGGGCACAGCAGCGAGGACGCGATGCGCGTGCGTCCGCGCGCCCCGCAGCGAGCGCGTGAGGTTGCGAGGGGCGCTTCGCCGCGAGGCGACGACACGCGAAACGCGAGAAAGATGGAGCCGCGGTTTTGTCGGATGCGCCGCGGCTAGGTCGCCGCGGAGGGAGCGCACGCGAGCGTTCACCGCGGCACCGGCCAGCCTTGCCGCGCACAGGAACAGTCATGCGTGGCGGCTAGGCCGCCGCGGAGGGAGCGCGCGCGACCCGTCCGCGGCGCCGACCAGCCTTGCCGCTCGCAGGTTCCATAATTGTTTGCGGCAGGCGGGGCGCCCATCTTCCTGTGGGCGCGTTTCGCCTGCCGTTTCGGGCCCTGGCCCCGCGGCGTTTCGCTCTGGCCCCGTGTCCCTGGCCCTTTCTCTCTCGCCCTTCTGTCCTTCGGTGTCCTCCCGCCCCCTCTCGCGCCTGGCCCTTTCCCCTCTGCTTCGCTCCGCTCTCGCCCCGGCCCGCCTCTTGCCTCTCGCCCCGCGGCCCGCCGCCGGCCCTGTTCTCGGCCCCTCGGCCTCCCGTTCTGTCCCGCCGTCGGTCCCTTCGCTCGGTCTCTCGGTCCTGCCGTCCTCCCGCGCGCCGGTCTCCGCGCCGTCCGCCCCGCCGCGCGTCGGCGGGTCGCTCGCCCTCCGCTTCGCCCGCCGCGCGCGCAGGTTCCTCCTCCTTCTCCCGCGCGCGCGCAGGACAACCGCGGCCCCGCCGAGGCGGGCGGGCCGCGTTGGCTCAGCGCGCGCAAGACCAATCGCGGCCCCGCCGAGGCGGGCGGGCCGCGCTCTCGCGCGCGTGCAGATTGATTTCGACCCGCCGAGGTGGGCGGGCCGCGCGATGCGCCCAGGCCGAAGGGCGCCCCGTTCTGGCCCCGTCGCCGCGTCGTCGTGTCGTCGTTGGCGCGTCGCGCCGCCGCCGCCGCCGCTGCTGCCGCTGCGCCGTCGCGTCCGTGTCGCGTCGGCTCGTCGTGCTCTGTCGCGTCGTCGTCGGGGCGTCGTGCTGCCGCTCGCCGCTGCCGCCGGTGTGTCGCTGCGGCCGTCGCCGTCGTGCCCGCCGCCGCCGCTGCGGTGGCCGCCGCCGCCGCCGCCGCTTCGTGTCCCGCTTCCGCTTTGGCCCCGGCGGGGCCTGCCCCGGCTCCGGTGGGGCCCGCTCCGGCCCTGGTGGCGTCCCGGTCCCTCCCTGGGCGCGGTGCTCCGCTCCTTCGTCGCCTCTGCTGGACGCGGCTCGTTTCGCGGCGGGTGCGCTGGGTCCCGGGCCGGCGCCCCGTCCGCTCCTCGTCGTTTTGCTTGGCTCGAAAGTTCTTTTCTGCCCATGGTCGGGCATCTGCGCAAGTGTGCGCACGGGGCTCGTGGACTCGCGGCAGGAGATCTGGGTTGTTGTGACACCCAGACTACCTGCTGCAAGTCCGCGAGTACCCACCCCGGCGCCTCGCGCCCGCACTGGCGGGCAGGCGGACCGCCGGGGACATCCGTACCTGCGTTCGGCTCGTGTCGGTCGGCCCGGATCGGCCCCGGTGCCAGGCCGGCCCGTCCGGACTCCTGCAGAGACGGCGACTCGCGTTGCCCGTGCAGTCCCGGTCGAGCGCGCCAGACGCAGCGCGCGCGCGACCAGGTCGATGTTAAAGTCGCGGCGCCAGCGAGCCCGTTTCCCGCAGTGGCAGATCTCGTGGAGGTTGGGCTCGCAGCGCGCCCCAGCAGCGGCCGCGGCGGTGCGCGGTAGGACATGGAAAAGGATTTAGACGGCTTGCGCCAACCAGGCAAGGGAGATGTGGAGTGTGATCGGGCCCATCGGGGATCACGCTGACTCCACTAGCGTCGGCCCACTGAGGCCAGGACACGGCACGACCAGGCAAGGTGGCGATGCCCGGATCATCATCTCCGGGGGGCGCTCGGCCCACTGGGGCCCCGCCCGCACCGGCACGTTCGATTGAACGTGACCGGTGGGTCCACTGGGACCCCTTCAGGGAGCAGCGTGCACGCCCATGTTGGCTTTGCCCGTACCGGCGCGCTCACTGGACGCGACCGGTGGTCCACTGGGACCCCTCTCCCTCCGCTCAAGGGCTGCAGGCAGGCCCACTGGGGCCCTGCCTGCACCGGCGCGATCGATTGGACGTGTCCGGTGGGTCCACTGGGACCCCATCAGGGAGAAGCGAGCAAGCCCACGTTGGCTTTGCCCGTACCGGCGCGCTCACTGGACGCGACCGGTGGTCCACTGGGACCCCTCTCCCTCCGCTCAAGGGCTGCACGCAGGCCCACTGGGGCCCTGCCTGCACCGGCACGATCGTTGGACGTGACCGGTAGGTCCACTGGGACCCCTTCAGGGAGCAGCGAGCAAGCCCATGTTGGCTTTGCCCGTACCGGCGCGCTCACTGGACGCGACCGGTGGTCCACTGGGACCCCTCTCCCCCCCGCTCAAGGGCTGCAGGCAGGCCCACTGGGGCCCTGCCTACACCGGCACGATCGTTGGACGTGACCGGTTGGTCCACTGGGACCCGCTAGCCCTATGTTCTCCCAGGACGGCCTTTTGGTGGCCCCGCTCCTGGGTGACAGTGACGCGCCAAGGCCTGGCGCCCCGTTCGGGGCAGCGGACACCCGGCGCGAGCTGCGGGAGCAAGCGGCACCGACAGCTGAGAACGACGGACGGCCGGCGGCTCCGGCGGACGGTCCGGGCGGGGCGGTCCGGCTCGCTTACGAGGCTCCGCCATCCCGCCCGCCCCCCCCGCTCTCCGGGGCCCGCGTGTCGGGATTCGTGGCGCATGCGTGATCTCGCGCGCAGGCGGACTCGGGCCCCGTTACCGTTCCCGTCGCCGGTCGCACGTCGGTTTCTCCGAGGCTTGCATTCGATCGTGCTTCGTGGCGGCTTCGCCGTGTCGGCCTCGGCCTCGTCTTTCCCGAGGCTCTCGCCCACCCGCCGACCCGCCAGTCCCGGTACCTCGTGTTCCGCGAACGTGCGACAGAGCGAGCCGCGCCGCGCGGACAGTGCAGCGGACTCCAGGTTTCCCTTCGTTCGCCGCGCAAACAATTGCCGCCATGGAGGCGGCCGCTGCCTTGCGTTTCTTTCTCAAGAAGCATGCGATGGCGACAGGGGCTCCAGACCCGGACACATGGCTGAATGACATGGTCGCGATTCTCGACCGAGCGGAGGCACGTGTCCGCCGCCCGCGCGCGCGCTCCCGCTCCCGCCCGCGCGTCCGTGCGCGCGATCCGGCCGTCCCGCGCGGCCACCCGCGCGAGCGTCCCGTGCAACAGGTGTACACCCCGCAGGCACTCGTGTACGTCAACACAAAGAAGATTGAGATCTCGCCTGGAAAGGCTCACGCCCTCGACCAGGCTATACAGGCAAGCGCGCGCCCAGAACCGCCGCGACGGTCGCCCTGCGACCGCCGCCGTTCAGGCGGCGAAGAAGGAGTTCGCACCTGCTGGGACCACCGCGCCTGCCGGGCCAGCGGCACCCGCAGCGGACCCGCTGGCGGAGCTCACCCGCATCCTCACCAAGGATGACGCCCCGACGGTTCACGTCGACTTCCAGGCGCAGCTGAACGCCATCACCCTGGCCAACTTGCCCACCGCGGCGTGGCCCAGGCGCGCCCCCCCCCCTCCCAGCCTGTTTCGCCGGTCCGCGGCCGCCCGTCCGGCCGCGTCGCGTCAGGACCGTGCGCGTCGATTCCCTCGCATCCGAGGTCGACCGCCTACAGAAGAAGAAAGGGCTTGCCGCCCCTTTTGTCAACGTCGACTTGCGCCTGTGGCTTCCCACGGGCGCGTCCGCCGTCGGCCGCCCACATGACGACGATGCCACCCAGGCGGGCGCGGGCGGCGGGGCCAAGCCTCGCCTGATGAATTGGACCGAGTGGCACCTCGCCTTCGACCAGTACCTCGCTGTCCCGCCCGCCGACCGTACTCGCGGACCCTCCTCGGCGGCGCAGGTACGCTCTGGCCGCTGCCGCAACGAAGCAGCTCGACTTCGCCGCGGCACTCGCACACAAGCAGATCTGCCTCCTGGCATCTTGCCGCGCGCGCCCGCGCGCCCTCCGGCCAGCGGATTCCCCGCTCGCTTCGCAGGTAGCGGCCCACGCCCAGCTCAAGGGCCGCAAAGCCCACCTGGGCGTGTTCTACGACCAGGTCGCCCGCCGCTCCTGGGCCGAGAAGGCCGCCGCTGGCGTCACAGGTTTCCAGGCCCGCCACCCCGCTCCGCCGCGCGCGCCCGCGCCCCGCCCCCCCGCCGCGGACCTCGGCATCGCAGGTGAGTCAGGCGGCCCTCGCCCTCGACGAGGTGCTGCTCCGCCAGGCGGAGCGGGAATACGATTTTGACGAGAAGAGCCTCGGCAGCGCCCCCGCCGCCACGAAGCAGGAGGGAGCCGGTCCGGCCCGAGGCCCGGCGACGCCCAAGCGCAGCCAGGCCCACCGTGCGGGCCATGGCCTGACCGCCCAGCAGAGTCAGCAGAGTCAGCAGGGCAAGCGCAGGGCCGACACCGGGGCCAAGACCGGCTCCTGGAAGAGCTGGAACAACAAGAGCAACGGCGGGGGCGGCGGCAAATGGCAGCGCCGCTGATCAGCGACAGCGCGCGCCTGACGGGCACAGCCGTCAGCACGGCGCGCGGAATTTTGGGCTTGCTGCTAATTAGAGCGTCCGACGCGGTAAAGGGTCCGAGGCGCACCAGGAATGCGCGGGCCCCGCCCTCCCTCCTGCGCCCTCCACGGCGCCCCCCTCGCCCTCCACGGCGCGCCCCTCGCCTTGGCGCCCCCCTCGCCCTCCGCGGCGCGTGCGTTCAGCTTGCTTTCGCCATGAAGCGCTTTCGCGAGCACGCGAGCCCGGACGAGCCGGCTCCCAAACGGTCTGTGTCTGATGCTCGCAAGTTGTCTTTCGCCGAAGCGGCCGCCCTCGAAGGCGATGCCGGCTTCGAGCCGGGCTGCAAGCTTTCGCAGGACACTTTGGCGGCGCTTGAATGGATGGCATCGAGGCCACCCGAAGAGGCGCCCAGGTGCGCGCGCAAGGCGACCGCGCGCCACGACCGAGCGCAGGTAAGGGAGGAGCGTGAAGGGGCTGTTCTGCGGGTCCTCTCCATGGCACATCAGTTCAGGACGGCCGGATTCGTCGAAATCTGGGGTCGCGGCGCGGACCCGGGCGTCGCCAACGTAGCATCCGGCGTCAACGGCCCGCTCTTCGAACGCCTGGTCGCCGATGTGGACTTCCACGACCCGAAATGCGTTGACTTCTTCCGTGAGGTGCAACGCGCGAGGGGCGGCTCTGCTTCTCGCGCCCGACGGAGCGCGGCCGGCGAAGGGTGCACCGCTGATTGGGACACTCGAAAAATCCGGCACGGGGACGGAGATGGCGCATAAGCCGCTGATATCAGCGGAAGAGATCCTTCGAGGCCGGCGCGCGCGCGCGTCGGCAGGGGCCCGGCTTCTCCTCCCTGGCCCCCCGCCCCGCCGCGCGCCAGCCAATGCACGGGACAGAAAAGCATTGTTCAAAAGGACACGGCCAAGCCCGTGCGACGAAGCGCTGCACGAGGGCGCACTCGCCGACGCGAGCGCGGGGCGATTGACGACGCCCCGGCGACTGAGCCCCGACGACGTGCCCCCGGATGCCGCGGTAATCCCCCGCTTCGGCGTGGAGCAGGGGACGCGGCCGGACGGCACCGCTAAGGTACCCCGACGGCCGCCCGCGCCGCTCATTCGCGGACCGCCGCCCGCGCGCCAGGTGCGCGCCGTAGACGACTGCAGCGCGGCCCACCTCAACAAGGGTACGGAGCCGCAGGAACGGATGAAGCATGACACTGTCGACGCGCTGTTTGACGCGTGTCGGAAATTGGCGCGACGCGTTTCTCGGGCCCCGACGCCGCGTGCGCTCTGCCCTGTTCAGGCACCCCTGGGGCCCTTGGAGCTCTTCAAGGCCGATATTGATTCCGCCTTCCGCAGAATCCCCTTGCGCCCGGAGCACCGACGCTTCGCTTGGGTCATCTATTGCTTCGCCGGCGTCACCTGGGGAGCCCAGCACGTTGCCCTCCCGTTCGGAGCAGGCCCGCGCGGGCCATCCCGCCCCACCCGCCGCCCCGCCGCGCGTCGCGGCGCAGTCAGCAGCGTACACAACTGGGAGAGAATCGGCGCGGCCCTAGTGGCCATCTGCAGGCGCCTCTTGCGGATCCCAATCCTGAGGTACGTCGACGATCTGTTCGGCGTCGAGCGCTCCGGGGAGGCCCGTCTCGCTCTGTCCCCTCCCCCCCTTCCGTCGCACCCGGTCGACCCTCTCCGCGCTCGCGCAAAGGCCCAGCACGCCCTCTCGTGCGTGGTCCGGGTGATCAGGTGCATCCTGGGCCCTACGTCGGTGGCCGATAAGAAAACTGAGTCGGGCCCGTCGCTCGTGATTCTCGGACTAGCCATCTCGGTGCACCGCGCGCGACGCGTTCGCGAATGGGGGGCTAGGGCACTGTGCGTGCGGTGTCGCAGACCTCACGCAAAGGGCTGATTGCGCGCCCGTCCAAGGACAAGGTCGACAAATGGACGAACCGAATCAGGACGGCGCTTGACGACGGTTCGATGACCGCAGGCGCGCGCGTGATCGCGCGCCGCGCGCGCCGGGGGCGACACCTTTCTTTGCACAGGTGGGGCCGCCAAGCTCGCGGGCGCGTTGTCGTGGGCGGCGTCGTGGCAATTCCGCAAACTAGGCCGTGCGATGCTGCGGCCCTTGTTCGCCCACGCACACTCGGGGCGTCCGTTTCTACCGCGCCCCGCCCTGCGCAGCCTGGCGTGGTGGTTGGAAGTGTTGCAGAGAAGCGTTGCAGAGACAAGGGAATGGGAGCCCGCGGACACCCGCCCGCCGGTCCTTGCCTTCGCTGACGCCCGGGGCGAGCCCCCACGAGCGGCCGCCGTCCTCTGGATCGACGGACGTTGGGAATACACAGACCAGATGCCGCCGGCCTGGCTAACGAGGCCCCGATCGCGCGCCGGCGACCGATCGATGCAATTCGGCCTGCGCGCAGGCAATTCCAGCAGCGGAGCGACGATCAGATCGCCGGACTCGAGATGCTCGCTTCGGCCTTGGCGATCTCCACCTGGCAGAAGGAGCTCCGGGGCCGCAAGGTTCGCCTCTTTAGCGACAACACGATCGCCGAATGGTCGTTCCGAAAGGGATCAGCGAAGTGCTGCGACCACGGGGCCATCGTCCACCACTTCTGGTCGGTGATCGGGCTGCTCCAGATCAACCTCCGGATCGACCGTGTCCCTTCCGGCGGGCCCGCGCGTTATCTCTGTCAGGTCGGGTCCCACTCCCGCGGCGCGCCAGTTGATAACATTTCTGACCTGCCCAGTCGGGAGGATTATGATCTCATGACACGCATTGGGGCCACCTGGAGGCGCCCGTGGCTGCGGCCAGAATTCTGGGACCTCCAGCTGCCATGCCAGCTCGCGGCCCGTCCCGTCTGAGCGCTCTCGCGGCCTCGCCAGTGCTCTCCTTCCCCCCGCTCCTGCTCTCCCGCCCACCCGTCACCCCGCGCTCGCTCGCGCGTAGCGTCATGCGGCAAGTCTGCCCCCGCCCCGAGGGCATTTTCAACGTATCCATGGCGCGCGATCGAACACCGCCGCGGAGGTGCTGTTACGTTCGGCTGATCCAGCGAGCGCACACCGCAAGTCATCTCGCGAAGGTCGCGGCGCATTCCCTTTTCAGGAGCGAGATGCGGCAGCGCGACACGGACGCGGCGGCCTCGTGGCTGCGGGGCCGCGGGATCCGCTCGTGGTTCCAGCTCGGGCGGCTTCCCGCGGATTCAGTGCCGTCCCTGGGCTTGGCTAGGGACGCGCGCGCGACGATCCTCCGGGCCATCCAGCTGGCCATCGAATGCCGACTGGACGAAGCACTCTGCACCTTCGGCACGGAACTCGAACCGGAGTCCAGCTGCTCAAGCAGCGAATCTGATACCATCGACTATCGCACGACGATGGTGGGCGCGCCGCAGGGCGCGGACGTCGATGACGACCCAATCGAAACGACGTCGCCTTAGCCGCGCCGTCACCGGCCAGCGCCGGTCGCTCCCGCTCGACCCCGCGCAAGGCTCGCATCAGAGAAAGAGACGCGAGCGCCGCCCGGGAAGGCGCGTCAGTAACGCGGCACGAACGCTCTCACACGCGAAGGGGGCTATCGAGAGGCGCGCAGGGCGCGGGGCGACCTCTCTCAACGCGCCCCTCGGCGCGCCAGAATGAAGCTCGCCGACCAGATCGCCGTTGCGACCCCGTGGGCGTCACCCACGGTCGTTGAGGAAGTCGCCAAGTTTCTGGTTTCTTGCGATGTGTTCGCGATCTCATCTGTGCGGGCGGTTGGCGCACCGGAAAACTGGAGCGGCTACGTGAATCTGTCGCCCGACGCGCAGCGCGCGATCGCGCTCTTCGCGCGAGCAAAGCCGCCGCCGGGCCCGCCACCTGCGGCGGCGTTCGTGAGTGACGAGGTGCCTGCGGCGCCCGTGTGCGCTCAGCCGTGTGTCTCCTCCGCCGCTGGCTCCTCCTCTTCCTCCTCGTCCTCCTCCTCCTCCTCGTCCTCCTCGCCCCCCCCGCGGGCGGGTGGTAGGAGTCCAGCCGCGCAGGCACCCGCACGCCCGCAACAGGAGGGCGTACTCTCGCAGCGGCTGCAATTAGCGCGGGCGACGGCCGCGCTGAAAGCGTCGCCCCTGGGCTCGAGAAGAGGAGGCCCGCGCGCCGCAATTCGACGCCTGGCCGTTGCGCCGAGCGACCCCGAATTCAGGAAGCGCGCCTTATTCGGGGCCCGGTGCGCCGCCGTCCTCAACGGTGCCCCGCGCTCCATCGGCACGTGGACAGCCGGCCTGAGGTGCTGGTTCCGTTTCGCCAAATCGCAGCTCGGAAAAGGGGACAGCCCCCTCCCGCCAACTGCGGACGAGCTATGTCTTTGGGCTTTGTGCTTCTCGAACCCCGGCACTTTTGCCAATTACAAAGCCCAGGTCGACAAGGCCTGCACGCTGCTGGGCCTCGACCGCTCAGCGTTCAGCAGCCCCGCCGTTTCGCGCGCAAAGGCCGCGATCAAGCACCGTGCGCCCCAGCCTGACCCGCGACCTCCCCCTGTCACGCGGAAGGCGTTAGTCGCGATGTTGCCGCACGTGCCTGACCCTCAGGTGCGAGCGCTGTTCGTAGTCGCCTTCGCACTGGCCTTGAGGCTTCCCTCGGAGGCGCTGTTGATCAGCATAGGCGACCCAGCACGGGCGGCCAACTTCCGGTTCACGCAGGAGGAACTGGACCGCCCAGTGCCGACCATCGTGCTTTTCAACACGAGCGAGGCGGTCGTACTCCACCTCTCGAGGCGAAAGCATAAGCCCAGGCCTAGCGAAGTCAGGCGCTCGTGCTGGTGCAGCATCTGCACCGCGACCTGCCCAGTGCACGCCCCGCGCGCCCTACTGGGCGACCTCGCGCCGGGTGCGTCTCCTTTTGCCCACCTGGCAAAGCCGACCAGAGCCGGGCGCGTGCTCCCCGTGCCAGCAATTACCCGCAACCTGCGCAGGTCGGCGCAAGCGGCGGGCCTCCCCAATGCCGCCCGCATCACCTCGAAGTGCCTGCGGCGCGGCCACACGGAGACTCTCCGCCAAAGCGGGGGGAGCCTCGCCACCATCTTGAGAGCCGGCAACTGGAGGTCCGGCGCATTTAAGGCCTACCTGGACCAGCCTGCCCTGGAAGACGCGGCGACGGGCGAGGGCATGGCCCTCTCCGCCAGCGCGGGCCCTGAGGCCGCGGGCCATGACCCCGCAGGCGCTGCATCTCAGCCGTAATGCGCGCTCGTCGCGCCCTTCATCCCGCACGCGGTAAGAAACGTCGCGACGTTGGCAGTGGGGGCGCGCGCACACGACGGCTGACGCCGGCCTGCTGTTGCATTGGGTTGTAGCAGCCAGGCGTCGCCGTCGAGGCGCGCGCCGCCACCGCCTTGTGCTCGGCGGGGGCGGCGCCGCCCGACGCGCCGCCGCACCCATCGCAGGATGGTTGCTGCGACCGCGTGGCGGACGCCGCAGAGCGCCGCGCCCGCAGCGCTGTGGTGAGCGAACAGCCGAGGCACGAATGCTGTCTCGCGGGCACAGCAGCGAGGACGCGATGCGCGTGCGTCCGCGCGCCCCGCAGCGAGCGCGTGAGGTTGCGAGGGGCGCTTCGCCGCGAGGCGACGACACGCGAAACGCGAGAAAGATGGAGCCGCGGTTTTGTCGGATGCGCCGCGGCTAGGTCGCCGCGGAGGGAGCGCACGCGAGCGTTCACCGCGGCACCGGCCAGCCTTGCCGCGCACAGGAACAGTCATGCGTGGCGGCTAGGCCGCCGCGGAGGGAGCGCGCGCGACCCGTCCGCGGCGCCGACCAGCCTTGCCGCTCGCAGGTTCCATAATTGTTTGCGGCAGGCGGGGCGCCCATCTTCCTGTGGGCGCGTTTCGCCCCACCCACATCCGCCCGGGTTGTAGCAGCCAGGCGTCGCCGTCGAGGCGCGCGCCGCCACCGCCTTGTGCTCGGCGGGGGCGGCGCCGCCCGACGCGCCGCCGCACCCATCGCAGGATGGTTGCTGCGACCGCGTGGCGGACGCCGCAGAGCGCCGCGCCCGCAGCGCTGTGCTATTTTTTTGGCTCTCGCTTTAGAAGCTTTCTTTATGTGTTCCGAGAAGCGTTTTGCAAGGAAAGAGCTCTACGAGGTGCCCGGCGGTAACCTGGTTGACGGCTTACCGCCGGTTCCCAGTTGATCGACCCGGCCAGAAAGGACAATGTGGCAACTTTGGGTTGGTTTTGCTAAGATTTGAAAGATATTTGACCAATCATTTTGAGAAAGCAAATTTTTCGCACCTGTAGTGGGTTATGCCGCGTCTGCCAGTCAAATTCTGAGGTCCGTAGCTGCAGTATTACTATCAAAACACTTGGGGGAACCGATTTTGGATAAAAAATAAAAAAAAGTTTTTTTTTCGTGTTTTTTTAGGTCTTGCTCGAGACGCTTTATTCATGTCTACCGAGGAGCGCCGTGTCAGAAGAGAGCCCGGCGGTAACCTGGTTGACGGTTTACCGCCGGTCCCAGTTGGGTCGGTTGGACGAACTTTGTCAGAGATTTGAACATTCATTTTGAGAATCTGTATTTTTCGCACCTCTAGTGGGTTATTCCGCGCTCGCCAGTGAAATTCTCAGGTCCGTAGGTGCTGTATTATTATCAAAACACTTGGCGGAACCGTCTTTACATCAAAACATAAAACGTGTTTTTTCGAGTTTTTTTAGTCTTGCTCCAGACTCCTCCTGCATGTGTACGGAAGAGCGTGTGCGAGCGAAAATAGCTCTACCAGAGCCCCGGCGGTAACCTGGTTGACGGTTTACTGCCGGCTCCCAGTTCTGGGGCGCTGGAGAGCTAGTTGGCAAGAAAAATCTCGACAGATCTTTTGGTGATGTTTGGTCGGTTGAAATTTTTCTTCTCGACATTCCTCAATTCGTTTAAGCTTTAGTATTTTTCTTATGATATTCGATATTATTCCCGCTCCCCTCGATCTCAGCTCGATCGGGTACCTTTTACTGCCAAAAAGCACTGCGGCGGGATCGGCCGTTTCGAGTCATCTTGATACGCGTTGTCGGTATTTTGTATTCAACTCGAGCTGTAGGGCAGCTACAGAGCTCATACTTACAGAAACCGATTCAGAATCATCAGGCGCGTTCGTCTGTCGCATCCAGAGCTCTGAACTCGGTTTGCTGCCCGAGCTAGATCCGCGAAACTCTTCGTATTGTTTGAGTCTTGTTGAGAGGTGCTCTCGGTTTTCTGCTCTCAACTCGGGCTGTAGGGGGCTACAGGGCTGGTAATCGCAGAAACCGATTCGGATGCATCAGGCGCGTCCGCCTGTCGCATGCAGAGTCTGAACTCTCGGTCTGCTACTCGAGCCGCAAAACTATTCGCATCGCTCGAGTCAGCGAGTTCAACAGGATCGACGGCTGCAGAGACTGATTCCTTTATCTCCTGGCGGAGCTTCGTCTCGGACTGGGAAATCAAATCTTTCGTCGACCTCATGATCTGAATTTGCGAATTCGTGATCGAAGCCTTCATCTCAACAGGAACTGTCGGTTTGCTGTACTTTAACTCGAGCTCTAGCGGAGCTACAGAGCTGATACGCACAGAAACCAATGCAGAATAATTAGTCGCGCTCTGTTGCATCCAGAGGTCTGAGTTCGATCTGCTACTCGAGCAAGGTTCGCGAAATTGTTCGTATCGTTCGAGTCATCTTGAGAGGTGCTGTCGATTTTCGCACGTAGCTCGGGCTGTAGGGGAGTTGCAGAGCTGATACGCACATAAACTGATTCGGAATCATTATGCGTGTTCGTCTGTTGCATCCTGGCTCTGCTACTCGGGCTAGGTCCGCACAATTATTTATGTTCTTCAGTCACCTTCACAGATGGTGTTCATTTTCTGAACTCGGGCTGTAGGAGAGCTACAGAGCTGGTGCGCACAGGGCACAGAAACTGATGCAAGCATTGCGAGCGTTCGTCCGTTGCATCGAGAGTTCTGAACTCGGTCTGCTACCCGAGCTAGGTTCATCAAATTATTCGTATTCGACCGTTTTTTTTTTTTTTTTTTTTTTTTTTTTTTTTTTTTTTTTTTTTTTTTTTTTTTTTTTTTTTTTTTTTTTTTTTTTTTTTTTAAAAAAAAAATAAATATATATATATATATAAAAAATAAGATGGTGAATTTCTTCACTGAACTCGAGCTGCTCTTCGGCCGAACAATTGGAAGGACATCGTGAGGCCCGAAGCATCTAGACGCTTGGCTTGGGTCTGTTGTGAGTGCAGACGCCAAGCACGGATTCGTACTCTGCTATTTTCTCCTTAATGGTATTTTCTACACGCTGCAGATGAGCCATAGAACTATTCAGCACAGCAATGGAATATCACTAGACGCCTGAGATCAGTCTACTATCAGCGCTCGGGCTGGGAAACTGTTCGTTCTCTGCTAATTCTTTAGACAATATATGATCAGGAAGCTCTACGAGTCCCCCGGCGGTAAGAAAGGTTGACGGTTTACCGCCGGCGCCCAGTGACTCGTAGAGCTTCCCTTAGCTAGTTGCTGGAAGCTTCAGAGTAATTCCGGCGCGCTGGAGAGCTAGTTGGCAAGAAAAATATCGACTGACATTTTTTTATGACTTTTGGTCGGTTGATTTTTTTTCTCGAAATTCAACCATTCGTTGGAGCTCTAGTATTTTTTCCGGTGATATTCGATCTTATCCCCGCTCGCCGTCTCAATCTCAGGTCGATCGGGTAGATACTTCTGCCAAAAAGCACTGCGGCGGGATCGGCCGTTTCGGGTCATCTTGACACGCATTGACGGTTTTTCTACTTAACTCGAGCTTTAGGACAGCTACAGAGCTGGTAAGCACATCTAATCGATTCAGAATGATCAGGCGCACTCGTCAGTTGTATCCAGAGGTCTGAACTCGGTCTGCTAGCCGAGCTAGGTCCGCAAAACTATTCGTATTATTCGAGTCATCTTGACAGGCGCTCTCGGTTTTCTGTACTGAACTCGAGCTATAGGACAGCTACAGAGCTGATAATTACAGAAACCGATTCAGAATCATCAGTCGCGCTTGTCTGTTGAATCCAGAGGTCTGAACTCGGTCTGCTGCCCGATCTAGAATCGCGAAACTATTCGTATTGTTCGAGTCATCTTTAGAGATGCTGTCGGTTTTCTGTACTTAACTCGGGCTGTGGGGGGGCTACAGGGCTGGTAATTACAGAAACCGATTCGGAGACATCAGGCGCGTCCGCCGTCGAATCCAAAGCTCGGAACTCGGTCTGCTGCCCGAACTAGGTCCGCGAAGCTATTCGTATTGTTCGAATCATCTTGAGAGATGCTGTCGGTTTTGCACTTAACTCGGGCTGTAGGGGCTGCAGGGCTGGTCATCACAGGAATCGATTCGGAGACATCAGGCGCGTCCGCCTCTCGTATTCAGAGGTCTGAACTCGAGTCATCTTGAGAGGTGCTGTCGAATTTCGCACGTAACTCGGGCTGTAGGAGAGCTACAGGGCTCGTACAGAAAACATTGAGAAGCATCGGGGGGCGTTCGGCTGTTGCATCGAGAGGTCTGAAATGGCTTGGGCTGAAAAACTCTTCGTTCTCTGCAATTGGTTTTCGACGTTATAACATTGTCAGGAAGCTCTACGAGTCCCCCGGCGGTAAGAAAGGTTGACGGTTTACCGCCGGCGCCCAGTTGGCCGATCCGGCCCCGACGGACAATGTGCGAACTTTGGGTCGGTTGGACGAACTTTGTGAGAGATTTGAACATTCGTTTTAAGAACCAGTACTTTTCGCACCTGTAGTGGGTTTTTTTCGCGCTCGCCAGGCGAATTCTCAGGTCCGTAGGTGTTGCTGTCAAAACACTTGGCGGAACCGTCTTTAGATAGAAACATAAAAACGTGATGTTTCGAGTTTTTTGGGTCTTGCTCCAGACTCTTTCTGCATGCGTGCCCAGGAGCGCCTTGCGAGAAATGAGCTCTACGAGGGCTCTGGCGGTAACCTGGTTGACGGTTTACCGCCGGTTTCGAGTTTTGCCAAGATTTGAGAGATATTTGACCATTTATTTTCAGAAAGCAGATTTTTCGCACTTGTAAACGACTATCAGGGCCTCTTCGTCTGAATAACTCGTAGAGCTTCCCTCAGCTAGTTGCTGGAAGCTTAAGAGTAATTCCGGGGCGCTGGAGGCTAGTTGGCAAGAAAAATCTCGACGGACCTTTTGCTGACTTTTGGTCGGTTGAAAATTTTGTTCTCGAAATTCAACAATTCGTTTAAGCTCTAGTATTTTTTCCCGTGATATTCGATCTTATTCCCGCTCGCCGTCTGGATCTCAGCTCGATCGGGTACCTTTTACTGTCAGAAAGCACTGCGGCGGGATTGGCCGTTTCGGGTCATCTTGACACGCGGTGACGGTTTTCTCAAGATAATTCGAGCTATAGAAGAGCTACAGAGCTGATACCTACAGAAACCGATTCAGAATCATCAGGCGCGTTTGTCTGTTGAGTCCAGAGGTTTGAACTCGGTCTGCTGCTCGAGCTAGGTCCGCGAAATTATTCCTATTGTTCGAGTCATCTTGAGAGAGACTGTCAGATTTTGTATTTTACTCGAGCTCTAGGGGAGCTGCAGAGCTGATACGCACAGAAACCGATGCAGACTGATCAGGCGCGTTCGTCCGTTGCATCCAGAGGCCTGAACTGGGTCTGCTACTCGAGCTAGGTCTGCGAAGCTGTTCGTATCGTTCGAGTCATCCTGAGAGGTGCTGTCGGTTTTCGCACGTAGCTCGGGCTGTAGGAGAGCTACAGAGCTGGTACGCACATAAACCGATCCAGAAGCATCAGGAGCGTGCGTCTGTTGCGTCGAGAGGTCTGAACTCGGTCTGCTATCCGAGTCAGGTTCATTTTTTTTTTTATTATTATTTTAAAAATTATTATTTCAAAAATATATTATTGTTTTTTTTCTTCTTCTTCCTCTTTCTTCCCCCCCCCCCCTCTTCGAAATAATGGTGAATTTCTTCGCTGAACTCGAGCGGCCGAAAAATCAGAAGGACATCGTGAGGCGTGAAGCATTTAGACGCTTGGTTTGAGTCTGTTGTGAACGCAGACGCCAAAAACGGATTCGTACTCTGCTACCTCCTCCCAGCGCAGGAATGGGATATCACTAGACGCCTGAGATCAGTCTGCTATCAGCTCGGGCTTAAAAACTATTCGTGTTCTCTCTCTCTATCTCTCTCTCTCTCTCTCTCTCTCTTTTTTTTTGGGGGGGAGCATAATATATGGTCAGGAAGCTCTACGAGTCCCCCGGCGGTGAGAAAGGTTGACGGTTTACCGCCGGCGCCCAGTATGAGTTCTGTAGGCGCATATTTACTATCAAAACACTTGGAGGAATCAACTTCATCTCGACATGAAAAAGATGAATCTTCAATTTTTCGAGAAATGCCTCCTGAAGCTCTCTCTGCCGACTCTGAGCACTTTACGCGTGGAAGGAGCTCTGCGAGGTTCCCGGCGGTGATCAGGTTGACGGTTCACCGCCGGCGCCAGTACCTCGTAGAGCTCTTCGGCATCGATGAGCTAGAGGAATTCCGGCGCGGGGTGGAGCTAGTTGATCGACCCGGCCAGAAAGGGCAATGTGGCATTTTTGTGTCGGTTTTTCTAAGATTTGAAAGATATTTGACCATTTATTTTGAGAGCAAATTTTTCGCACCTGTAGTGGGTTATGCCGCGTCTGCCAGTCAAATTCTGAGGTCCGTAGGTGCAGTATTACTATCACAACACTTGGAGCAACCGTCTTTGGATAAAAGCATAAAATAGTGATTTTTCGAGTTTTTCGGATCTTGCTCCAGACTCTTCATTCATGTGTTCCGAGGAGCGCTGTGCGGGAAAAGAGCTCTACGAGGGCCCCGGCGGTAACCTGTTAGCCGGTTTACCGCCGGTTCCCAGTTCCGGCGCGCTGGAGAGCTAGTTGGCAAGAAAAATCCCGACGGACCTTTTGCTGACTTTTGGTCGGTTGAAAATTTTGTTCTCGAGATTCAACCATTCGTTAGAGCTCTAATATTTTTCCCGTGATATTCGATCTTATTCCCGCTCGCCGTCTTGATCTCAGCTCGATCGGGTACCTTTTACTGCCAAAAAGCGTCCAGGCGGGATCGGCCGTTTCGAGTCATCTCGGCAGGCGTTGTTCGTTTTTTTTTTTTTTTTTTTTTTTTTTTTTTTTTTTTTTTTTTTTTTTTTTTTTTTTTTTTTTTTTTTTTTTTTTTTTTTTTTTTTTTTTTTTTTCCCCTCTTTTATATAAAAAACGAGCCATAGGACAGCTACAGAGCTGATGCTCACAGAAACGGATTCAAAATTATCAGGCGCGTTTGTCTGTTGAAGCCAGAGCTCTGAGATCGGTTTGCTGCCCGAGCTAGATTCGCGAAACTACTCGTATTGTTCGAGTCTTGAGAGGTGCTGTCAGTTTTCTGTACTTAACTCGGGCTGTAGGGGGCTACAGGGCTTGTAATCACAGGAATTGATTTGAGACATCAGGCGCGTCCGTCTGTCGAATCTAGAGCTCGGAACTCGGTCTGCTGCCCGAGCTAGGTCCGCGAAGCTATTGGTATTGTTCGAGTTATCTCGAGAGGTGCTGTCGGTTTTCTGCACTTAACTCGAGCTGTAGGGGGCTACAGGGCATGTAATCAGAGGACTGGATTCGGAGACATCAGGCGCGTGCGCCTGTCGCATTCAGAGGTCTGAACTCGGTCTGATACTCGAGCTGGGTTCGCGAAACTATTCGTATTGTTCGAGTCATCTTGAGAGGTGCGTGCTGCCGATTTTCGCGCTTAACTCGAGCTGTAGGAGAGCTGCAGAGCTCGTGCGCACAGAAAACCATCAGGGGCGTTTGGCTGTTGCATCCAGAGGTTTGAACTCGCTCGGTCTGAAAAACTATTCGTTCTTTGCAGGTTTTTTCCGACATGATATATGGTCAGGAAGCTCTACGAGTCCCCCGGCGGTAAGAAAGGTTGACGGATTACCGCCGGCACCCAGTTCTGGGGCGCGGGAGAGCTAGTTGGGAAGAAAAATCTCGACGGAACTTTTGCTGACTTTTGGTCGGTTGGAACATTTGTTTTCAGAATTCAACCATTCGTTAGAGCTCTAGTATTTTTTCCCGTGCTATTCGATCTTATTACCGCTCCCCGTCTTGATCTCAGCTCGATCGGGTACCCTTTACTGCCAAAAAGCACACGGGCGGGATCGGCTGTTTCGAGTCATCTTGATACGCGTTCTCGGTATTTTGTACTTAACTCGAGCTCTAGGGCAGCTACAGAGCTCATACTTACAGAAACGGATTCAGAATGATGAGTCGCGTTTGTCTGTTCAATCCAGAGCTCTGAACTCGGTCTGCTGCTCGAGCTAGGTTCGCGAAACTATTCGTATTGTTCGAGTCATCTTGAAAAGCGCTGTCGGTTTTCTGCACTTAACTCGGGCTGTAGGGCGGCTACAGGGCTGATAATCATAGAAACCGATTCGGAAACATCAGGCGCATCCGCCTGTCGCATGCAGAGGTCTGAACTCGGTCTATTATTACTCGAGCCAGGTTTGCAAAACTATTCGTATCGCTCGAGTCATCTCAATTGGGACTGTCGGTTCTCTGTACTTCACTCGACCTCTTGGCTAGCTACAGAGCTGATACGCACAGAAACAAATGCAAATACTCAGGCGCGTTCGTCTGTTGCATCCAGGGGTCTGAACTCGATCTGCTACTCGAGCTAGGTTCGCGAAGCTATTCGTATTGTTCGAGTCATCTTGAGAGGTGCTCTCGATTTTCGCACGTAACTCGGGCTGTAGGAGAGCTCCAGAGCTGATACGCAGAGAAACGATTCGGAATCATCAAGCGCGTTCGCTCGGACGAAAAAACTATTCGTTCTCTGCTATTTCCTTGCACATAATATATGGTCAGGAAGCTCTACGAGTCTCCCGGCGGTAAGAATGGTTGACGGTTTACCGCCGGTGCCCTGTGGTAACTTCGGGTCGGTTTTGCAATCTTTGTGCAAAATTTTGAAGTTCGTTTTAAGAACCGCTATTTTTCTCACCTGCACTGGGTTATGCCGCGTCTGCTAGTGAAATTCTCAGGTCTGTAGCTGCAATATTATTATCAAAAGACTTGAGGGAACCGTCGGCTGTTTCGAGCATCTTGACACGCGTTCACGTTTTCTTTACTTTTCTCAAGATTTAGGAGAGCTACAGAGCTGCTACTTACAGAAAACGATGTAGACTCATCAGGCGCGTTTGTCTATTCCATCGAGAGGTCTGAACTCAGTCTGCTACTCGAGCTAGATACGCAAAACTATTCGATCTAAGAGGTGCTGTCGGTTTCCCTTAATCAAAGATTTAGAAGCGCTAGAGAGCTGGTGCGCATATAAACCGATCCAGTATCCTCGGGTGCGTTCTCTTTTCGCATGGAGAGGTCTCAACTCGGTCTGGTCCAGAAATGCAAAATGAAAAAAAAAAAACGTATTTTTCGAGCTTCTTTCGCCACGCTTGAGAAAGCTTTTTCGTATGCGCAGCGCCGCTCGAGAGCAGAGCTCTACGAGGCTCCCGGCGGTTACCTGGTTGACGGTTTACCGCCGGATCCCATTTTAGATTCGTCGCGCCGGAAGTGTGGCCAGCGCCGAATTCCGTCACTGGGCGCCGGCGGTAAACCGTCAACCTTTCTCACCGCCGGGGGACTCATAGAGCTTCCTGACCATATATTATGTCCAAAGAATCAGCAGAGAACGAATAGTTTTCAGCAACAGTTTCCTGTAAGCAATAGTTTTCAAACAGTAGTTTTCGAATAGTTGCAGACCGAGTGCAACAGACGAACGCTCCTAATGCTCCTGGGTCGGTCTCTGTGCATACCAGCTCTCTAGCTCTCCTACAGCCCGAGTTACGTGCGAAAACGGACAGCATCTCTCAAGATGGCTCGAACGATACGAATAGTACTAATTCGAGTAGTAGACCGAGTACCTCGTAGAGCTCTTCGCCAAGATGAGCTAAGAGGAATTCGGGCGCAGGGTGGAGCTAGTTGGCCGACCCGACCTTAAGAGACAATGTGACGACTTGGGGTCGGTTTTTCTATCTTTGTGCAAAATTTGAAAATTCGTTTGCAGAACTGGTATTTTTCCCACCTGTAGTGGGTTATGCGCGTCTGCCAGTTAAGTTCTCAGGTCCGTAGCTGCAATATTATTATGAAAAGACTTGCTGGATCCGTCGGCCGTTTCGAGTCATCTTGACACGCGTTGACGGTTTTCTGTACTTAACTCGAGATCTAGGACAGCTACAGAGCTGATACTTTCAGAAACCGATTAACAATCATAAGGAGCGTTCGTCTGTTTCATCGAGAGGTTTGAACTCGGTCTGCTACTCGAGCTAGAGCCGCGAAACTATTCGTATTGTACGAGTGATCTTGACAGGTTCTGTCGGTTTCCCTTAACTGAAGATTTAGAATAACTGCATATAAAACGATCTAGTATCACCCAGCGCGTTCTTTTCTCGTATCGAGAGGTCTCAACTCGGTCTGGCACTCGAGCTAGGTTCACGAAAGAAAGATACAACATGAAAGAACAAGTATTTTTTTTCGAGATTTTTCTTCACGCTTCAGAAAGTTTTTTTCGTGTGCTCCGAGCAGCGCCGCGCGAGAACAGAGCTCTACGAGGCTCCCGGCGGTTACCTGGTTGACGGTTTACCGCCGGATCCCAGTTGAGATCTTTGCATGCAACAGACAAACGCGCCTTATTATTCTGCATCGGTTTATGTGCGTAGGAGCTCTGTAACTGCCCTAGATCTCGAGTTAAGTGCAGAGAACCGACAGTCCCTCTGAATATCACTCGAGCAAAGCGAATAGTTTTACAGACCTAGCTCGAGGAGCAGACTGATTTCAGACCTCTGCATGCGACACGTGGACGCGTCTGGTGCCTCCGAATCGAGCTCTGTGATTACCAGCCCTGTAGCCTCCCTACAGCCCGAGTTAAGTACATAAAACCGACAGTACCTCTCAAGATGACTCGAACAATACGAACAGTTTCGCGGATCCAGCTCGAGCAGCAGACTAAGTTCAGGCCTCTAGATGCAACAGACAAACGCGCCTGATGATTCTGAATCGATTTATGTAAGTATCAGCTCTCTAGCTGTCCTAGAGCTCGAGTTATCTACAGAAAACCGCCACCGTGTGTGAAGATGATCCGAAACGGCCGATCCCGCCGGCCTGCTTTTTGGCAGTAGTATCTACCCGATCGACATGAGATTAAGATGGCGAGCAGGAGTATATCGAATATCATGGGACAAAATACTAGAGATCTAACGAATGGTTGAACGTCGAGAACAAAATTCTCAACCGACCAAAAGTCAGCAAAAGGTCAGTCGATATTTTTCTTGCCAACTAGCCCTCCAGCGCCCCGGAATTACTCTTAAGCTTCCAGCAACTAGCTGAGGGAAGCTCTATGAGTTATCATTCATTCTGCCTACAATTACCCGAAGGATTTGTGCATTACCATTTCTCAGTGGTATTGAGACGGTAATCGCTGTATAAACCAGTGGTTGCTGTATGGTCTCTCGCTGCTTCTAGCTTTGCTTCCGTATCTATGGTCAACATTGCTTCCCTCACTATATTGTTGTTGTGTTCTCGTGTATTGGCAGTCTTGTGCATATCTGTACAGCTTCGCTGTTTGATGCACCTCTGTTTCAATCTTTGCAGCTTCGCTGTTTTCTTGTACAGCTTCGCTGTTTTCCTCTGTGTCCTGGCCTGTCTCCAGGGTGCTCGAATCGGCCAACGCAGACTACGCAGACCAGGTTGACGGTTCACCGCCGGCGCTCAGCTCCCCCGAGGGCGTTATACTATCGGTTCACTTCTGGGAACCGACCTCGGATTAACATCAAAAAAAGCAGACGATAAATATTTTGAGAAAATACCTCGTAGAGTTCTTCGTTATTTTTCGAGAAGCTAGAGAAATTCTGGCGCGGGATGGAGCTAGTAACTCGTAGAGCTTCCCTTAGCTAGTTGGTGGAAGCTTAAGAGTAATTCCGGGGCGCTGGAGAGCTAGTTGGCATGAAAAATCTCGACGGACCTTTTGGTGACTTTTGGTCGGTTGAAAATTTTGTTCTCGAAATTCAACAATTCGTTTGAGCTCTAGTATTTTTTCCCATGATATTCGATCTTATTCCCGCTCGCCGTCTTGATCTCAGCTCGATCGGGTAGATATTGCTGCCAAAAAGCAGGCAGGCGGGATCGGCCGTTTCGAGTCATCTCGACAGGCGTTGTCGGTTTTTTGTACTTAACTCGAGCTATAGGACAGCTACAGACCTGATACTTACAGACACCGATTCAGAATGATGAGGCGCGTTTGTCTGTTGAATCCAGAGCTCTGAAATCGGTCTGCTGCCCGAGCTAGGTCTGCGAAACTATTCGTATTGTTCGAGTCATCTTGAGAGGTGCTGTCGAATTTCCGCACTTAACTCAGGCTGTAGAGGGGCTACAGGGCTGGTTATCACAGGGATCGATTCGGATACATCAGGCGCGTATTGTTCGAGTCATCTTGAGAGGTGCTGTCGGTTTTCCGCACTTAACTCGGGCTGTAGGGGGGGGGTACAGGGCTGGTTATCACAGGAATCGATTCGGAGACATCAGGCGCGTCCGTCTGTCGCATTCAGAGGTCTGAATTCGGTCTGCTGCTCGAGCTAGGTTCGCGAAGCTATTCGTATTGTTCGAGTCATCTTGAGAGGTGCTGTCGATTTTCGCTCGGAACTCGGGCTGCAGGAGAGCTAGAGAGCTGATGCGCACAGGAATTGATTCGAAACAATCGTGCGTGTTCGTCTGTTGCATCCAGAGGTCTGAACTGGGTTTCCTACTCGGGCTAGGTCCGCAAAACTATTCGTATTCTTCAAGTCACCTCGGCAGATTTTGTCCCTTCTGTATTGAACTCGGGCTGTAGGGGAGCTACGGGCTGGTACGCGCAGAAACGATCCAGAAGCGTCGAACGCTGTAGCATCGAGAGTCTGAAATCGCTCGGGCTGAAAAATTATTCGTTCTGCAATTTTCTTGACATTATATATGGTCAGGAAGCTCCACGAGTCCCCCGGCGGTAAGAAAGGTTGACGGTTTACCGCCGGCGCCCAGTACCTCGTAGAGCTCGTCGTCATCGATGAGCTAGAGGAATTCCGGCGCGGGATGGAGCTAGTTGGCCCGCCCGGCCGGGGCGGACAAAGTGGTGACTTTTGGTCGGTTTTGCTAAAATAACTCGTAGAGCTTCCCTTAGCTAGTTGCTGGAAGCTTAAGAGTAATTCCGGGGCGCTGGAGAGCTAGTTGGCAAGAAAAATCTCGACGGACCTTTTGGTGACTTTTGGTCGGTTGAAAATTTTGCTCTCGAAATTCAACAATTCGTTTGAGCTCTAGTATTTTTTCCCATGATATTCGATCTTATTCCCGCTCGCCGTCTTGATCTCAGCTCGATCGGGTAGATATTACTGCCAAAAAGCAGGCAGGCGGGATCGGCCTTTTCGAGTCATCTCGACAGGCGTTGTCGGTTTTTTGTATTTAACTCGAGCTATAGAACAGCTACAGACCTGATACTTACAGACACCGATTCAGAATGATGAGGCGCGTTTGTCTGTTGAATCCAGAGCTCTGAACTCTGTCTGCTGCCCAAGCTAGGTTCGCGAAGCTATTCGTATTGTTCGAGTAATCTTGAGAGGTGCTGTCAGTTTTCTGTACTTAACTCGGGCTGTAGGGGGGCTACAGTGCTGGTAATCACAGGAATCGATTTGGAGACATCAGGCGCATCCGCCTGTCGAATCCAGAGCTCGGAACTCAGTCTGCTGCCCGAGCTAGGTCCGCGAAACTATTCGTATTGTTCGAGTCATCTTGAGAGGTGCTGTCTGTTTTCTGCACTTAACTCGGGCTGTAGGGGGGCTACAGGGCTGATAATCGCCAGAATCGATTCAGAGACATCAGGCGCGTTCGCCTGTCGCATTCAGAGGTCTGAAACCTTCGGCTGTCGCCTGTCGCATTGAGAGGTCTGAACTCGGTCTGCTACTCGAGCTAGGCTCGCGAAACTATTCGTATTGTTCGACTCATCTTGAGAGGTGCTGTCGATTTTCGCTTGGAACTCGGGCTCTAGGAGAGCTACATAGCTGGTACGCACAGAAACTGATTTGATATCATCGTGCGCGTTCGTCTGTTGCATCCAGAGGTCTGAACTGGGTTTTGCTACACGGGCTAGGTCCGTAAAACTATTCGTATTCTTCAAGTCACCTTGGCAGATGTTGTCCTTTCTGTATTGAACTCGGGCTGTAGGATAGCTACGAGCTGGTACGCACAGAAAACGATCCAGAAGCATCAGGGGCGTTCGGTTGTTGCATCGAGAGGTCTGAAATCGATCGGGCAGAAAAACTATTCGTTCTCTGCATTTTTTTGACATTATATATGGTCAGGAAGCTCTACGAGTCCCCCGGCGGTAAGAAAGGTTGACGGTTTACCGCCGGCGCCCAGTTGGCATATAAACTCCTCTCTGACAGCAGCTCAGCTCTCCCGATGTTTTTCTTATGAGCTGACTTTTGGGAACCGAGCCAATATGAACATCGAAAAAATCGACAAAAAAAATCGGAAAATCTTTATTTTATGACCCTACTTCGATTCTGAGCACTCTTACCAGTTTAAGGAGCTCTACGAGGTTCCCGGCGCTGTCCCTCCTCGGGGAGCTCAGCGGCGACCTGGCCCGTCGGTGGCCTCCTCGAGCCGCATTGTGCGGACAGGTTTTCTGTGCACGCACGTATCGTACTCCACTGTGCATCTCGTGTACGGGCCGTCCCATATCTTCGGGTACTTCGTCGGCTGCGACGACCTCCTCTCCGTGGGCCTACAGACGATAGGTGCCAGGTTCTCTGTTGTGTCAAGTGAGACAGCTCCTATTGGAGCAGGTGCATAGGCCGCTTGCTTTGATCGCACTCGTTGCATTTGTTATCTTGTACTTCCAGGCCGCTTGTTTTGTACTTGTTGCATTGTCTGCTTGTACTTCCAGGCCGCTTGTGATTGTGCTTGCCGCATTTGTTATCTACCACGAGTTGCTCTCAGCACGTATCCAGTTTTGACTCTAGTTGCAGTTCGAGTTTCTTCAGTACTTTGACAGTTTTGTGACATCGGAGTATCTTGATATTGAGTTTTTTGGGCATCCGATTTCATATTTCGCCTCGAGTGAAGTTCAGAATTCATTGTACTTGATATTGAGGTATTTGATATTGAGGTCATACGTCGCCTCGAGTGAGTTTCAGAACTCATTGCACTTGATTTCCACATACTTCGAGTTAGAACTGTTGTGATTTGTCATTGCGTTGCCTTTATTCATGCCTGTGTGTGTTGTCGTGCATGCACGTGTGTTGAATAAGAGCTTCGCCTGATCTTCACTTTGTTCGGATAAGAGCCCGCATTCGCTCTAAGTAGTGGTGGGTGTCTTGGCTCACTCTGTATGTTGCGCGTTTAATTCGTTATCTAGTCCACATTTCGACGTTGTGTTTCACGTGCATGGTCTTCCAGTGGTGATGAGACGGTAATCGCTATATGTGGCCACTGCATGGTCTCGCATTGCTTTAAAGCGCACTCGCTATTTTAGTTCTCTTAGTTTCGTGTTTGTCTCAGTGGTGTTGAGACGGTAATCGCTGTATAAACCAGTGGTTGCTGTATGGTCTCTCACTGCTTCTAGCTTTGCTTCCATATCTATGGCCTGCATTGCTTCACTCATTATATTGTTAGTTGTTTTCTCGTGTACGTGCAGTCTTGTGCATTTCTGTACAGCTTCGCTGTTTGATGCATCTCTGCTTTAATCTTTGCAGCTTCGCTGTTTAGGTTCTCTGTGTCCTGGCCTGCTCCCTTGGGAGCTCGAATCGGCCAACGCAGACACCGCGGACTAGGTTGACGGTTCACCGCCGGCGCCAGTTGGTCGACCCGACCAGAAAAGAAGATGTGATAACTTTGGGTCGGTTATGCAAAAATTTGAAATATATCTGACAATTCATTCTAAGAAACCAGAGTTTTCGCACCTATAATGGGTTATGCGGCGTCTGCCAGTCAAATTCTCACGTCCGTAGGTGCAGTATCCCTATCAAAACACTTGGCGGAACCGTCTTTGGATAAAAACATAAAACGTGTTTTTTTTCGAGTTTTTCCGGTCTTGCTCCAGACGCTTCCTTTATGTACCGAGCAGCGCCGTGCGAGAAAAGAGCTCTACGAGGGCCCTGGCGGTAACCTGGTTGACGGTTCACCGCCGGTTTCAAGTTTTCTGCGAAGTTCCCTGCTTCGATTCTGGACGCTCTTACGCGTGCAAGGAGCTCTACGAGTTTCCCGGCGGTGACCAGGTTGACGGTTCACCGCCGGCGCCAGCTTTGTAAAACCGTCTGCGTTTGTGCTCAGGTGTAGGCGCTGGCGTCGGCGTCGGCGTGGGCTCTGGGCCTGGACCAGTCCTGCTCCTCTTAGCGGCAGCTGTTTTCGACGCCTGCACAATGATGTTCCGACGATTTGAGACAGGGGCGGGAGGCTGAGCTGGCGCGGGCGGCTCCTCTGGCCGCACACCCATCTGGTCACCCCGTACAGTAGGGGTTGGCTCAACAATCGTGAACAACTTTCTCCTCCTCCCACACGTACCGCCATCGGTGGAGCTTCCTCGCGATATGCATGGAAATGCCGACGCGCTCCGTGGTAAATTTTCTTGGTCCCAACCGTCATCAATTGGATCGATAGTGCGCTGTGTGTCCATGTCCTCGTCTGACGTCATACGATACTGGCCAGTCGTCGTCGCCACGTCTTTTGCCCAACACCACTGTTTAAACAAGAATAACTGGACAGCACTCGGCATCTGTGCTGCCTTGAGAGACCCTGGTGCCGCAAGGAACAGGCGCTGGAACATGTAAACAAACTCTCATTATTACGCTTCCGTCTCCATACCATCTTGGATACCAATTGCCCCTCAAAGGCATGTATCGTTTCAAAAGCATTCTTATCGGCCGTCATCCCTTCCACCGCGAAGAGAATCGACTTCTGACCCGTAAGTCATATCGTTGTTATCGCTTCTTCAGCCTGATACCCTGACACGTATAGTAGTTCTTTTCCTGCCAGAAAGCACGTGGAGCAAGAGAGATACGGTGGGCGAGATCCTCATGTTGATACATTTTTTCAAGAATAGTTCCCAGTATTTCCAGCCGGTCTGCCTGCTGCAAAGTGGAAGTGACCCGCCGCTTTTTGTCATGCGAACTCTGGTGTCGCTCCGCCCCCTGCTCTGGTGACTCACACCGAAAACGATATTCAATAGAGACTTCCAAGGGATGGGACACATGATCCTCATAACCAAATCGGATAAACTGCAGACTGCTCGGTTTCCAACGGTAGTTTCGTTGATATAATGGTACACTGATCTCAGCAATCGTGGTAGCCAACTCCTCCTGGTCCCTGGCACACAAAAGAATACTGTCAGCCCAGATAGCATGCGTGAGCTGTCGACTCCCCGCGTGGGCCGTCAGTTGCACCCCCATCTCCCGACGCTGCTAACTCAGCACAACTGATCGAAACATGGTCACACTCTCACACAACCAAAAGAGCGGTGCTTCGACACTGCCAGCACGAATGCAACTATCCCAAGCAATATCCGAGACATCCACCTGCTGGAAAAATAAGTCGGCTCGGTTGCGTGCCAGGCCCTCGACAAGAGCATTAATTAACTGGACTGGGAATCGCAGCCCCAGGAGGCAATCCACAACATCCGCGGCCTGGACATTATCGAAGGCGCGATATACATCTAAGCTCGCCATGTGCACACAATATTCCCCCATTCCGTCGCGTGCTGCATTACTCTCTTCAACCCGCTTGTGATCTCGTGTGTCCGTCTTCCAGCTACAAACCCGAAGAGCATGACCTCAGGGGCAACGCTCAGTTTGAGATGGTCAACGGCCAACAGGGTGAGGCATGTCATATACCATTTTGACAAACATGATAATAGTGATAGAGCGCGTGTGTCATCGAATTCGCAAGCCTTGGCAGACTGGCATCAGCTGCATGTAAATGTGGCGCCATCCTGTAGGTGTGCAATACTCGAGCTTGCTGCTGGAAACACCGCAACACCTGGAGGCACCCTGACCATGGGATGTGCTTCAGCATAGAGACGCTGATGTTGTCCTTACCTACGGCCTTACTAGTATGCAAACGAGATCTGGCACGCATGAGTAACCCGATATCGATGGGCTGGTACTCGTGCTCATTCACCTCCTGCAGCCTCCTCCTCAACTCCTCAAGTTCGGTGTCGGTGCGTGCGCGCTCATTCTCATCCGTGTACATGCGCAGGCCATGTTCCTGGAGGGCTTTCTCCCACCTGGATGTGTCCCAAGTGTGATCGCCCTCAACCTTGAGCGTCTGAAGGTAGGTGCGATGCTAGACACCTGGACGGAACTCATACTCCAAGGTATTCCTCCTGTGTCTCCTCCTCTCACGTCTGTATCTCCTCCTCGCCAACTTCAACTCCTCCTCCGTGCACTGCCCAATCCCCCACTTCCTCCTCAATTCAAGGGACTCCTCCCGCTGCGGGGTGCAATCGGTCTTGGTGGGTACCTCACCAATTTGCTCACCAGGCTGCCTGATATTCTCGCCTAGCTCCGTGGGTGAGAGACGCGCCACGCCACTCCAGCTCGTCTGGTCTGTCTGGCTGTCGCCCGATACAAGGGCCGCATCCATCGCATATCGCAAAAGAGGTACACGATGAGACTCAACATGCCAACGTGTGTTACGCACAGGACTGTGGTGCACGACTCGACGTGGCACGACGCGGGCAGGGATACGCAAGCGTAGGAGCCCATGATCGCTCCAGAAATTCGAAGTGGATCTCCCAGCCATGGAAGCCGCACCCGGCTGGGGCCAGGAGACGGAGACCCCTGGAGCGCCCCAAGAGGAAGGTGCACATATGTAATCGTAGACGCGTGAGAATTGATGCTCCCTGGGTAAGTGCCTGTGGTGAGTCCATTTAGCCGAGCGCCAAGCAGGGGGCCTCTCGGGGTTGAACGCGTTTGCCACCTGGAGGCCCAGGGCGCCAATGGTAAAGGTCAAGGCCTCACTCAACTCCAAAGCGAACTCCTTGGGTCTTCTCTGGAATCCGCCATCCCTCGCGCGAGGAACACAAGGTGCACCTACAACACGGAAGCCCGAGACGGCCAGAGACTTATGGAACACTTGAGGCTCGACCTCCACATTAGCATCAGTGCCTAGAACAACATCTTCAATTCGAAACTGCTTTTTTGAGGGAGGTAGAGAGAGAGGAAGATACCATTCGAGCAAACAACGGCGACCCGACGGTCACTTTTGGCCTCGTGTTGGGCATCATCCTTCCAACACCTCTGAGACCAACAGCTGCGCGCTCGCATGAAGAGCGCCAAAGGTCCCAACCGTGTTCCTGAGCCACACGTTCGGAAACAATTTGACATTCCTGGAGAAGTATCACATTGCTCGAATCAAGAACCACCTGCCAGGGCACCGTCAACTGATGAGGTCCGCTTTGAAATCGCCCATCTTAAAACCTGGGTCAATCTTCCGATTCACGTCCTCATCCATCTTCCACGGCGCCGAGCGAGTCGGCACAGAGGAGGCCACGGACTCGCCCACGTTGGGTTCACGCTCCGAAGGATACGCCCATATTTGCGTTACGGGGGGCCATACTTTTCCACTTTGATAAACGCTCCAGCCTTTGTGCGATGTTTGTAGAACAGTGCTTTGACTTGCCGAGCCGCTTTGATGAGGTTCCTGCCGCGGAGATGCCTCAACCGTGGCCGTGGCTCGCTCCTCACATTTATGGTTATAATTTGCCCCGTCGCCTGGGCCATCGAAAATGGACTTCTGTTCGAAACGCTGAAGAAAGGTCTTTCTGTAATCCCACATCGTGTCCTTCGTCACCGTTGGTTTGAAATAGATCTTCAAGTGCTAACATCCCATGGGGTTGTTACTAGTTTCATCGTTCGTCTTGATTTCATCAACCTGGCTGAGATATTCCGCTCTCCTGAACAGAGGCGCAAGGAGGCGCTGTGCCACCGCTCCAGGGAGCAGGGCCTCGGACCTTTTGCTGAGCTCGTCACGGCGGGCCCATCCTTTGATAGCGATTAAGGTGGGCTGGAAAGTTGGCCGAGGACCTTTATGACCGAATTCTCCGCGGACGCTTGAGAAACCAAAATTCCCTGACCCCGATCCATTTGAGGCCGGCGCAACAGTTGACGCATCCGCATTTGTTTTTTTTCTGCAGGGCATCAATCTGTCTCTGTTGTGACTGCATCGTCGCACGCATGATATCAAGCTCATTTGAGTGTTCACGCAGCTGATCTTTCAAAGGGGCAACCTCACTAGCAATGACCGTCTCAATCTGCTGCTTTTGCCCCTCAAACTTTGCATCGAGCAGTCTAGCCAGGGCTGACAACTCCTGAGACTCGTGACGACGACGTTTAGAATCAACATCTGATGCCGAGAAGTCCTGAGCAGCGACACCCTGCCCCAGAGCACTGGCAACGGTATCCTGGGCCCTTTCTTCGTCGCCGATTTCCCTGTCGTCGTGCATATTGACAATGCGATACAAGAGAGGCAACAATATAAGTACAAATACGTGATGCTGAGGGAGAAAGGAGAATGCCACAACCAGACCTGCGGTGTGCACTTTGTAGCGTGTTCCGAGCTCACTGCAAACCACAACTGATCGAAAACTGGCACCCTCGATGAACAAAATGCGCGAGCTGGCCTCAGACTTCAGCACGATACACGATTTTGCACAACAAGCCTGACAGCGCAAGAGGAACCTTGTACACCTCGTCGCACACGATGGCCAGCGATGGCTGGCGCGGCCGCTGACCAAAAGCAACGCTGACCGCACAGTGCGGCTCGAGACGGGTCCCCGACGGGCCAAGGCCGAGGGAGAGCGGGAGTTAAACTCCGCGTCCTCAACCTTGTTTTTTTTGCGGTTTGCGGTCAGAGCCAGCAGCGCTGAGGTCAGCGCCGCTCGATGGTCTGCCACAACTGGCGCATTGCAGTTTCGCAATCCCAGGAGCTCCGAGAGGGGGGCATTACAGACACAGCATGGCTATGTCCTGGACTCCTCTTAGAAGCTGAGTCGCTGCACAGAGCTCCGCGGACGTGGTAGAGGTGTGGAGGGGGAGGGGGAAGGAATGACAAGCAACATCTTCATACCACTGCTGGGCACGAGATGGAGGAACATATGAGCCAGGGAAGACACTACTCGCGTACACGTCACATACCCATCCGGCACCAACTTCTTCAGTCGAGACGCCCCCCATCAAAGGCACCTCGGATCCCCGATATGGTGATAGTATTCTGTTGACATTCTTTGATAAGCCCCCAATCGAAAACTCGCTCCTGCTGTCCTCTCCTCGCGTTCCAAGTCATCCGATCTGCCCGTGTGTTACCCTCTCTGTACACCCATTTCCAGATATCATGGCCTGCGCTCGGTGGAATGATTCCCGATGTGGTTGTGAGATCATATAGCAAGTTAGATACATCCGCAACCTCATTCATATATGGAAGATTGCCAGTGTTATACATGCCCGTCAGCAAATTCAGAACCACCTGAGAGTCCCCGCTGGGCTCCATGGAAACAGAACCTGGGTAAAATTCCCAAGTGGACTGCCTTTCGCAAATTTTGGCCAATCTCCTGGAGGTCTCGATATTCTTGGGGTGCAGGGGGTCCGTGGACATCTCCTGGTTCTCCTCCTTCCTCACATACGGCTGGTTATTTTTGAGCACAAAATAGGGGAACACCTGCTCGTAACATTCAAGCTCTCGGAGTGACTGGCGGCATATGGCCTCTCCACCAGCACTCGCCTCCCACGGATTCGAAAATGCTAGCCCAGGAATGGAAAGCCAAACGATGTGCACCGCTCGCTCGACCTCCACTGCGACTGATTTCACGAGCTCGCTTCGTTCCAAGGTACTAAATGAAAGCATCCATCTGCTGCGTCCACGTCACATTCCCCACAAGCATCAAGGTGCGAGCCTGCAGATGCGTATTGAGAATGTCCGACTTCTCCGTCTTCAGGACTTGCGGAGCAGGCTTGTGACCAAGCTTTTCTTTTAGCCTCTGAGTGTTTCCCGAAAGTGGGGTCCTCATTTTCTTCTGGCTAGCGCTCTGGGGTGGGTTCTCCTCATCTTGAAGTCTCCTTTTGGCGCCCTGTCTTCCCTCCTCTTCCGCCTCCTTCATCATTATCGTGTGTCGTTCTCGTCGATTCTCTTGCGTTGAAACCTCCTCCTCCAGCTCCTCCTGCATGTTGTTGGAAGCAAGCTTGCACACGGCTACAGAAACGAGCAATCTTCTTGTTAAGTGGCAGGGTCCTGTCATAATAGTAGCCGTCGTCACACCACAACGTTTTCTCTGCAAGCTCCCACCTGTGGTGTATGTCATCATGTTCGCGAAATCGTTTACCAATCCTGACCCCCAAGACGTCCATAGCCTGCACGTGCGGTAATTCAATTGCTGGATCCAGTTTGTCGATGATTAGGCTTCCCTCCGCTTCTGGCGACACGGTGTTCATATACATGAGTGATTCTTTCTTCCATTGAAAACCGTGGCGCCTCAACGCCATCGTCATCTCTGTGATCATTATCGACAGCTGATCATCCGAGTCAGCGGATAAGAATACATTGTCAGCCCACATCATGTTAGTCAGATCCCAACCATTAGGCGCACCCACTGTTCCCAGAGGGTATCCAAGTTTACGCTCATACCATCCAGCACACACTGGCTCAAATATCATGATACAGTCCAGGACCCATAACATTTGGGCTTCCATCGATCCAGTTCTTATGCAACGGTCCCAAGGAATATCCGCCGTCTCGATCTGGAATTCGGAGTGTGGCCATGTTATTCGTGTATCCTTCGAGAACTGCATAGGCTAAGTTGGGGTCAACATTGGAATATTTCATAGCCTCAGCCGCGCAGGGTATGGCGAAATTATCAAAAGCTCTGGCAACATCGGGCGACGCCCAAGATAGCGAGTACGATCTGCCCCACATGGCCATGTGCCTCACAAGGTTCTTAAGGCCACTCGTCACCTCGTGGGTTCTCCGCCCAGGCATGAATCCATATAATTGACAGTGCTTATGGCTATCAATCGATCTGACATGCCTTTCCAAAAGCTGTGCGAGACAGCTACTGTACCACCTGCTAAAGACACTTAGAAGTACAATGGCTCGTGTTTCCGTGAAACATAAGGCTCCGTTCTTCTTGGGGAGTAACGTGACCCAAAGCCTTGTCCATTCCCTGGAAGTGACAGGGCTCCTGGCATAGAGCTTCTGGAAGGCCTGTAGTATCATGCATAGAGATGTCCAAAGTAAAGTTTTGAACAGAGATGCCCCGATCCCGCCCGCTCCTACTGCCCTCCCCATCTTCAGTCTCGCCCTGGCCCGAAGCAGCAGCCCCATGGTAATCGGATTCCCACAGAGATGTGTAGCCTTGGCCTCCTCAAATAACTCCCGAACACATTCGTCATTGGCAATCTTTTGGGAGTCGTCGGCATATCGGTTTAGCCCATGAAGTCGGAGTGCCCTTTCCCAAGCTATCCTATCCTCTGTTTTGACACCTTCAACCGTGACTTGCGTGATGTGCTTACGTGTCTTCTTTCCGTCCCTAAATTTGAGCTGAACCTGGCGACTAAAAAGTTGTCGTCGTGCTTTGTTCCAAACCCGTCGACTCTGCCGAAACTCCTCAATCGTGATCTCCCCCCTCTTCCATTGTTTGTGTTTTTGATAGTGCTCATTCGTCGCCTCCACCTCCTCCTTGGTCATTGATGGGGGCCTCAGGGGGTCATGTTGGAGCCCTTCAGGAAACGTTGACGCAGTCCTCCTGGTAGCCCGTGCCTGGATCCCGACATCGATCTCGTCCTCGTCGGAAATTCTGCCCTCCTCTCCTCCCGCAAAAGGGTGGGATGTGGGAACCAATGCATGATCAAAGCGCCGTGCAACTACCTTCTCCATTCCAGGCGGTGCTCTCCACTTGGCACAAGAAAGAGTAGCTGGCACAGCCTTCCGAGATCTCATCGCACCCAGCTGGGGGACATTCATCTCCAACAGCTTGTGATCACTCAGGAACGTGTCAGGCGTGTCCGATGGCATGTTACCTGGTAAGATCCAATGTCTAGCTACAGCAAGATGAGGCCAGTTACGAGGGACAGCTACGTAATCGTACACGTGTTCATAGCCATACTGGGAACGCCACGCGCAGGAACTCACGTCTTCCCGAGAGCACCTTCGATCCCCAAAAGTGTTGGTGAATTGGAGTCCCAGGGCACCCATTGTGGTACACAAAGCGTCCGCCATACATGTTCGGATAGCGTGTTTTTGCTTTTCATGTCCCCCCCGTTGTGGAGCCGCAGAGCCCAAGGTAGCTTCCCCAGACTCCTGGAAACCGTCCCTGACCGAGTTACGAAAAACTTCCACATTCGCACCCATCGAGATAATCACGTGCTTGATCCCAAACTCCTCCTTCTTAAGGCCCTGGACGGCTAACGCCATACTAATATGTAAGAGCTGCTGATACCATGCTACACCTTCCCGCTGCTTTTCCCAGTTCCCAGAGGGATCGAGAGTATCTTTGTGTGGTAGGTAGAGAGAGACAAAGAGGAAACCCTGGAAGACACAGATGACGAAGCGTTCACCAGGTTGGTGTTTGCGAAAGATTGGCAACAACTTTTTACCCGCGGCAACCCCTGCCTGTCCCGTGTTACAACGGAAGATCTGATACGGCACATCTGTATCTTCGGCATCTTCCTGCATGAATTGACATTCTTGGAGCCCAGTGACATCCCACCCGCCTGGAGCTCCTTTGCGCTAATCGAGCTGTCGACTTTCGCAAGCTCCGAGGCTGTGAGCTTCCATCCATCACCTCGCGTCCAGACTCCAAAGCATACCTCGTGTGATCTCTGTATCTGCGGGCGTACATATGCCCAACTCAAGGTGCTCCCTCCATGTTCAATCCTGCACTGTGCCGTAGAACTGCGTTTCAAACTGTGAAAGATCGCCGTGAGCTTCTTGCCTGCTCGGGCTTGGGGCTCCTTCCACGGAGGATTATCCACTTCCAAGGTTAGGCGTTGATCGAGCCGGGCTCCCAGGCACTCCTCACTGCGCAATCTCGCGTCTTTGTTTTGAATAGCGTCCCACCATTCTTTCCGTACCTCCCGCACTGTGTTTTTCGAGACACCGGATTTGAATCAGATTTTAATTTGGTAAACTCCGTCACGTCGATGGTTGGCTCCAGAGGTTGCGATGCGATCGAAAATCTTTACCTCCTCACCCTCCTCACTCTCACGATGTCTTGAAATCTCATTGAGTAATGCTGTCACCGTCTGCTCCGTATTATCACAAGGTAGGTTTCGATCCTTACGTCCAATCACCTGTCTCGGATCTCCTGAAGCCCAGCCCTTAAGAATAATCCATCCTGGCGAGTGCTCTGGGCGAACAATTGTCCAGTCAATGTTGTCAACGCTCCGTCGACTCCCAGCTTCAGAGGGCGGCCCTGAAGTGCCCGCCCGAGTACTGGCCCCAGGTGCAACACGTGCTGGGTCAAGGTTCTGGTTTTGAAGCTTTGTGATAGCCTTCTCCTGCTCCAACTGCTTGCGTTTCATCTCCTCCACATCCCTGGTGACATTATTCACTGAGTCCCTGACAGGAGCAACCTCCTCACGAACTAAGGTGCGGGTCTCTTCTTTGAAACTTTCAAGTTCGGCTTCCATCGTTCTGGTTTGATTGGAAAACATCATTGTTAGGAAATCTTTGAGGCCCTCACCCACGGCAGGATCTGCTTCTTGAGGACCCTGTGCTGGTGGTTGTGCCTGTGCTGGCGGTGGTGGCGGCGGAGCCGCCTTCCTTGAAGGCGGAGGCGGGCGACCAACACCTGGGTCGTAGGCTGCCGATGACTTGGCCTGAACTGGCGGTCCTGGTTTAGCTGCTGCCGCCTTGGAGGCCACTGAATCTGCCGAGGGTGCTGCAAGAGACTCCATAGGCTCCTTCTCCTTTGGACCTCCAGGGGCTGGGGCTGGACGGAAACCTCCAGGGCCACCCCGCCAAGCCTCCCCATCACGAGAGCCTGCTGCACCTCCTGCTCCTGCTCTTCCAGCTACCTCTCCACGCAGACCGCATCATCCACCTCTATGCCTGCTCCTACTGCCATTCTGCTGAGATGAAGGGCCCGAAGACATTCGCCCTCCTCAGGTGCTTCCTCAAGGGGTATGTCACGATCAATGTCTTCAGGATCGATATGTATGCACTCTTGCCTGCGAAACAACTGGTTATCCTGGTACTATACTGTGTTATGGAATGAGTCCCACACTGAGTTCCAACTGTTTTCAGGGTCGTCAGAGAGAGCCGTGGTGTCGACAATGTGTACACACAACTGCGTCAGAGGAAAAACTTGATAAGGTGGACCAGCACACGCGTGACAGTACAACCAAGAACTGTACATGCAAGTAACTATGAATGCACCAATCCTGCACCAACAAGAGAATCGGGGGACGCAGAAGAGGTCAGCTGCAATCAACAATCCCAAGTGTACCTGAATAGATACCTGCCGAGAACCAGCTACCAGAACAATCCAGCTGCCAGACTGCAGGAGCCCACGCCGCTGCTATCGCACGGCCCCCCCGTGCGCGCGCGCGGCCGACCCGCGGCCCTACCGCGCGATGCGGCTGGAGACGAGTTCCCGACGGCAACCTCGGTTACCGCCGGGGGACCCCGGGAAACCGTGGGCTCCTGCAGCCTGGCAGCTGAATTATTCTGGCAGCTGGTTCTCGGCAGGTATCTATTCAGGTATGCATGGGATTGTTGATTGCAGCTGGCCTCTTCTGTGTCCCCCTATTCTCTTGTTGTTGCAGGATTGGTGCATTCGCAGTTGCTTGCATGTACAGTTCTTGCTTGTGCTGTCACGCGTGTGCTGGTCCAGCTTATCCAGTTTTTCCTCTGACGCAGTTGTGTGTGCACATTGTCGACGCCACGGCTCTCTCTGACGATCCTGAAAACAGTTGGAACTCAGTGTGGGACTCATTCCATAACACAGTACATTACCAGGATAACCAGTTGTTTCGCAGGCAAGAGTGCATACATATAGATCCTGAAGACATTGATCGTGACATACCCCTTGAGGAAGCACCTGAGGATGCCCGGATTTCTTCGGGCCCTTCATCTCAGCAGAATGGCAGTCGGAGCAGGCATAGAGGTGGATGATGCGGTTTTGCGTGGAGAGGAAGCTGGAGGAGCAGGAGCAGGAGGTGCAGCAGGCTCTCGTGATGGGGAGGCTTGGCGGGGTGGCCCTGGAGGTTTCCGTCCAGCCCCAGCCCCTGGAGGTCCAAAGGAGAAGGAGCCTATGGAGTCTCTTGCAGCACCCTCGGCAGATTCAGTGGCCTCCAAGGTGGCAGCAGCTAAACCAGGACCGCCAGTTCAGGCCAAGTCATCGGCAGCCTACGACCCAGGTGTTGGTCGCCCGCCTCCGCCTTCAAGGAAGGCGGCTCCGCCGCCGCCACCGCCAGCACAGGCACAACCACCAGCACAGGGTCCTCCAGAAGCAGATCCTGCCGTGGGTGAGGGCCTCAAAGATTTCCTAACAATGGTGTTTTCCAATCAAACCAGAACGATGGAATCCGAACTTGAAAGTTTCAGAGAAGAGACCCGCACCTTAGTTCGTGAGGAGGTTGCTCCTGTCAGGGACTCAGTGAATAATGTCGCCAGGGATGTGGAGGAGATGAAACGTAAGCAGTTGGAGCAGGAGAAGGCTATCACAAAGCTTCAAAACCAGAACCTTGATCCAGCGCGTGTTGTACCTGGGGCAAGTACTCGGGCGGGCACTTCAGGGCCGCCCTCTGAAGCTGGGAGCCGACGGAGTGTTGACAACATTGACTGGACAATTGTTCGCCCAGAGCACCCGCCAGGATGGATTATTCTCAAGGGCTGGGCTTCAGGAGATCCGAGACCGGTGATTGGGCGTAAGGATCGAAACCTACCTTGTGATAATACGGAGCAGACGGTGACAGCATTACTCAATGAGATTTCAGGACATCGTGAGAGTGAGGAGGTAAAGATTTTCGATCGCATCGCAACCTCTGGGGCCAACCATCGACGTGACGGAGTTTACCAGATTAAGATCTTCTTCAAATCAGGTGTATCGAAAATCACAGTGCGGGAGGTACGGAAAGAATGGTGGGGCGCTATTCAAAACAAAGACGCGAGATTGCGCAGTGAGGGGTGTCTGGGAGCCAGGCTCGATCAACGCCTAACCTTGGAAGTGGAAAATCCTCCGTGGAAGGGGCCCCAAGTCCGGGCAGGCAAGAAGCTTACGGCGATCTTTCACAGTTTGAAACGCGTTTCTACGGCACAGTGCAGGATTGAACATGGAGGGGGCGCCTTGAGTTGGGCATATGTACGCCCGCAGATACAGAGAGCTCACGAGGTACTCTTTGGAGTCTGGACGCGAGGTGATGGATGGAAACTCACCGCCTCGGAGCTTGCGAAAGTCGACAGCTCGATTAGCGCAGAGGAGCTCCAGGCCAAGAGCAGCAGGTCGGAGTAGTGGTGCCCAGGCGACCGTGTGGCAGGCTGGAATGTTAGGCGGCTTGGGACGCGTCAGGCTGCCACAGTTTTCATGCGTTTCACTGACATGGGGTTGGATGTCATTGGGCTCCAAGAGTGTCAAGTCATGCAGGAAGATGCCGAATATACAGATGTGCCGTATCAGATCTTCCGTTGTATCACGGGAAAGGCAGGGGTTGCCCGTGGTAAACAGTTGTTGCCAATCTTTCGCAAACGCCAACCTGGTGAACGCTTCGTCATTTGTGTCTTCCAGGGTTTCCTCTTTGTCTCTCTCTACCTACCACGCAAATATACTTTCGATCCCTCTGGGAACTGGGAAAAGCAACGGGAAACGGTAGCATGGTACCAGCAGCTCTTACTTGCCATGGCGTTGGCCGTCCAGGGCCTTAAGAAGGAATCTGGGGTCAAGCACGTGATTACCTCGATGGATGCGAATGTGGAGTTTTTTTCCCCCAACCATCCTGTGGTGTTGGGTCCTCTTTTTGAAGAGACGGTGCCCCGCGTTCCTCTCCTCCTCTCCTCCTCTTCCCCCTCCTCGCTCCTCCCATCAGCATCATCATCATCATCATCATCATCATCGTCATCATCATCATCATCGTCATCATCATCACCATCGTCATCACCCACCATCATCGTCATCATCACCATCATCGTCACACTTCTCACACGTTTCGTGGCCCCATAGGGAGCTCCACCGAAGGCCCCAGTGCTGCCGCCCGCATGCGTCAGCCACACCCAATTCGGCACACCCCTCACACGCTTTCGTGGCCCCATAGGGAGCTCCACCGAAGGCCCCAGTGCTGCCGCCCGCATGCGTCAGCCACGCCCGGTTCGGCACACCCCTCACACGTTTCGTGGCCCCATAGGGAGCTCCACGAGAGGCCCCAGTGCCGCCGCCCGCGTGCGTCAGCCACACCCAATTCGGCACACCCTTCACACGTTTCGTGGCCCCATAGGGAGCTCCACCGAAGGCGCCAGTGCCGCCGCCCGCATGCGTCAGCGACACCCAATTCGGCACACCCCTCACACGTTTCGTGGCCCCATAGGGAGCTCCACCGAAGGCCCCAGTGCTGCCGCCCGCATGCGTCAGCCACACCCAATTCGGCACACCCCTCACACGCTTTCGTGGCCCCATAGGGAGCTCCACCGAAGGCCCCAGTGCTGCCGCCCGCATGCGTCAGCCACGCCCAGTTGGGCACACCCCTCGCACGTTTCGTGGCCCCATAGGGAGCTCCACCAAAGGCCCCAGTGCCGCCGCCCGCATACGTCAGCCACGCCGAATTCGGCACACCCCTCACACGTTTCGTGGCCCATAGGGAGTTCCACCGAAGGCCCCAGTGCTGCCGCCCGCATGCGTCAGCCACACCCAAGTCGACACACCCCTCACACGTTTCGTGGCCCCATCGGGGGCCCCACCGAAGGCCCCAGTGCCGCCGCCCGCATGCGTCAGTCACGCCCAATTCGGCACACCCCTCACACGTTTCGTGGCCCCATAGGGAGCTCCACCGAAGGCCCCAGTGCCGCCGCCCGCATGCGTCAGCCACACCCAATTCGGCACACCCCTCACACTTTTCGTGGCCCCATAGGGAGCTCCACCGAAGGCGCCAGTGCCGCCGCCCGCATGCGTCAGCCACGCCCAGTTCGGCACACCCCTCACACGTTTCGTGGCCCCATAGGGAGCTCCACCGAAGGCGCCAGTGCCGCCGCCCGCATGCGTCAGCCACATCCAATTCTGCACACCCCTCACACGTTTCGTGGCCCCATAGGGAGCTCCACCGAAGGCCCCAGTGCTGCCGCCCGCATGCGTCAGCCACACCCAATTCGGCACACCCCTCACACGCTTTCGTGACCCCATAAGGAGCTCCACCGAAGGCCCCAGTGCCGCCGCCCGCACGCGTCAGCCACACCCAATACGGCACACCCCTCGCACGTTTCGCGGCCCCAGCCCGCATGCGTCAGCCACACCCATTTCGGCACACCCCTCACACGTTTCGTGGCCCCATAGGGAGCTCCACCGAAGGCCCCAGTGCCACCGCTCGCATGCGTCCCGCACACCCATTTCGGCACCTCCACCAAACAAGCGCGTTTCGTGGCCCCACAGGGACCTCCACCGAAGGCCCCAATGGTGCCGCCCGCATGCGTCACCCCCACCCCAGCACAGCATTTCGTGGCCACAGGGAGCTCCACCGAAGCCCCAGTGGTGCCGCCCGCATGCGCCCCCCCACACCCCAGCACAGCGTTTGCGTGCCCCCACAGGGAGGCTCCACCGACGGCCCCAGTGGTGCCCCGCAACCCCCCCCCCCAGTACAGCCGTGCCCCACAGGGGGACCGAAGGCCCCAGTGGTGCCGCCCGCATGCGTCACCCCCGCCCAGCACAGCGTTTCGTGGCCCCACAGGTCCACCGAAAGCGGCACCCGCAATGCGATATTCACAACTGCACATGGTTGGGTCCTTCGCCAGGATATTTTTTCCCCAACCATCCTGTGGTGTTGGGTCCTCGTTTTGAAGAGACGGTGCCCCGCATTCCTCTCCTCTTCTCCTCCTCTTCCCCCTCCTCCCTCCTCCCATCAGCATCGCCATCGTCGTCATCATCATCATCGTCATCATCATCATCATCATCATCATCATCACCATCGTCATCACCCACCATCATCGTCATCATCACCATCATCGTCACACCTCTCACACGTTTCGTGGCCCCATAGGGACCTCCACCGAAGGCCCCAGTGCCGCCGCCCGCATGCGTCAGCCACACCCAAGTCGGCATACCCCTCACCCGTTTCGTGGCCCCATAGGGAGCTCCACCGAAGGCCCCAGTGCTGCCGCCCGCATGCGTCAGCCACACCCAGTTCGGCACACCCCTCACACGTTTCGTGGCCCCATAGGGAGCTCCACCAAAGGCCCCAGTGCCGCCGCCCGCATACGTCAGCCACACCCAATTCGGCACACCTCACACGTTTCGTGGCCCCATAGGGAGCTCCACCGAAGGCCCCAGTGCTGCCGCCCGCATGCGTCAGCCACGCCCAAGCCGACACACCCCTCACACGTTTCGTGGCCCCATAGGGAGCCCCACCGAAGGCCCCAGCGCCGCCGCCCGCATGCGTCAGCCACGCCCAATTCGGCACACCCCTCACACGTTTCGTGGCCCCATAGGGAGCTCCACCGAAGGCCCCAGTGCCGCCGCCCGCATGCGTCAGCCACACCCAATTCGGCACACCCCTCACACGCTTTCGTGGCCCCATAGGGAGCTCCACCGAAGGCACCAGTGCCGCCGCCCGCATGCGTCAGCCACACCCAGTTCGGCACACCCCTACCACGTTTCGTGGCCCCATAGGGAGCTCCACCGAAGGCCCCAGTGCCGCCGCCCGCATGCGTCAGCCACACACAATTCGGCACACCCCTCACACGTTTCGTGGCCCCATAGGGAGCTCCACCGAAGGCCCCAGTGGCTGCGTTCGCATGCCTCCCCACCACCCATTTCGGCACACCCTTCACCCGTTTCGTGGCCCCATAGGGAGCTCCACCGAAGGCCCCAGTGCCGCCGCCCGCATGCGTCAGCGACAACCCGAGGAGGGCGCCACGGATCACAATGCACCGTTTCCCATAGGTACCTCGTTAGTTCGCCTTAGATATAACATGCTATGGCTTCAAAGCCACAATCCAATTCGGCACACCCCTCCGACTACGCTTCGTGGCCCCATAGGGAGCTCCACGAAGGCCCCAGTGCTGCCGCCCGCATGCGTCAGCCACACAAAAATGCGGCACACCCCTCACCGCGTTTCGTGGCCCCATAGGGGAGCTCCACCGAAGGCCCCAGTGCTGCCGCCCGCTCGCGCTTCAGCCACATCACCCAGGTTTTCGGCACACCCCTCACACGTTTCGTGGCCCACCCAGCCGCATGCGTCAGCCACACCCAATTCGGCACACCCCTCACACGTTTCGTGGCCCCATAGGGAGCTCCACCGAAGGCCCCAGTGCCACCGCTCGCATGCGTCCCGCACACCCATTTCGGCACCTCCACCAAACACAGCGTTTCGTGGCCCCACAGGGACCTCCACCGAAGGCCCCAGTGGTGCCGCCCGCATGCGTCACCTCCACCCCAGCACAGCATTTCGTGGCCCCACAGGGAGCTCCACCGAAGGCCCCAGTGGTGCCGCCCGCATGCGCCACCCCACCCAGCACAGCGTTTCGTGGCCCCACAGGGAGCTCCACCACCGACTGCCCCAGTTGTGCCAGCCCGCATGCGTCACACCCGCCCAGTACAGCGTTTCGATGCCCCACAGGGGACCTCACCGAAGGCCCCATGGTGCCGCCCAAGGGGCCCGCAATGCGCCACCCCCGCCCTGTTGCACGCGTTTCCGTGGCCCCACAGGGAGCGCCACCGAAAGCCGGCAAACCCGCATGCTACATTCACCACGCACATGTTTGTGTCCCTTTCGCCAAGATTTTTTCCCAACCATTCTGTGGTGTTGGGTCCTCGTTTTGAAGAGACGTTGCCCCGCGTTCCTCCTCCTCCTTCCTCCTCCTCCCCTTCCTCCCCCCTCCTCCCCCTCCCACACCCATTCTGGCACACCCCTCACACGTTTCGTGGCCCCATAGGGAGCTCCACCGAAGGCCCCAGTGGGGGTGTCCACATGCGGTTCCCCCACCCAGGGCAGCGTTTCGTGGCCCCATAGGGAGCTCCACCGAAGGCACCAGTGGGGGTGTCCACATGCGGTTCCCCCACCCAGGGCAGCGTTTCGTAGCCCCAGAGGGAACTCCACCGAAGGCCCCAATGGGGGTGTCCACATGCGGTTCCCCCACCCAGGGCAGCGTTTCGTGGCCCCATAGGGAGCTCCACCGAAGGCCCCAGTGGGGGTGTCCACATGCGGTTCCCACACCCAGGGCAGCGTTTCGTGGCCCCATAGGGAGCTCCACCGAAGGCCCCAGTGGGGGTGTCCACATGCAGTTCCCCCACCCAGGGCAGCGTTTCGTAGCCCCAGAGGGAGCTCCACCGAAGGCCCCAGTGGGGGTGTCCACATGCGGTTCCCCCACCCAGGGCAGCGTTTCGTAGCCCCAGAGGGAGCTCCACCGAAGGCCCCAGTGGGGGTGTCCACATGCGGTTCCCCCACCCAGGGCAGCGTTTCGTAGCCCCATAGGGAACTCTACCGAAGGCTCCAGTGGGGGTGTCCACATGCAGTTCCCCCACCCAGGGCAGCGTTTCGGGGCCCCATAGGGAAACTCCAACCGAAGGCCCAGTGGGGTGTCCACATGCGGTTCCCCCACCCAGGGCAGCGTTTCGTAGCCCCAGAGCAGCTCCACCTCCGAAGGCCCCATGGGGGTGTCCACATGCGGTTCCCCCACCCAGGGCAGCGTTTCGTAGCCCAGAGGGAGCTCCACCGAAGGCCCCAGAGGGGGTGTCCACATGCGGTTCCCCCACCCAGGGCAGCGTTTCGTAGCCCCAGAGGGAGCTCCACCGAAGGCCCCAGTGGGGGTGTCCACATGCGGTTCCCCCACCCAGGGCAGCGCTTCGTAGCCCCATAGGGAGCTCCACCGTAGGCCCCAGTGGGGCTGCCCTCATGCGGTTCCCCCACCCAGGGCAGCGTTTCGTAGCCCCAGAGGGAGCTCCACCGTAGGCCCCAGTGGGGGTGCCCGCATGCGGTTCCCCCACTCAGGGCAGCGTTTCGTGGCCCCACAGGGAGCTCCACCGAAGGCCCCAGTGGGGCTGCCTGCATGCGGTTCCCCCACCCAGGGCAGCGTTTCGTAGCCCCATAGGGAGCTCCACCGAAGGCCCCAGTGGGGGTGTTCGCATGCGTCTCCACTACCCAGAGGTAGCGCCGCCGAAAACGATATTCACACTTGCGGTATTCACAGTTGCATATGGTTGGGTCCTTCGCCAGGCTAATTTTTTTCCTCCATAGCTCGGTCAGGGACGGTTTCCAGGTGCCTGGGGAAGCTATCTTGGGCTCTGCGGCTCCACAACGGGGGGGACACGAAACGCAAAAACACGCTATCCGAACATGTATGGCGGACGCTTTGTGTACCACAATGGGTGCCCCGGGACTCCAATTCACCAACACTTCTGGGGATCGAAGGGGCTCTCGGGAAGACGTGAGTTCCTGCGCGTGGCGTTCCCAGTATGGCTATGAACACGTGTACGATTACTTAGCTGTCCCTCGTAACTGGCCTCATCTGAGAAAACTTTCCGGTGTGATAAAGGCTACTATTATGACAGGACCCTGCCATTTAGCAAGAAGATTGATCGTTTCTGTAGCCGTGTGCAAGCTTGCTTCCTATGCGGTATTGATGGCGGCCACGATAGGCTACAACAGCCTCAAATTCATCCACGCTCGGGAAGGAGGCCTGTTGGCCAAATTGCGGTGGCGATCGAAACGGCGGGATGAGAGCTGGAGTCTTTTCTTCACGCAAAGGATTAGAGCAGGTAGAGCGCTGCTTCATCGGGCAGGACATGAGAGTCTTGTTCAAAGAGTGCTTCGCAAACAGTGGGATTCGGCGAAGGATATCTCTGATACTTTATGCCATGTACTTCCACCACCTCCACCACTCCTACCTTGTCCTTCCACCGCCTCCACGTTCCCAAACATCAACAACATGCAGGGGGAGCTGGAGGAGGAGGAGGTTTCAACGCAAGCGAATCGACGACAATGACACGCGATAGTGATGAAGGAGGCGGAGGAGGAGGGGAGACAGGGCGCCAAAGGGAGACTTCAAGATGAGGAGAACCCAACCCAGAGCGCTAGCCAGAAGAAAACGAGGACCCCACTTTCGGGAAACACTCAGAGGCTAAAAGAGAAGCTTGGTCACAAGCCTGCTCCGCAAGCCCTGAAGACGGATAAGTCGGACATTCTCAATGCGCATCTGCAGGCTCGTACCTTGATGCTTGTGGGGAATTTGACGTGGACGCAGCAGATGGATGCTTGTATTAAGTACCTTGGAACGAAGCGAGCTCGTGAAATCAGCCGCAGTGGAGGTCGAGCGAGCGGTGCGCATCGTTTGGCTTTCCATTCCTGGGCTAGCATTTTCGAATCCGTGGGAGGTGAGTTCTGGTGGAGAGGCCATCTGAAGTGGTCGGAGAAAGGATGGAAAGATTTCTGCCGCCAGTCACTCCGAGAGCTTGAATGTTACGAGCAGGTGTTCCCTTATTTTGTGCTCAAAAATAACCGGCCGTATGTAAGGAAGGAGGAGGACCAGGAGATGTCGACGGACCCCCTGCACCCCAATAGTATCGAGACCTCCAGGAGATTTGCCAAATTTTGTGAAAAGCAGTCCACTTGGGAATTTTATCCAGGTTCTGTTTCCATGGGGCTCAGCGGGGGCTCTCAGGTGGTTGTGAATTGGCTGTCGGGCATGTCTAATACTAGCAATCTTACATATATGAATGAGGTTGCGGATGTATATAACTTGCTATATGATCTCACAAAGACGTCGGGAATTTTTCCACCGAGCGCAGGCCATGATATTTGGAAGTGGGTGTATAGAGAGGGTAACACAAGGGCAGATCGGATGACTTGGAACGCGAGGAGAGGACAGCAGGAGCGAGTTTTCGATTGAGGGCTTATCAAAGAATGTCAACATAATACTATCACCATATCGCGGATTCGAGGTGCCTTTGATGGGGGGGCGTCTCGACTAAAGGAGGTGGTGCAGGATGGGTATGTGACGCGTGCGTGAGTAGTGTCCTCCCTGGCTCATCCTTTCCTCCTTCTCGTGCCCAGCAGTGGTATGAATCTGTTGCTTTTCATTTCTTCTCCCTCCCCCTTCCACACCTCTATCGCGTCCGCGGAGCTCTGTGCAGCGACTCAGCTTCTAAGAGGAGTCCAGGACACAGTCATGCTGTGTCTGTAATGTCTCCCTCTCCGAGCTCCTGGGATTGCGAAACTGTAATGCGCCAGTTGTGGCAGACCATCGAGCGGCGTTGACCTCAGCGCTGGTGGCTCTGACCGCAACCCGCACAAAAACCGAGGTCGCCGGCTCCCGGTTCTTGTATTCAGGCCGCTGGAGGTGTGAGAACAGAGAATGCATCCGCCGTTTGGCGGCTGTCATCGATGCCATGTTTGAGATGACCGATATGCATAGTATACGACCAGCTTCGCTGGGCAGAGATCTCTTCCGACACAAGTTTCGCGAGGGCAATGAAAGGGCATGCGCGCATGCACATTTGCCCAGATATGGCCAGACCTTCTATTCTACCAAGCGGTTTCTTTGGAATTTTGAATCGTACCTTGTGTTCCTCAATAGTTTTGGGGGTGCCTGTAGTCCGGGGGGGGGCGCCTGTTGTTGGGGGGGGTGCTTGTAGTTTGGGGGGGGTGTGCCTGTAGTTGGGGGGTGCTTAGTAGTCTGGGGGGGTGGGGGGCTGTAGTCCAAGGGGGGGTACTTGTAGTCCGGGGGGGCGCGCGTGGGGGTACTTGTAGTCCAGGTCGGGCGTGCGCGAACGCGGGGGGGCTTGTAGTTCCGGGGGCTAGGGGGGTGCCTGTAGTCCGGGGGGGGGCGCCTGTAGTCCGGTGGGGGGTGCTTGTAGTCTGGGGGGGGGGGTGCCTGTAGTCCGGGGGGGTGCTTGTAGTCCGGGGGGGGGTGTGCCTGTGGTCCGGGTGTGTGTGTGTGCTTGTAGTCGGGGGGGTACCTGTAGTCCGGGGCCCCAAAACTATCGAGGGACAGAGAGTAAGCACCTTACTCCAATCGCCATCAGAGGTGCTCTTGATGATGGGGTGTGTCCTTTGGGATCAGGATGTGGTTTTTGGCTTCAGATTGGCATGTTGAACAGAGAATACGTGAGTGAGGAGCTCGGATTTGCACAGCCTAGGCCTGTCGGCCCTTTTCCGTCAGGTCACGAGTTTTCTTTCAAGACTGCTACGCCTCTTGTTTGGAGAGATGTGGCTGAGGCCGCGTGGCTTCTTGAAGGAACGGCAATCGCAGAATGTGAACTTAGTGCCGCCGAGGCGCTTCTTTGCGCTGCTCGCTCCTTGTTTCGGGACTTGCGAGACTCGTCTCCTCGAGCTGTCGCGCAGCTGGTGCACAGGAGCCCAAACAAACAAACAAACCAAGGTTGACGGCTTACCGCCGGCTTCCAGCTCCAAGTCATTCAATCTTAATAGCCGAAAATACGAAACTTCCGTTTTTTCCCAACCATCCTGTGGTGTTGGGGCCTCGTTTTGAAGAGACGGTGCCCCGCGTTCCTCTCTTCCTTTCCTCTCCTCCTCTTCCCCCTTCCTCCCTCCTCCCATCAGCATGATCGTCATCATCATCGTCATCATCATCATCGTCATCATCATCATCATCATCATCATCATCATCATTGTCATCACCCACCATCATCGTCATCATCACCATCATCGTCACACCTCTCACACGTTTCGTGGCCCCATAGGGAGCTCCACCGAAGGCCCCAGTGCTGCCGCCCGCATGCGTCAGCCACACCCAATTCGGCATACCCCTCACACGTTTCGTGGCCCCATAGGGAGCTCCACCGAAGGCCCCAGTGCTGCCGCCCGCATGCGTCAGCCACACCTAGTTCGGCACACCCCTCACACGTTTCGTGGCCCCATAGGGAGCTCCACCGAAGGCCCCAGTGCCGCCGCCCGCATGCGTTAGCCACACCCATGTCGGCACACCCCTCACACGTTTCGTGGCCCCATTGGGGGCTCCACCGAAGGCCCCAGTGCTGCCGCCCGCATGCGTCAGCCACACCCAATTCGACACACCCCTCACACGTTTCGTGGCCCCATAGGGAGCTCCACCTAAGGTCCCAGTGGCGGAACTCGCATGGCGCCGCCGCCCCATTTTGGCACACCCCTCACACGTTTCGTGGCCCATAGGGAGCTCCACCTAAGGCCCCAGTGCATGCCGCCCGCATCGTCCACCACACTCATTTCGGCACACCCCTCACACGTTTCGTGGCCCATAGGGAGCTCCACCGAAGGCCCCAGTGCCCGCGCCCGCATGCGTCACCCACACCCATTTCGGCACACCCCTCACACGTTTCGTGGCTCCATAGGGAGCTCCACCGAAGGCCCCAGTGCCCGCGGCCGCATGCGTCCCCACACCCATTTCGGCACACCCCTCACACGTTTCGTGGCTCCATAGGGAGCTCCACCGAAGGCCTCAGTCTAAGCCGCCTCGCATGGGACCCGTCAGCCACGCCCAATTCGACTCACCCCCTCACAAACGTTTCGCGCCCCATAAGGGAGCTCCACCGAAGGCCCCAGTGCTGGCGCCCGCATGCGTCAGCCACACCCAGTTCGGCACACCCCTCACACGTTTCGTGGCCCCATAGGGAGCTCCACCGAAGGCCCCTGTGCCGCCGCCCGCATGCGTCAGCCACACCCAATTCGGCACACCCCTCACACGTTTCGTGGCCCCATAGGGAGCTCCACCGAAGGCACCAGTGCCGCCGCCCGCATGCGCCAGCCACACCCAATTCGGCACAACCCTCACACGCTTCGTGGCCCCATAGGGAGCTCCACCGAAGGCCCCAGTGCCGCCGCCCGCATGCGTCTGCCACACCCAATTCGGCACACCCCTCACACGTTTCGTGGCCCCATAGGGAGCTCCACCGAAGGCCCCAGTGCTGCCGCCCGCATGCGTCAGCCACACCCAGTTCGGCACACCCCTCACACGTTTCGTGGCCCCATAGGGAGCTCCACCGAAGGCCCCAGTGCCGCCGCCCGCATGCGTCAGCCACACCCAAAGTCGAACACCAATCAGCACAGGATAATAGAAACTCCCTCAACTATCCCCGTCGCGCCCCATAGAGGGAGCTCCACCGTAGGCCCCCAGGCCTGGCCGCCCGCATCGCCAGCCAGCCCCAATTCGCACCACACCTCACACACTTCGTGCCCCATAGGAGCTCCACCGAAGGCCCATTGCCGGCCGCCGCATGCGTCAGCCACAAACCCATTCGGCACACCCTTCACGAACGTCTCGGCCCCATAGAGCTCCCACCGAAGGCTAAACAATGCCCGCGCCGCCCGCATGCGTCAGCCACTCCCAATTCGACACAACATAATCAATAAAAAAAAAATCACCCCTCACACGTTTCGTGGCCCCATAGGGAGCTCCACCGAAGGCCCCAGTGCTGCCGCCCGCATGCGTCAGCCACACCCAATTCGGCACACCCCTCACACGCTTTCGTGGACCCATGGGGAGCTCCACCGAAGGCCGCAGTGCCGCCGCCCGCATGCGTCAGCCACACCCAGTTCGGCACACCCCTCACACGTTTCGTGGCCCCAGCCCGCATGCGTCAGCCACACCCATTTCGGCGCACCCTTCACACGTTTCGTGGCCCCATAGGGAGCTCCACCGAAGGCACTTGTGCCACCGCTCGCATGCGCCCCGCGCACCCATTTCGGCACCTCCACCAAACACAGCGTTTCGTGGCCCCACAGGACCCCACCGTAGGCCCCAGTGTGCCGCCCGCATGCGTCAAACCCCACCCCAGCATCAGCATTTCGTGGCCCACAAGGACTCCAACCAAAGACCCCAGTGGTGCCGCCCGCAGGCGGCCACCCCCAACCCAACACAGCGTTTCGTGCCCCACAGGAGCTCCACCGACGCCCCAGTGGGCCGCCCGCATGCGTGCTCCCCCGCCCAGTACACAGCGTTTCGTGGCCCCACAGGGACCTTCCACCAAAGGCCCCGTGGTGCCAGCCCGCACCATGCGTCACCCCCACCCAGCACAGCGTTTCGTGGCCCCAGGCGGGAGCTCCACCGTGAAAGCAGCACCCCGCAATGCGATATTTCAACGAACTGCACATGGTTGGGTCCTTCGCCAGGATATTTTTTTCCCAACCATCCTGTGGTGTTGGGTCCTCGTTTTGAAGAGACGGTGCCCCGCATTCCTCTCCTTTTCTCCTCCTCTTCCCCCTCCTCCCTCCTCCCATCAGCATCGTCATCATCGTCATCATCATCATCGTCATCATCATCATCATCATCATCATCACCATCGTCATCACCCACCATCATCGTCATCATCACCATCATCGTCACACCTCTCACACGTTTCGTGGCCCCATAGGGAGCTCCACCGAAGGCCACCGTGCTGCCGCCCGCATGCGTCAGCCACACCCAAGTCGGCATACCCCTCACCCGTTTCCTGGCTCCATAGGGGGCTCCACCGAAGGCCCCAGTGCTGCCGCCCGCATGCGTCAGCCACACCCAAATCGGCACACCCCTCACACGTTTCGTGGCCCCATAGGGAGCTCCACCAAAAGGCCCCAATGCCGCCGCCCGCATACGTCAGCCACACCCAATTCGGCACACCCCTCACACGTTTCGTGGCCCCATAGGGGGCCCCACCGAAGGCCCCAGTGCTGCCGCCCGCATGCGTCAGCCACACCCAATTCGACACACCCCTCACACGTTTCGTGGCCCCATATGGAGCTCCACCGAAGGCCCCAGTGCTGCCGCCCGCATGCGTCAGCCACACCCAATACGGCACACCCTTCGCACGCTTTCGTGGCCCCATAGGGAGCTCCACCGAAGGCCCCAGTGCTCCCGCCCGCATGCGTTAGCCACACCCATGTCGGCACACCCCTCACACGTTTCGTGGTCTCTTAGGGGGCTCCACCACAGGCCCCAGTGCCGCCGCCCGCATGCGTCAGCCACATCCATTCGCACACATAAAGATTAGCCCCTCATACGTTTCGTGCCACCAGGATGGAGGGCTCGACCGAAGGCCCCAATGCTAGCCGCCCGCATACGCCAGCCACACCCAAGTCGACACACCCCTCACAACTTTCGTGCCTCCAGAGGGTTTCGTGCCTCCATAGGAGCTCCACCAAGGCCCTAGTGGGGGCTTGCGCCCGCATGCGTCAGCACACCCAATTGGCCACACCCCTCACACGTTTCGTGTCCCCATAAGGGAGCTCCGCCGAAGGCCCCAGTGCTGCCGCCCGCATGCGTCACGCACACCCAATTCGGCACACCCCTCACACGTTTCGTGGCCCCATAGGGAGCTCCACCGAAGGCACCAGTGCCGCCTCCCGCATGCGTCAGCCACACCCAATTCGGCACAGCCCTCACACGTTGCGTGGCCCCATAGGGAGCTCCACCGAAGGCCCCAGTGCCGCCGCCCGCATGCGTCAGCCACACCCAATTCGGCACACCCCTCACACGTTTCGTGGCACCATAGGGAGCTCCACCGAAGGCCCCAGTGCCGCCGCCCGCATGCGTCAGCCACACCCAATTCGGCACACCCCTCACACGTTTCATGGTCCCATCGGGAGCTCCACCGAAGGCACCAGTGCCACCGCACGCATGCGTCAGCCACACCCAATTCGGCACACACCTCACACGGTTCGTGGCCCCATGGGAGCTCCACCGAAGGCCCCAGTGCTGCCGCCCGCATACGTCAACCACACCCAATTCGGCACACTATGAGTTACCCTTTCACAAACAATTGTACGCTTTCCGTGGCCCCATTAATTAACTAAATGGGCTCCACCGAAGGCCCAGGGCCGCCGCCCGCATTCGAACGCGCCCAATATGTCGCAAAGCACCCCCTCCCACGTTTCGTGTCCCAAGGAGCCTCACCGAAGCCCCAGTGCCGCCCGCCCCATGCGTCGCCACACCCAATTCGGCACACACTCTCACAACGTTTCGTGCCGCCATCAAGGGGAGGAAGCTCACGAAAGGCCCGAAGCCCCAGTGCTGCCGCCCGCATGCGTCAGCCACACCCAAATCGGCACACCCCTCACACGCTTTCGTGGCCCCATAGGGAGCTCCACCGAAGGCCGCAGTGCCGCCGCCCGCATGCGTCAGCCACACCCAATACGGCACACCCCTCACACGGTTCGTGGCCCCAGCCCGCATGCGTCAGCCACACTCATTTCATTTCGGCACACCCCTCACACGTTTCGTGGCCCCATAGGGAGTCCACCGAAGGCCCCAGTGCCACCGCTCGCATGCGTCCCGCACACCCATTTCGGCACTTCCACCAAACACAGCGTTTCGTGGCCCCACAGGGACCTCCACCGAAGGCCCCAGTGGTGCCGCCCGCATGCGTCACCCCCACCCCAGCATAGCATTTCGTGGCCCTATAGGGAGCTCCACCGAAGGCCCCAGTGGTGCCGCCCGCATGCGCCCCCCCCACCCAGCACAGCGTTTCGTGGCCCCACAGGGAGCTCCACCGACGGCCCCAGTGGTGCCGCCCGCATGCGTCACCCCCGCCCAGTACAGCGTTTCGTGGCCCCACAGGGACCTCCACCGAAGGCCCCAGTGGTGCCGCCCGCATGCGTCACCCTCACCCAGCACAGCGTTTCGTGGCCCCACAGGGAGCTCCACCGAAAGCGGCACCCGCAATGCGATATTCACAACTGCACATGGTTGGGTCCTTCGCCAGGATAATTTTTTTTGCCAACTAGTCCCCCGACGCGCCGGAATTATTCTCTAGCTTCGCCGCTTCGCGGCCGTGGCCGTGGCCGTGGCCGTGGCCGTTCTCGAATGGCCGCGTAAAAACTCGCACACTGACTCGTAGAGCTTCCCTAAGAGCGTTAGCGGCGAAGCTAGAGAGTAATTCCGGCGCGCTGGGGGGCTAGTTGGCAAATATATTTCGACGGAAGTTTTGTTTTTCTTTGACTTGTTCAAATTCGATTTTTCGAAATTCAACCATTCGTTAGAGCGCTTGTATTTTTCTTTCATTCGATCTGATTCCCGCTCGCCATCTTAATCTCAAGTTGATCGGGTACATATTATTGTCAAAAAGCACTCTGGCGGGATCGGCTGTTCAGTGTCATGTTGGCAGGTGCTGTCGCTTTTCTGAACTTAACTCGAGCTTTGGAGGGCTGCTGCAGGAGGCCACTGGATTGAAATTGCTCCAGAGAATGGCCCGTGGACGTTCGTGTGCTCAGAAGCCTACATGTTTGATGTGGGCTCCACCGTGACGGAGGCAGAGTTGTCTGCTGCCGAGCGTCTGTGTACAGGTGTGGAGCATATTGTTAAATTCGCCGGCCCAACGGGCCAGAGGCGTGCTAAGATCTCCGGTAACTGGTTAACAATTTTCTAGTTCGCGCGCGCGGGGCGGCCCCTGGGGGTCCCCGGACGAAAAGTACCCCGACCAGGTCCCGGCCGGTCCCCGGCCGGGTCCCGGCCGGGTCCCGGCCGGGTCCCGGCCGGGTCCCGGCCGGGTCCCCCCGAGCGCTCCATGAGCGCACCAACAGGGCTCCGAGACGTCCCCGAGAGCCCCAAGAAAGGCCAAGAGGCCCCCAAGAGGCCCCCAAGATGGTACACGAGGGGTCCGACATGCCACAAGATCGCTCCAAGACGCCCAAGATAGCCCCCAGACGCCCCAAGAGGCCTCCAAGAGCACTCCCAATAGGGCCCCCGGAGGCAAAAATCATTGTTTTTCCATAGGTTTTTGAGAGATTTTGGAGCTTCCACCTTTTCGGCTTCCCGACGCCCCAAGACGGCCCAAGAGGCCCCCAAGATCGCCCCAAGAGGGCCCAAGAGGCACCCAAGAGGGCCCCAAGATGGCCCAAGAGGGCTCGAAGACGGCCCAAGAAGCCTCCAAAACGGTCCAAGAGGGCCCCAAGAACGCCCCCAAAGGGGCCCCAGAGAGGGAACACGAAACAACATTTCGAGCCCTCGGCCCTAAGAAGCCCCTACGAGGCCCCTAAGAGGCCCCAAGAGGCCCCCACGGGGCCCTCAGGAGGCCCCCAAGAGTCCCCCAAGCGGCCCCAGGAGGCCCCCCAAATGCCCCCCCGAGCGCCCCAGGAGTCCCCCAAGCGGCCCCAGGAACCCCCAAAGCGCCGCATTGACACCAGGCCCTCGGGCAAACGGCAGACATGAGACTGTATGGGCCGGCGGAATGAGCGAAGCGATTAAATAAATTTCTTCTGCGAAGCGGAAGAGACGGATTTAACTGGCTCTAGCCCTTCGGCTTGGGCGCTCGCGCCCTGTGTAGCCTGATCAATCACCAAAAACGCGAGCTTTAGAAGAGCTGCAGAGCTGGCAGGCACAACTACCATCTAGAATCATGTGGCGCGTTAGTCTCAAGTATCAAGATGTCAGAACTCGGTCTGCTACCAGAGCTGGGTCCGCAAAACTATTCGTACACTGCTATTCTTTGAAATGATAATGAGTTTCTTGATATAACTCGAGCTGCAGATGAGCTACAAAGCTGTTTGCCACAGCAATCGAAACATAACCATCAGGCGCGCTAGTCTCAAGTATCTAGATGCCCGAACTCGGTCTGCTACCAGAGCTGGGGCAAATCATTTTTTTTTGTTGTTTGTTTGTTTATATATATTTATGTATATGTGTATATATATATATATATATATAAAAGGGATTGTAAAGGTGATCTTGATTGGAAAGAGCGTGTTCTACCGCTGCTGGCGGAAAACCAGGGGGGTTCACTACCGGTTCGAAGCCCTCCCCCCACCCCTCTCCGGAAAAGGGGGGGGGTCACTGCCGGTTCGAGCCCCTCCCCCCCCCAGCTCATCATGAAAAGGGAGGGAACCGGGGGGGGTCACTGCCGGTTCACCCCCCCCCCCCCTCGAAAACCGAGGGGGGGTGCGGACAGTGGTGGGGGCGGTGGTGGTGGGGGCAGTGGTGAGGGGGCAGCGGGACAGTGGTGGGGGCAGTGGGACAGTGGTGGGGACGGTAGTGGTGGGGACAATGGTGAGGGCAATGGTGGGAACAGTGGGGGCAGTGGGACAGTGGTGGGGGCGGTGGTGGTGGGGGCAGTGGCGTGGGGACAGCGGGGCAGTGGTGGGGTAGTGGTGGGGACAATGGTGAGGACAATGGTGGGACCAGTGGGGGCAGTGGGACAGTGGTGGGGACGGTGGTGGTGGGGGCAGCGGTGTGGGGACAGTGGGAATGTGGTGGAAACAGTCGGACAGTGGAGGGTACAGTGGTGGTGGGGGCACTGGTGAAGGCGGTGGCGAGGACGGCGGTGGGGCAATGGGACAGAGGTACAGTGGGGACAGTGGTAGGGACAGTGGGGACAGTGGTGGGAACAGTGGGACAGCTCAGTGGATCGAACCGGTAGTGACCCCCCCCTCCGGTTTTCGAGGGGGGGGGGCTCGAACCGGTAGTGGCGCCCCCCGGTTTTCGAGTTCGCCATGGGGGGGGGGGGGGTAGGGGAGGGGGTGTTTTGCCGGGGGAAGGGGGTGGGGGTGGAGGGGTTCCAGCAGGGGGGGGGATTTTCGGAGGGGGGGGGTCCGGGTTCCGGAGGAAAAGGGCGGCAATTTTCCACAGTAAAGCGGCGGTGGATCACGCTCTCTCTTTGATTGAAATCGAGCCGAAGATGAGCTAGAGAGCTGTTTGTCACAGCAGTCGAAAGAACATCATTAGGCGCGCTAGTCTAAGGTATCTAGATGCTCGAACTCAGTCTGCTACCAGAGCTGGGTCAGACAAACTATTCGTTTTTTTTGGGGGGAGAGAGAGAGAGAGAGAGAGAGAGAGAGAGAGAGAAAGAAATGGTTTTGTTGACTGAATTCGAGCTAAAGATGAGCTAGATAGCTGTTTGTCACAGCAATCGAAAGGACATCATTAGGCGCGCTAGTCTGAAGTATCTAGATGCTCGAACTCGGACTGCTACAAGAGCTGGGCCAGAACAAACTGTACATATATATATATATATATGTATATATATACACATATGTTTTTAGAGATGGTGATGGTTTTCTTGACTGAACTCGAACTAAAGATGAGCTACAGAGCTGTCTGGCACAGCAATTCAAAGAGTATCATCAGGCGCTCTAGTCTCAAGTATCTAGATGCCCGAACTCGATCTACCTCCAGACTTGGAACCCAAAGACTGTTCGTACTCTATAACTTTTTCAGAGATGACGATGCCTTTCTTGACCCTCCCCCTTCCTCAGCCTCATCCATCTCCTTCCTCCTCCTTTTTCAGCCTCCTCCATCTCCTTCCTCCTCACTCCTTCTTCTCCTCCAGTCCTCCTCCATGAGACCGCGCCCTCGTGCGCGCGGAACGCGATATTGCCGCGCCAACATTGCGCGAGGAAGCTCTACGAGTTCCCGGCGGAGCACAAACGTACGCGCGAAGATATCATATTCTTGGAGAGGTGGTGGTTTCCAGACAGCTACAAGTACGCTGATCCCATCCCTGTTGCAGCCATGGCTACAGCGCAGCCTATGCCAGCTGAGCCCCGTCGGAGGAAGAGGAAAGACGGTGCCTACAACGATGGCGATATGGAAGACGATGACAGCGAGGAAGATCAGCAGTTCTGCAATTTCGACGAGGGCAATGCTGCTAAACAACAGTTTGCAATTCTGAAAGCCATGTTGGCTGCGCAGAATACCCAGAAGAAACGCTTGGCCAAAATGGAGAGTGATGTTCAGCGTATCGACAAACGTGGCGCCAAGAACGAGGCAGATTTTGCATCTATGCAACAGCAGATCCGTTCGCTCCAACTGCAGGGCCCTCCCAGCGATGCTGGCTCGGGGGATGCATGGAGTAACTGATCTGGTGCAGGGGCGTCTACTGTCTCGGCTCCTAGGTATGGCACCCGCATGCCAGTGCGTGAGTGGAATCGAGTGCGAGAGGACTTCACGCCTACCTTCATTCAGATCCAGGGCTTGGCTCGTGGAGGGGTCAGTGACCTGAAGACCCGCTCACAAGAAATGATCTTGGGATGCAACGTTGCTTATTATTAGTCAGTTTGTTAGCGGCACGGGTAAGATGACGGCCGAACACTTCGACTTGCGTAGGATTGAGCAGGAGCACAGTAATAAGCCATACGGATTGTATCGGATCCGTTTCTTCGTGCAGGAGGGTAAGTTGACTAACGGTGAGATCTGGGAGATTCGCAATTCTTGGGCCCAGGAGGTTGAGAACGACGCGCGTGGCTTCAAACAGATCATTTCCACCCTGGGGACTAAGCGTCTCACTTTGACTTGTGAGGCCTCTCCTTGGAAGCAGCCTCATGTATCTGCTGTGGGTCGCTGCCGAGCTATCTTTGCATCGCTCAAGAGCGGTGCCCAATGGCTGAAGGGAGAGGTGGGTCCTCCCATGAGCTATGCATGGGGCTACCCCGCGGCTGCGGCGCCCAATCAGGAGGGAGTGTGCGTTGCTGCTTCGATCCTAACTTAGGGTGGAAGGTCGATGTGGAGCTGATGAAGAAGGTCGGTCATAAGTTGGATTATGAGGCCTCTCAGGCCAAGCTCAAATTTCGTTCCTGGTGAAGGTGCCGCGGCGCCATCGCGGGCACGTTCAACGTGCGGCGCTGTGGATGGGGGAACAGCCATGACTTGCTTGCTCAGCTCAAGACCTCGAATTCAGAAGTTCTCGCTTTGCGGGGGTGCCAGTTCCTTGGGATAGGTAGGTGCTCTGAGCATGGTTTCACACTTACTCTTTCAGAAGATTGGAAGGCGGGGATTCTCTACAAATGGGCGTGGGGCGCCTCCATCCGTGAATGCACCAAGGATAATCGTTGTGTCATTTCTTGTGTTCCAGTCGTTGACTGTGGCTAGTTTGTACTTGCCGCATGCGCCGAAAAGAGGAGGCCATAACATCTTGTTCACACATACTTTGCAACCGTTCCGGCATGACTTGGATGAGGTCCGCACCAGGTATCCCAGAGGGGGTGGGCTTTGTTGATGGGAATGGATGCTACTTTTGAGCTCGTTCCTGATACTGTCTATGGGGAGGTGGCTCTGACTGGGTCTACAGTACAGTTTGAGTGGGAGGAGGAAGGGTGCAATGCTGGAGGTGGTGGACGTGAGGGCTTTCAGCGGGGTAGGAGGAGGTTGCAGCAGCACATGCGTGACGAGCATTGCGGATGCATGGGGCGCTATGGTCTGGTTTTCGCCAACTCTTTCGGGGCTCGTCGTTCGACCTGGAAGGCCAGGGGGGAGACAGATCAGGAGGGCAAGGTTCTGGACTATCTGTGGATCCCGAGCTCTTAGGAACGACCTCAGTGGGATGCGACGTGGTTGAGGGCAACTCTCAGGGGCTCCGTGGACCCTCGAAGGACTCGCCTGTCTGATCATGCCCTATTCACTCTGCTTGTGCCCGAGTTGGCTGCTCCGACCCGACGCTGGCGAACGAAGGTGCGCCAGACGTATGCGCATTGGTGCTGTGAGGAGGTCTCTGAATTGAAAGTATCAGCAGCCCTGGGCCGTCGCCTGTGTGCCGCTGCTCGGTGCCCGCCTGGTCTTTCGCTGCCTGGGCCAGTGTTACCGTTGCCTGGTGGAGGAGGTGGAGGTGTGAATGGAGGCTTGCGCCCAGACGATCTGGCGCCTGCTATCTTGAAGGCGTGCGCACAGGATATGGGCACCTACACTAACGCCCCAACGCAACTGCATATCCCTAAAAGGACGGACTGCCATAACGAACTCGATGACCAGTTTCGTCGATTGCGTCGTGAAGGGGGGAGGGGGAAGATATCAAGAGAGTCAAGAGGGAACGAAGGAAGGAGATGCGTGACCATACTCGCCGTCGGCTCGAACCTGGTCATCGGGATGGGAAGCTTACTAGGACGGTGGTGGACAAGTTGTGGTACGACAGTGTGCTCACGGAGGATAGGGAGTTGTGTGAGAAGGCATTGTAGGCGCACGGGCTTAGCACGTATCATCGTGCCGCACAGGGGGACAGAAACGTGGCGTGCATCGAGGAGAGGAGGAGGATGTTGAAAGGTACGCTGATCCATGGCGTCACCCCCATTACCGTGGCCATCCTGTTGCAGGCACGCTCACGCTTAAGATGTGGAAAGGCGGTGGGTAAGGATGGAGTCTCCCCGTCCATGTTGAAACGCATCGCGTGGGTAGGCTTGCGTCGCGTCCGTCGTCTGTTTCAGGAGCTCTATCTTCAACGGTTCCATGCACCTCAGGTTTGGTCCGAACTGCTCGTCGTCTTGATGCCAAAGGGCAGGAACATGACTATGCTGACGGATACCCGCGCTCTCACTCGCCTTAGCAGCCTTAGTAACTGGTACATGGGATGTTTGGTTGAGTTGGCCGAAGGTTATCTTGATGGGGTGCCCCACTATTTACACAACTATGGATTCTGTAAGGGGCGACGCACGCGCGAGCTCACGGCCATGCTTAAGCACGTCACTTCGCATGCTCTTGAGCGGGGTAAAGATGAGACCCTGCACCTCGCTGCGCTCGATGTGCAGACTGCGTTTGATGATGTCACGGTGGAGAGGGCCAGCCAGGCTTTAGATGCTATCCCTGGGTTCCCCAATGACCTGGCCTTGGCGTTGCTCGCTCCCAGTGTCCAGGACTCCGCGGACTTCAGTTTCCAGGATGTGACGGCGAAGGGTATTCCTTGGGATGCGTGTGTACGAACAGGGAGTGTGGAGGCCCCCTTTCTCTGGAATTGCACAACTCTGTTGATGTGGGATCAGATTGTTAAGAACTGGGAAGAGGAGAACCTGGGGTTTCGTCATGGGGGCGGAGGCTGGAGGGAGGTATCTCACGCACGCACTTTGGGCTGACAACATCTTGATGTTCTCAACATCCAAGACCGAGCTCGCTCGCATGGTCAACTTGGGTTGCCTTGTGACGACCAAGACGGATAAGACTCATGAGGTTGCTTGGAAGTTGGCGGGGGGCTGGAATAAAGTTAACCAGTATCGTAAGTTCTAATCGACTCGAGCCGTGTTGTTCCAGAAGCAAATCAAGCATTATGAACCCAGGCTTCGCGCTTTTGTGCTCTTTGGGGCTGAAGGTATGCCTGCCGATAATCACACTTTGAAGCAGTTGCACACGTGGGAGGGGGAGATCCTTCGCTGCATGCTGCGCCGCCCCAAGCCTGCCAACATGGATTTCAGCGCTTGCTATTGTAACTTGTACCATCGTGGGAGGCGCATGCTTTCCGAACTGGGACGGCCATCGCTGGTGCAATTGTTCTTGTATCGTCAGTGGCAATGGGCTCATGACTGTACGTTTGCTACGAGGCGTTCGAACCCTACTCCAGCTTTGATTCCCCCTGGTACTTTTGCGTGTGGTGCCAATCTTGGTTCGAAGATTTTTCATGCGAGACAGCCGCCCCTGGAGAAGCGACGACGCCAGGACGAGCCTATGTATGTCTTGCCATGTGTTGGGCACGGCGCAGCGAATGAGAGCAGCCATTTCGTGCCAGCCGTGTTTGGCCTTTGGACGTCCACGGGAGGCGACTCCCTCGTCTGTCAGCGATGCAAACAGTTGATCATGTGGAGCTCCACGGACATTATGATATGGGCTCTCAGGGGTGTGAGGCGGCGCCCGCTGTCAATGGGCGTCAGCTGATTTCACAGCTGCAGGGGCGGACCAAGACCTCCCATAGTCTGGCAGGCAGTGCGGATTCTCAGTCACAGAAACGTTCATGTGCCCAACTGCCACCGGTGGAGATCGCGGCGCTTAAGCGGCGACGTGTGGCCCTGCCCCATCATCGGAGCGCGGGCGACGCACATGTGCAGGCGAGAGAGAGAGAGAGAGTATGTTTGCTTGGTCAGACGAATGGACATATCGACGAGAGATTTTTACCTCTGCCTTACCTTGTAAGCTAAGGCCGCAGCTCACACGCCACCATGCAGGTGGGAGACCAGTGGCTCTGAGAAACTTCCAATGCATTTTCGAGTTGGTGGGGGGGGAGGACTGGTATCACACCTTATCCTTTTTACGTCAGGGTTGGAAAGAATTTCTGAAGCGTGCACTGGAAGTAACTAACATGGAGGAGGCATGGGGGTACTGTTTCTTCAAGCGCGCTCAAACAGAAGGTAACGCTATGGTGGAGGAGGATAGACGGAGGAGCAGCGAAGGAAGGAGGAGGAGAAGAAAGCGAAACGTATTGCCCATATCAACGAACATGCATCGGAGTGGATTTTGGAGCCTTGTGATTCTTTACCACTGGAGTTGATTGGTGATTCCTCGACGGGTGTGAACTGTATTAACGGTCCCTGGGCTACGAGTGCTCAGATTTACAAAACGTCATGGGCGACATTCAAAATAGGCTGGAACACATTTCTGTATCTTATGGTATGGGCCTCCCAGTTGGGGCCACACCATGTTTAAATGTATATATCGGGAAAGTAATGAGCGAGCCGATTGTTTGACCTGGCTCGCCAGACAAAGTAGTACTTACGTATCGTTCCATACCTCATCACTTGATTGCGCTAAGAGAAATAAACTAGACGGTATTCGTGGGTTCTTCGACGGAAGTCGATCTCAGGAGGGATGCGCTGCAGGGTGGTGTATATATTTGTGTGTCAACGGGGCGTGGCAGTTGGTGGCGGAGGAAGCGTTCCTGCTCCATCCTACAGCTGCAGTCATGTTTTGCGAAATGATCGCAGCGCAACGGCCGTGCATGGCCGTGGAACACGTTTTGGGTAGCCTCCGTCACTCTTGCAATTGAATATCATCGATATTGGTTGCGTCCTGCCCCAACACCATACCAGCTCCAACGCCTGATTTGTCTCTGACCTCGCGTGGCCCCCTGCAGTGTAGCTCACCGCCCGAAACGGAACGTTGTGGCCCGCGCTTTTCCCGTGGCCCTAAGAGGCCTAAGGGCCAGAGGAAAACTACGCGTCTCTCTTAGCACTGGCGAGCGGTGTCGTCTGCCTTCGTCGGGACGGGCCACTACTATATCTCGACAGCTTCGCTGAGTTGTTATCCTGGTCGCATTTCTCACGTGTGCTTGAGATCAGTATGTGCAGTTTTTCCCATGGGCCATGTTGGGCACAGCGCGGCCTGACCTCAGACGTTGCTTCATTCGGGATTGTTTCATCGCGGAATGTTTGACTCCAATGCCTGTGCCAATCTGGCTCGGCAGTATGATGTTAGGTGTTGGCCTCCTCTGCTACCCAATGCTCCGCCTTGAGGCTTAGGGCTCAGTTGTCACAGCTGTCCGCGCCCTGACTCAAATTCAGAAAACCAAGGTTGACGGTGCGCCGCCAGCTCTCAGTGTATTTGTGGGATTTTATACGACGTCGGTGTCGCCAAGTGTTTTGATAGTAGTATTGCATCTACAGACCTCAGAATGGGAGCCGGCGGTGAACCGTCAATTTTGGTGACCGCCGGGAACGAGCTCACGCGCGGCACGTTTCCAAGACATGAATGCAGAAATCTTTCCGTGCGAGGGTAGTAGCAACTACCTCGGCCACTTGATCAGCTTTCACGAACCGATAGAAACGGAAATCCACGGCCGCACGCGAGCTGCATGGGCACCATTCACGTCTCGCATGCAGGAGCTGACCAGCAAACGCGACCCACTGGCTCACCGACTCTGACTTTTCAACAGCACTGTAGCACCAACAGCGGTATACGGAGCAGAGACGTGGACCCTCACGGAGCCTCTACGGCAGCATCTTCGGAACGCCACGGAGACGCACAACGACAGAAGCTGGCCTTCACAGCGGCCACGGACCAGGTCTTGACGGGAAACACAATACCACGAAAACCGCACCAACAGCACTAGCGACGACGCAGACAGCAACCCATCACAGTGTGATGCACCTGACACGCCTGACAAGCACAGCGAAGACGGCGAAGACAGCACCACCGCAGACGAAATGGAACAATGGGTCGACGACATCCAGCGAGCAACACGACGCGTAGAGCACCTCATGAAGCTCTACTACATTGACAGATGGGAGACGCTGCGCAAACGGAAAGTATGGCGAGTCGCAAACCACGACTGGACGAGGTGGACATGGCGAGTGCTGCGCTGGCACCCAGTTCTTAACCCGCGCCAGCGGCGACACAGGCAGCACGGTGGCCAAAAAAACGTTGGGACGACGAAATTACCATATACTTACGTCAACGCAGAGACATCCACCGACCGCCCACGCAAACCCATTCGAAAGGACAACCGAACGACATCACATGGACGCAGATAGCCCAAAACACCGAAGCATGGACAGCGCTCGAACACCACCTCACCAACTTCACGTCGACCAGCACCTGGGACTCAGACCAATGACGTAAAATCTTTGCAAACGTCGAGACGTCTCGCCCAATCCGCGCCGACACCGACACCAAGGACTTTCTTTTGCTCCTCCTCCCCCTCTCCAGTCGGCGCCTGACGTCGTCGTCACCTGTGTCTCTCTTGGGCTGCTCCAGAGGGCCTCCGGGGCCATTTTGGAGGCTTTCTGGGTCCCTTTTGGGATTCTTTTGGGCGATCGTGGGGCCATTTAGAGGCTTGAAAGGTCAGGAGGGGCAAATCACACGGACACAAGTAAGCGTCGAACCCCAGGAAAATATGAGAATATGTGAAGTGGAAGGGAAGACGAACATGCAGTAAATCTTGACGAATATAGGACATCCAGGGACGCGTGTGTCTATTTATTTGTGTTTCCCTGGACCCCTTCAAAAGGGCGAGACTTCCAGAATCATGCAAGGGCTGCCCGTTTCATCTCTTGGAGACTTCGTAGCCCCTTGGAACCGTTTTAGAGGTATCTTATCCGTAAGGGCTTCGCCCCTCATGCCGCTGGCCCCCCTCTCTTAGAGTGGGACTTGCCAGAGCTGTGTTGGGATGTCTGGACGCTGACGTGAAGCAATGTCGGGACTTGACAAACTACGGAAAATTTCACCACTACGAATATTGCATAATTCTCGAACGGTTTATGGCTTCGAGGGTGCGACTATTGCTTAATATACGAGGGTTTACGGCCTCGGGGACGCGAATCTACTATAATTTTCGAGGGTTTATGGCTTCGAGAGCGCGAATCTCGCGTAATGTACTAGGGATTATGTCTTCGGGGACGCGGACATAGCGTAATGTACGAAAGTGTGAACATGAAAAATATCAGGGGCTGCCTGACCAAGAACACTACAGCTCCAGGAGCTCGCCCAGTGATGAACCTCCGCCGGGTTACATAAGATCCCACAAGCGCCACAATCGGCCAAATGATCAGCACGCTCATTTAGACATTGCCCAGTGAGGCTTTCCACCTTTTTGAAGATAACATGATAAGCAATCTGATCATATAGACGGCGAAGCCGGAGGACAAGCTGAAGATTCGCCCTTCCTCGGACGTGCCGCTGTGCCACGCCAGCCGCGTACTCCCAGTCGTACTCGATGATGAAAGATGACGATGGTGAGGGAGGAGAGGAAGAAATATACTCACAACTCAAGACATGGCAAAGTATAGCGCAGATAATTCGCCAACGTTGTTCGTATGACGTTGAGTACCGATATATCCTGGCAGATCGGGATCCAGAATGGTTGGGCCGCAGAAGTCCAGCAGGCCAGACGAGGCCGGCATGGCCATGGTGAAGCCCCAGCCAGAGGTCGTCTCCTCGTCGGTCCGTTGCCAGGAGTCGTAGCACGAGAGTGTGATACCTCCAGCGCCTGGTATGATCCAGGAGCAGGTTGAGGAGGTAGGTGTTGTCCTAGAGGTACTCCTCCTCCGCCGCCCCCTGGGCCCTGCTTTCCAGCACGTCGTTTGATGCGACGGAGGGGTGGAAGGGCGGCGCGGTAGATGTCGTCGCCAGGCTGTGCCCGGGGCTGGTCCAGGTCCAGGAGGACTGGCTTGCCGGCGCGCTGGGCCGCCATGGCCAGCGCGGCAATAGCATTGACTCGAATTTACGAGGGTGTATGGCTTCGGGGACGCAAACATTGCGTAATTTACGAGGTTGTATGGCCTCGGGGACGCACATATCGCGTAATTTACGGGTGATTGTGGCCTCGGGGACGCGAATATTGTATACTTTTCGAGGGTTTATGGCCTCGGGGACTCGAATATTCATTAATTTACATGGCTTTATGGTTTCGGGGACGCGAATATTGTATAATTTACGGGGGATTGTGGCTTCAGGGACGCGAATATTTCTTAATTTACGAGGGCTTATCATTTTTGGGGACACGAATATGGTGTAATTTTACCAAGAATTATGGCCTCGGGGACGCGGATATGATGTATTTTTACGTGTCCCACGCCCCCCCAGGAATTCAGACAACGCGGTCTGGGCGTGGTAGGAAAGCTGTTTTGGGGCTCCCCCCCTCGCGCGTTCAGCAACAACTTACTTTAGGAAGCAGAAAGCAGGACTGTAACAGCGGAAACCGGAAACTGGAACTGGAACAGGGAGCACCGGTGTGCTTCTTGGCCCGCCTTCTGCCTTTCTTGCCTTGGCCCCGGCCCTCGGCTCCTCCTTCTTCCCTCTCCTCTCCGTCGCCTCTCTCCCTCCCCGTGTCCCCCCCTTGCCCTTGTGCTTCCTTGTCCTTGTGCGGTGTGTGTGTGTGTGTGTGTGTGTGTGTTCTCCCTCTCCCTTCTGCTTGGCTCCCCCTCCCTGTCCCCCGTCCGTCCGTCTGTCGGCCCGGTCTGTCCTTTCCTGTCGTCCTCCCTCCCTCTCCCCCCTCCCCCCCCACGCTCCTCGGCTCCTCGCTCTCTTGCCCGTTTCTGCCCCTTGCCTGGTCCGCGTTTCTTTGTCGGCCCGTCCCGGTGTCCGAATGAGAGCCTTGGCGCCCCGCGCTGCCACGCTGGCGAATAGCCCTGCGTGGGGTGAGCTAGCATCGGCGGTACCGCAGAGGCGTGGGAGTGGGCTGGCCGAGGGACTTCTGATAGGGCCCGCCCCCTCCCCTCGCTCGCCGCCCTCGCAGCCTGGTGGGCCCGCAAGGGGGCAGATCGACGACATAATCGATTTGTCCCACATTTGAATTTGCATCGAATCTACGAAACATTTGACAACTTGTTGTCGAATCTACGAACATTTCGCGTATTCGCTGTTGATTCGACGAAAATTTCAATTCTGGGGTACATCAATTCTGTAGTCGATCGTCACTCGACTTATGGTTTCCTGGAGTCAAGTTGGACGCCATGTAGATACACGTAGAAACCATATTGGGCATCGTTAGAGGCCCGCGGAGTACTCCTCATCCTCCCCATCCTCCCCTATTCGCTCTCTTTCTGCTCACCCTCCTCCTCCTCTTCCTCCTCCTCCTCCTTCTCCTCCTCCTCCCGCTTCCTGCTCCTCTTGCTCGGTTTCCCTCCTTCCTCCTCCCTTCTCGCTCCCCCCTCCCTCCTCCCTCCTCCCTCCTCCCTCCTCACTCCTTTCTCCTCTCTCCCCCTCCCCCCGTAAGCTTTTTTTCTCCGCCCCCTCAAACCAGGCTCGCGTAATGGTTTTTGAGGCGTGGGACTCCCGTGGACGTCCTCTTCTTCTTCTTCCTCCTCCGTCTTCCACGGGGTCATTTTGAAATTTGCATCTGAAGGATTTCGTTTGTAATCAGCCACAGACGGAACCTTTTTGCATTCCGCTAAAAAAGAATTCTTTTGTGGCGCAAGGGGGTGGGCCTGGGCGACGAAAATGACAAAACAACGAAAAAGACAAACGGGACAAACCATGGGAAGCCAGAAACGCTGTGTTTTTTCAAGTAAAAGAGGGTCTTCAATTTAATGCAGAAAAAACACAGGACAGACAATCTGGAGCACGGAAAACATGTGTTTTCATAGTGTTTGCAGTTTTTGGTCTCCCAGTTTTGCTGCTTGTCTTTTTCGTATTATTGTTGTAAGTTTTGTTTTTTTTTTCGTCGCCCAGGCGCATCGCCCGCTCGGCGCAAGAGGGTGGGCCTGGGCGACGAAAAAGACAAAACAACAAAGAAAACATTATGGGAGACCAAAACGCAGTGTTTTTAAGTAAACCTGGTTGTTAATTGAAAATCAGAATCACACAATAAACACAACCCGAAACTGCTCAAACACTGTGACAAGCACAGGTTTTCCTTGCTTCCAGTTTTCTGATTTTACATAATTTAAACAACCAATTTTGAGTACAAACACAACATTGTTGGTTCCGTTTTTTTTTTTTTGCTTTCTCGTCGCCCAGACCCATCGCCCGCTCAGGGCAAGGTGTGTGGCCACCCTTGCGGGTGGCCTTCGGGTGCTTTGGGGTGCCCTCGGGTGTTTTCTCGGGTGCCCGTGGGTGCCTGGCACCCGTTTCCGTTTGGAATTTAGTTGCGGGTACCGCTCCCCTTGAGGGCTTCCTGATCTGCGCCAAACGGGGAAATTATGTGTATTTTTCGCCGTTTCTGGGCGCGGAGGATTTAGCACAACATATGTCCAAGTATAACAGATATCCCCTAGCTGTGCATACGTTGGATTTCTTTTTTCCCCTCGTCGGTTTCCATGCTTTCTCCATTGGAGGGTGCTGCGCGCAGCAATCTGCTCCGACGCGTTCGGGCTGCATTGGCTTGAGTTGCAGGCAAGGCCCTGCGCAGTTCAAGGGGGCATCCATTTTTGCATCCATTTTTGGATGCCCCATTCGTCGCGTCTTTCGCGTGTTGCGTGTGCCCTCCATCTCGTCGCGGTTCGTCCATATGCATGCACGCAGCCGAAAAAACAAAAGAGCTGTATGTGAAGGAGGACAATGGTGAATATAATTAGCGGGAGAAACTAGTGGCGATGACAATGCAAGGGTTCGTGGCCTCGCTGGCGCGGACCAATTCTTTTTGCGCGGGGCAAAGCCTCGGGCGAGGGGCTTCGCATGCATCGTATTGGTTTTCTAATGCGGCCGTGCCCCCCCTTTCCCCGCACAGTTCAAAGGGGCATCCATCATTGGATGCCCCTCGTCGCGTTCGTTTATATACATCCACGCGGCCGACTTACAATATATATATATATATATATATATGAAGGAGGACGACACACACAAGCACATACACAAACACACACAAACACATTTACACAGGCACACACGCACATTCACACACATACGCATAAACACTCACACACAGACAAAACACCAGACATGACCCAGATTTTGCCGAACAGTGCATGTTGATTGCTTTTTTGGTCGACGGGGATGGTGTGTGGGGGGCATCGGGAAGATCATATGAACGTTGGCTGCTGCAAAAATCTAAGTGCATGTCGAAGAGGAGTGATGGATGTTGAAAGCAAGGGTAAGGGGGCATCCAATTTTGGATGCCCCCCTCTGTCGCGTTTGCCGTTGTGTGCGCGCCATCTCAGCAACAATTGCGTTTGGGGCAAATGTTCTTTGGACTTCTAGCATGCGACTGCGCTTCCTAACGCTTCGCGCATGCGTTCTAGCATGGAGACTGCAACAACCGAACGTCTTCAGTCTCGCTGACCCCGGGAGGAAACAAATCACTCATCCGAGGTGCGCACACTGCAGAGAACCCGGCCTTGGGAACGTCGCTGTTCAAGCACCGGGACCTCAAGGCACGCCACAAAGAATACTAGACGCTTCGCGTATCCCCATCATCCGACACCTCTGCCGAGATAGCAGGAGTAAGTTGGTGCGGACACCGCAGGCAGTCCCGAGAACCACACTGGCGCAGGTGCGCCCAGGGGCGAGCAGACCTCTCCAACAGACACGCATGCCAACCCGGAGCAGCCCACGACTGGGAACGGGGGGGGCCGCGACTCCGGCCAGCACCAGAGACGCACAGTGTACACCCGCGACCACCAGGGCAACGAACAACGGAGGGGAAGGATCCCCGACAACCGCACCTCCACGGGCCCCAACAGACGCGGCACCAGCCCAGAGCAGGAGACCGCCTCCAGGCACGGTGCAAAGCTGCAGTAGCGATCCCTTCGGACGAGGAGATACGCCGAGAAGCGGGCCTGAACTCCCTCCGTGCATGGAGA
>CAUYUJ010001807.1:9191-25427 GCA_963575745.1 Prorocentrum cordatum
GCAGGAGGAGCAGGGTCAGGAGGAGGAGGAGGAGTTGGAGGAGGAGGAGGCGGAGGACGTGGATGAGGAGGAGGAGGAGAAGGAGGAGGAGGAGCAGGAGGAGGCCATACCGTGTGGCGAGTCCGTGGGGACAGTCGGGGTCGCCGCACGGCTTTGCGACTCTCGGGCCGTTCTCCGAGGACATCCTGGGCGGCCCAGGCATCCAGGGTCCGAAAGCCGTCCGGTGGCTCGGGGAACCGATCAAATGGCCTCCGCATCAAATTGTGGAGGTCCGCCCTGATCTCTTGGATCGGCACTGGTGCCCCCTCTCTGGTGCGCGGAGTGCGCCATGGGCGGCGCCGAAGGCGCCGCAAGGGGGGCCTGGCGCCGATCCAAGAAATCCGCGCGGAGCCTCGACAGTTTATGTTTATGCAGTTTTGTTTCTTCCTTCGCCAGGGGTCCCCATACCGTGCGGCGACGGACGCGCTGTGGCGGGTTCCAGAAACCCTGAACACAAAATCGCGGCCATCTCTTGGGGGCGTGTCTTACTTCCGCCAGCTCCCGCCAGCCTTCTGCCGCCTTCCGCCCGTGGAGCCGCCATCGTTTTGCTTGCGCCGCTCTCCGCGGGGGAAGGGGTGTGGAAGGCGGGACCCCTCTGGAGCGCCCCCCCGGTGAGGCCTCCCGGGACCTCGAGGTCACCGCGCGGTCTTTCACACCACACCGCTCTGGCTTCGACCCACGACAGGAGCAGAGCGCAGGCCGGCGCCGCCGCTCCGACGGCGGGCCGCGCTGCCGGACGTGCCCGGGAGCTGAAGAGGCTGAGGCTCCGCGGAGGGAAAGGGACCGCCCCAGACCGGCTCGCGCCGTGCACACAGGCGCGGCGGAGGCTTCTCTCGGCCGCGGGCGGCCTCCCCAGGGGGCCCTCGCCGCCGGGGCCGTCAACAGAGCGCTCCGGGATGCAGAGCCGGCTCCCAGGGAAAGTGTCGGGGCCTCCCGGGGCTCCAGGCCGGAAGCACCAGGGCATGTGGATTACCTGTGCCTCGCTTTCGCCGGGGCTCCAGGGAGGCCCTCGTCGCCGCGACAGAGCGCTCCGGGATGCAGAGCCGGCTCCCGAGGAAAGTGTCGGGGCCTCCCGGGGCTCCTGGCCGGAAGCACCAGGGCATGTGGATTGCCTTTGCCTCGCTTTCGCCGGGGCTCCAGGGAGGCCCTCGTCGCCGCGGCGAACTTCTGGTCAGCACGCGCGCCCCGGACGAGGTCCAGGGAGGAGTGGTATCTCGGCGGCCTAGAGGTTGACACCAACACCAAGGTCGGCGGCGTGCCTTCACCGAGGAAAGATGCTCCCGATCTCGATGATGGTGGTAATACTCGGGCTCTCTAGGTGGCCGAACGACCACCACCAACACCAAAATCTATAGGACCATCCTACCCCTGTGTTGGTGCTGGTGCCCGTTTCCAGGCCTCCAAGTGTCGGCACCTCCCGGTTGTTCCCCAAGCAGGCGGCCGCCGTGCGCCGTGGGCGCGGCGGGCGCGGAGGCTCCTCCGCCCCAGGGCGGGGACGCGACGGAGAGCCTTGCAGCCGCTGGCTCTGGCAGCGTCGAATCCGCGTACGATATGTATGCACCGTACCGTGTTGGCGCCTCTCGTGGCGTCGTCGATTCGCGACCCAGGAATGGTACGGCGCATATTTTTCCGACCTCCAGAGACGAACACACTATGCACCGCACCGCGTTGGAGCGGGGCCTGCACGCAGTCCAGGCATGGCACGGTGTATGGGAGCCGTTCTCGTATCGAAGGTCAGACTGCCGCTGCGACGGGGTCAGTCGATTACACGCAAGGGTGACCTTTCTCGAAGAAGAGCAAACGCCATAAACATAATCTTTGGCGCTCCGATTAAGTCGGGCGTGTCCCTCTACAGGAGGAGTAGTCAAAAGTCAGGGGACGAGTTTTGTCAATTTTTGATTATTTTTGAGTTGTAAGAGTTTTACGGATTGAGGGCGTGTGGTTTTCGAACGTGTGCCTCAGCGCCGCGCACATTTGATTGCACAGTGCGCAAGAGCTTCGCGGATGGAGGGCGTGTGGTTTTCGAATGTGGTTCATTCCCCAGCGCCGCGCAACTCTGTTGTCACAGTTTGCAAAAGCTTCGCGGATGGAGAACGGTTCCGTTCCACAATGTGATTCTCAGCTTAGCGCGGCGCGCATTCGGTTTCAAAGTTTGCAACAGTTTAACGGTGTTTTGTGGTCGACGTTCCAGGAATGGGGTTCTTGCGCGATTTCGGATTGTCATGGCGCAGCGGTCATTCTGATTCTCGGTGTTGAAGTCCCAGCAACGTCGTCTTCGCACGATTCAGGATCGTCAGAAAACAACCCGAGTCCTGCTTCTTATTTTCCTACCCTTCCTTTTCTTCCTCCCTCTTCCTTCCATATTTCTCCTTCTCCTCCGCCCCTTCTCCCCCTCCGACACGGCCCGAATCTCTCCGTGACGGCACCACGCTCCCCTAACACGGCTTGACGACCTCAGACAACGGATCTCTTCAGAATGTTCCAAGAGACCCCTGCGAAATCGAAGACAGTGGAAAGCATGGCGTTTTCCTTTGAGCAAGACATGTTTGTTTTGGCCCACGGAAGTGCCTCGACTTGCCCTTGGGACAGCCCCACATGACGTCCAGGCGATCCAGGAGCCCCCCCCAGGAGGGCACCTGACCGGCCCCAAGACTCGGCGGCGAGCGAGGGGGGAAGTGAGAAGGACAAGGCCTTCTCAGAAGGTGGCGGGACTTCTCAGATGCACTCGCGCCTTCTGAGAACAAATTTCTGTACCTTCGGGGAAGGCTTACGAAACTTCTCAGAAGGCCTCGCGGGACTTCCGAGCCTTCCGAGAACGCCCGCCCCCGTAGGAAGTCATTCTGCTGGACCTCCCAGGAGCCGACGAAGGTGTCGACCGTTTCGCAGATCGCAGCCCCTGACCGTTTCGCAGATCGCAGCCCCCGAGGGCAGGGAGGTGAAGGAAAACAACGAGGAGGAAGAGAACGGAGGGAGGAAGGAATAGGAGGAGGAGTGAGTGAGTGAGTGAGTGAGTGAGTGAGTGAGTGAGTGAGTGAGTGAGTGAGTGAGTGAGTGAGTGAGTGAGTGAGTGAGTGAGTGAGTGATGGGAGACTACGGTGCTCTATTCAGAACAAGTGCCCAACCAAGGGAGGCTTGGGAAAAAGTAAGGGGGTCCCAGGGGCCCCGGAGTTCACAGATTCGGTACCCGGCCGTTTTGGACCCGTCGGGGGGTGCCAGAATGCGTCAAAGGAGGGAATGAGGGGCGACGAGAGGGCCCGAGCGACGTCCAAGAGGGCGCCAAGATGGCCCAAGAGCGCTCCAAGGGAGCCCAAGACCCCACAAGAGCGTTTCAAAATTGCTCACACATACAGTTCTATTTCGTATGACCGTTTATTGTAGTAAGCAGCCCCGATATACTAGCCTGCGCACACATGTAGACATTTACGCGCGCACACACACACGTCGTGTTTTTGTTTCTACTTGTGCCAACTTCTAAGGACACCCCCACACATGAATATCATGCCGCCTCTCCACTGGTTGATTGTCTCAACCTGCCACTTGGGTCTTCGTCTCATCACGATTCGTGTTCGGCCCCTCATCGGCGGCGAGCCCAAGGGGTAATGCAGAGGGGGCGGGCCTTGTCAGTAGGCTCGGAAGGCCTCCAGCCTTCTGAGACATTTTCCAATCTTTCTCAGAAGACAGAGACGGCTTCTCAGAAGGCCAGCGGTCTTCTGAGAATCCCCGCCGCCTTCTGATAAGGCCTGCTACCCCTCACTTCCTCCCCGACTCGCGCCTCACTCGCTTTGGGTTTGTTGTTCGGCTCGCAGCTCCCCTGGGCCACCAGGCGTGCCCCCAAGCTGGCCTCGAGCAGCTCGTGATATCGAAGACGCCTACGGCGAATCACCGCCGCCCCCTGCCTTTTTGGAAGCGCCTATGTGGCCGAACGTTGAGGCCAGACCTGCCAAGCTATCGGACCACGTGTTCCCCGAATCGGTTTGGAAAGCCTTCGGGGAACACGTGGGCATCTTGAAGGTCATCTTGGCCGTCTTGGAGGCCTCTTGGGCAAGCTGTTGGCGATCTTTGGGGCTTTTTGGGCCGTCTCGGGCCAGCTTCGAGCCAACTTCGGCCATCTTGGTGGGTTCCTGGCACGTCTGAAGCCGTCGGAAGCCGTTTGGGGGGCCTCTATGGGCCGACTTGGGGCCCGCTTGGAATGCTCCAGGGCCGTCTTGGAGGCCATCTTGGGCGTCTGGGAGGCCATCTTGGGCGTGTTGGAGGCCTCTTGGGCCCTCTTGGGGCCCTCTAGGGGCCATCTTGGAGGCCACTTGGGCCATCATGGGGCTCTCTTGGGGGCCTCTTGGGCGATCTTGGGGGCTTCTTGGGCCGTCTCGAGCCGTCGGAGAGCCGAAAAGGCGCAAATGCCAGAATCCTTCAAAAACCAAGGAAAAATCAATGATTTTGGCCTCTTCGGACTCTCCTGGAGGACCTCTTGGAGGCCTCTTGGGCCGTCTGGGAGGCCTCTGGGGGGCCTCTTGGGCCGTCTTGGGCCGTCTTGGACTCTCTTGGGCCGTTTTGGAGGCCGTCTTGGACCATCTCGGGCGGACTTGGAGGCCATCTTGGGCCATCTTCGCGATTTTTTGAGGATGTCCCGAGCGAAACGGCCGTTTTTGGAGGATTTTTCTCGGTCGTTGAGCACGTTTGGGGATTTTCCGGGTGGCCGGCGGGTTCTGCCGGAGCCCACTGGGGAGTTCTTTTGGAAAAAGAACCAAAACCAAAACCTGACAGCTCATCCAGCACGCCGTGCACCCCTGCAAGCAGGGGGCGGCGGATACAGCTGCCTGCGGCAAGTCCCGCCACCGTGCCAGTCCAGCAGGCTCGGTGGCAGCTGTTCGAATCGATTAGGACGATGGTGCTGACGATGACTATGAGATGGTAAAGAGGATTATGCGAGGATGAAAGAGATTGTGGCGGACGATGGGGATGAATAGCATGATGATGTTGGTGATGCTGATGATGCTGCTGATGATGATGCTGGTGGTGATGATGATGCTGATGATGCTGATGATGCTGATGATGATGGTGCTGATGGTGATGATGAGGATGATGATCATGAGGATGATGCGGGTGCTGATGTGAAGAGGACGCTGACGCTGACAGTGATGGTGATGGTGGGGATGTTGCTGCTGCTGCTGATGATGCCGATGACGATGCTGCTGATGCTGCTGCAGATGATGATGGTGATGCTGATTATGACGATGGTGTTGTTGACGGTGATGATGCTTTCGATGATGATGCTGTTGCTGATGCTGCAGATGATGATATTGATGCTGATGATGCTGATGATGACGGTGATGGCGATGATGATGACAATGATGACGATGATGATGCTGATGCTGATGATTGCAAATTTTATGATGAGGACGACAACGCAGATGGTGATGATGACGATGATGCTGATGATGATGATGACGAGGATGATGACGATGATGATGACGATGGTGATGATGATGCTGCTGATGATGATGATGATTATGATGCTGATGATGATAAGATGATGATGATGCTGATGATGATGGTGCTGATGGTGCTGATGGTGATGATGATGATGATGATGATGCTGATGATACTTATGATGATGATGATGATGATGCTGCTGCTGCTGCTGATGATGATGATGATGATAATGATAATGATGATGATGATGATGATGATGATGATGATGATGATGATGATGATGATGATGATGTTGTTTATGAAAAGAATGATGACGATTACGACGATGATGATGATGATGATGATGATGATGATGATGGTGGTGGTGGTGGTGGTGGTGGTGGTGGTGATGATGATGATGATGATGATGATGATGTTGCTGCTGCTGCTGATGATGATGATGGTGGTGGTGGTGATGCTGGTGGTGGTGAAGAGGAGGAGGAGGAGGAGGAGGAGGGGGAGGAGGAGGAGGAGGAGGAGGAGGAGGATAATGATGATGAAGATGATGAGGACGAGAATGGCGAGGACGAGGACGAGCTGGCGGTGACGATCGTGATGACGACGAGCTGCTCTGGACACGTCCGGTTCCGGGCCGCCCTGCCCGCCAGGCCGCCGCCGGCGACCGCCCGGCCGCAGCCGAGCAGGAGGCGGACGGGCGCCGCAGCACCGCGGAGCTCCCGGCCCTGCCGGCCGCGGGACCTCGCAGCGCGGGCGGCAACCGAGGAGCAACCAATGAGCTCCTCCCCCTCCTCCTCCTTCTCCTCTCATCCCTCCCTCCTCCTCTGATCTCTCGTCTCCTCCTCCTTCTCCTGCTCCTCTCCTCCTCCTCTCCCCTTGCTCTCCCTCCTCCTACCTTCTCTTCCTCCTTCTTCTCCTCCTCCTCCTCCCTCCCCTACTCCTACTCGTTTTTTACTCGTGCTCTTACCTCCTCCCCCTCCTCCTCCTGTCCTCACTCATCCCTCCTCTCATTCTCCTCCTCCTTCTGACACCTCTCCTCTCCTCCTCCGCCTCCTACTCCTCCTCGTTTGCTCCTCTCCTTCTCCTCCTCCTCCTCTCCTCTTACTCCTCCTCCTCCTCCCTCCTCCTTCTCCTGCCTCCCCCTCCTTCCTCCTCCTCCTCCTCCTACTCCTCTCCTCCTTCCTCCTCCTCCTCCGCCTCCTCCTCCCCCTCCATGCCTCCTCCTCCTCTCCTCCTCACCTTCCTCCTCCTCCTACTACTCCTCCTCCTCCCCGTCCCCGTCCCCTCCTCCTTCTTTTTCCCTCCCTTCCCCTCATCCTCCTCATCCTCCTCCTTCTGGCTCTCCTCCTTCGTCCTCCTCCTCCTCATCCCTCCTCCTCCTCCTCCTCCTGCCTCCCCCTCCCCTCTCCTCCTCCCCCTCCTCCTCCCCCTCCCCCTCCCCCTCTCCTCCTTCTCCTCCTCTCATCCTCCTCCATCCTCCTCCTCCTCCTCTCCCGCCGCATCCTCCACCTCCCTCCTCCGCCTCCTCCTCTCTTCCTCCTCCTCTTCTCCTCCTCCTCCTCCTCCTTCCTCCTATCCTCCTCGCCTCCTCCTCCTTCCCTCCTCCCCTCCCGCCTCCTCCTCCTCCCCGTCGCCCTCTCCCTCCTCCTCCTCCTCCTCCTCCTCCTCCTCCTCCTCCTCCTCTTCCTCCTCCTCCTCTGCCGACTCCGAGGGAATATGTCGGGCACGCGCCGAAGGTCGGAGGAGGAGAAGGTACCCATACCTCCACCCTGGCCTCGTTTCCCCCCCGCCTTTTGGGGGCTCCTGGGCGAACCTCGTCGCCACCGCTGGATGCGCCTCGAAATTCTGGTCAGAACGCACCCCAGGAGGGGTCTGGGGAGTAGTGTTTTCGATACCTTTCGGTTTCTCCAGAAGGGGGTAGGTCGGTGGCTCATGATCGGAGGGACGCCAGCCATACATCACCACCAGCCCTGGCCAGGTCCATCCTGGGCCCTGGACTGGTGCATAGACCTGAAGGCCTAGGCCAGGAGGGCCTGTACACCAGCCCAGGGCCCAGGATGGGCCTGGCCAGGGCCGGTGGAGGTGTATAGTTGGGAGCTCTCCTGGCTCGAAGATGTGGTCCTGTGTGATGGGGTCCTAAGGATAGGAATGGATCCAAGGGTGGATTTGCGCCGTTCGAGGCACCTCGGCTGAAGACCCCGCCCCGTCAGGACCCCCTCTTTGAGCCAACGAATAGGAAGGGGTCGGAACCTCCTGGGGCCATGTTTTGGTATGTTTGGTATGTGCTTTGGTATTTTAGTGTGTTTTTGGTATGTTTTGGTCGGACCTCCGAGGGATGTATGTTTTGGTATGGTTTTTTCGGCCATCGAGGACGGATCATCAGCGCCGTCAGGGGCAACGATGGGGGGGCGATGGGCATTAGGGTCCGGGGGATGCATCGACCCCGAATCGCCCATCGATCGCCGAGAGGGCCCGATAGTCCCAGCCTGTCCAGGAAGGTTCGGATGTGCTGTCGGGGGCCGACCGCCGATCGATCGGCGATGTATCGCCGATTCCAGGTCGATGGTTTGCCCTCTATACCAGTTGCCCCTCGTGCATGGGTCCGAAAGGGTCGGAACCTCCTGGGGCTCGAGGGATACAGGTTTTGGTATGTTTTTGTCGGCCATCGGGGATCGAGCATCAGCGCCTCAGGGTCGAGGATCTGGATCGAGGATCGAGCCACAGGGGTCGAGGATCGAGGATCGAGACTTTAGGATTTTGTCGGCCACGTGCAGACGGGGGTAAGCGGAGGAGGGAAGGTTTCTCAGACGTGGCGGGCCCTGTTAAGACGGAATCAGGACGATAATAACATTGGGTGTCGAGAATCTCTGAGGTCCGGCGGCTCTGGAGGATGTCTCGGGCACCGCGGCCTTCTCGGAGCGTTCCAGGAGTCTCCGAACGCGTTCCTGAACGCTCTTGAAGGATTTATTATTTTCGTCCCAGCCCCGTCCGATTTGTCTACGAGCAATACGTACAAAGCTCCGTTGATCCACAGAGCATTCTACGTATTTTTCGGAGGTTCGGCGAGACAATCCGTTTTTGGGTAAATCAATTCTGTAACTAGTCGATCCCCTTCTCGAGAACTCGGGGACAAGTGGGCGACGGAGAGCAGATGGGGGTTAGGGGGTAGGGGGAGGGGGCAAGGCTCCTTAGAAATCCCCCTGCTTCTGAGAAGGCGCGGGCCTTGCCTACGGATGTAAGGCTAGCGCCTTCTGAGAAGCAGCCTCCTTCTAAGAAGCCTTGCCAAAGTGGGCGACGGAAGAAAAGCGGGGTCGACTGCTCAGTATCGACCGATCCCTGTCCCCATCCCTGTCCCCATCACGATCCCCCGCCATCCTACCACCCCCTTGGGGATAGGCCCCCCGAAACCCGTGGGGAACGGCCTATAATCCACATCTCGGAGGGTAAATCGGCGAGTGGGGCCGAGGCCGCGCCCATGGGAATAGGGGTCGGTTCAACGATGCTCAAGAGATGTGGGGTCGGCAGTGCCGACATTCGCGCGTAAGCTGCCCGCGTAAGCGCCCTCGTTTCCAATGTGGCGTGCCGCACGGACGGCTCGCGTCGGCTACACGTAAGAGTGACCTTTCGCCGGAGTGACCTGTAGTGGTGGCCCACATGAGTCCCTCCTGCATTGATTTCCGCGCTTAGATACGGCTTCCCGCGGTGCCGTAAAGCCGAGCACCCAAGGTCACTCTTGCCTAGGGTCATTCTTGCGTTTAGCCGATCGAGGGGCAACAAATGGGCGACGCAACAATAAACGGGGCCGATTGCGCAGACATTGGCACGTTAGCTGCCCGCGTGGGGTCGCGCGTGAGCGCCCTCGTTCCCAATGTGGCGCGCCGCTTGGCGGCCCGCGTAAGCCGCGGCGTAAGTTCTATGCCATCTCGCGTGAGCCCATTTCTTATATTCGTCGCCCAAATGACATGAACATGAACTCTCGAAGCTCGTCTTGGATTTTCTGGATCCGCAGCCCACCTGGCGGCGCCTCCGGCGCCGCCCCTGGCCCGCGCTGCCCCTGGCGCACTCCGCGCGCCGATCCAAGAAGTCCGCGCGGACCGTCGAAAGTTTACGTTTGCGGTCCAGGCCCTGCAGGACCGTTTTGGGGCTTATGAGGGGCTCGGGCTTCCGGCCCGTTCCACGTCGTGTGAACCTGCTTGGGGCCCAGGCCCGCCATGGCCAGAAACGCCCCTTTGTTTCACAATGTGCGCTCCGTGTTATGAGGAAAATCCTGGAGACCTCGTGCGGCACCCAATGGTTTTATCATCTAGTTCGCGCGGCGATGCTCGGATGTAAATTCGATGCTCGGATTTAAATCCGACCCGAATCCGACGTAACGCCGGCGTGAACCCGACATAAATCCGACGTGGCTCCGACGTAATTTGGGTCTCAAGTTGCTGCGCGAGGCCTCCAGGATTTTCCCCATAAACCTTGCGGCAGCATGATGGCTGTACAGTCAACCCGCACCATAGGGGTGGCCAGCCTTCCCAAGGGTATATATATATATATATATATATATATGTGTGTGTGTGTGTACCCTTGCATCCTTGCCCCTTCGGCCCATCCCTGGTAACTTTCGCTGGTCAACCTCGTTCGACCAAGTATTCACATGCCCCTCCAAGGCCCTTGCATCCTTACCGCTAAGTCGGGCATGTGCCTCTACAGGAAGAATATTCAAACATAGTATTTGAAACAGTCAGGGGACGGTGTTTTGATTATGTTGCATATGTTTCGAGTTTTTTACTTGTCGTCCAAACTCCGCCTGCAGGAGGACACGCCCTGCCCTGACCTTACCTCGCATCCTTCTGATACCCAGACATGCGACGTCCTGAGTTTTGTTCAGGACGGGGTCCCTGGAAGTCCGGACCCCTTCCCCGGGGCCGGTTTTTCATCCCGAGTCGTTTTTTGACGGTCCCGGGGCCCGGCGAGGGCCCCCCGCGAGACCGAGTTTGGCCAAAAGCCTCCCGTCCTGATTTTTTCCCTGCGTCGCGATCGTGTCTAGGGATGGACGAGGAGGAGGAGGAGGAGGAGGAGGAGGAGGAGGAGGAGGAGGAGGGAGGAGGAGGAGGAGGAGGAGGAGGAGGAGGAGGAGGAGGAGGAGGAGGAGGAGGGGGAGGAGGAGGAGAGGAGGAGGGAGGAGGAGGAGGAGGAGGAGGAGGAGGAGGGCGGGGTTTTTGTTCCTCGAGGCACGCCCCGTGGGCTGGCCGCCTCCGCGGCCGCCAGGGCCGAGGCCGGCCCCGGCGCGCGCGGCGTGGGGCCGCCGGGCGCCGCGGCGCCCGGGCCGCTGGCGCGCCTCGGGGTGGCGGCCGTGCTGCCGCAGGCTCCCCGGGCGCCGAGAGCCTCGCGGGCGCCGCCGCGGCTCCCTTTGCGGGGTGGCCCTTATATGCCCGCGGGGGCCTCGCGAGTGCGGGCCCTCCCCCGGGGCTTCCTCGCGTGAGGTGGGAGGAGTTCGCGGCGGGAGGCCTTCTCGGGGGCGGCAAGGAGGGGGGTGATGACCAGGGGGGGGTGGATATCATGGCGGGATATCTCCGCAGATCTCATGGCGCCTCTTCTTGTTTCATTACGTCCCTGGCCCCCCCGCTGGGCCGCGCACATGCCGCCGGTCATGATTTGCACCCCCCCCTCTTGGACACCCCCCTCTTGGCCGCTCCCGAAAGGCTTCCTCGCGTGAGGTGGGAGTTCGCGGCGGGAGGCTTTTCCTCGTTTTCGGCCCCCTGGGGGCCCTCGCCGGGCCCTGGGGCCGTCAAGAGGCGACTCGGGATGGAGCGCCGGTGCTGGGGAAGGGGTCCAGACCTCTGGGGGTCGACGTTGTGAACTCAGACATGCTACGTCCTGATTTTTTCAGGACGGCGTCCTCGGACGTCCAGACCCTTTTGCCAGGACCAGTTTCTCATCCTGAGTTGTTTTTTGTCCGTCCCAGGGCCCGGCGAGGGCCCCTAGGGGTGGAAATCCGCGAAAAAAAAATCCCGTCTTGATTTTTTTACGACGCGATCATGTCTGTGGTTGTGAAGAAATCACGACGTCGGGGGTCTGGACCCGCAGTGACCTTTGCTGCGGGCCCTCCGGGGTCCTGCCTATAGGGTCACCGGTGGGCCGCGCATCAGCGGTCACCTCTTGCCCAGGATCCATTTGCAGTGCGGCTGGCCCGATCTCGGCGGCGCGCGGACCCAGAGATCCAACGCATTGACAAAATCAGGACGGAGGTTTTCCGGAAATTTCGGCCCCTATAGGGGCCCTCGCTGGGCCTCGGGGCCCTCAAAAAACGACTCAGGATGCCAAACCGGCCCCGGGCAAGGGGACGGGGCTTCCAGGGACGACGTCCTGAAAAAATCAGGACGTCGCATGTCTGGGTCGGCGCCGGGCCGAGGGGTGAAGTCAGGAGGGAGCAATCCGTACAAACACACAGGCACGCTGATCTCCATGAGAACATGCGGCAGTGTGGGACAGGGAGGGGGAGATGGCCCTCCAGGAAGTATGTAAAAGTACTGGGGCTCCTGGAATGTATGCTGATTTATTTGTGTCCCCCCCTAGGCCCCTCTGGGCCCCTCTGGGATGTGAGAGTCGAGGAACAGAGACGGTATAAGCTTTCGGAGCTCGTCGCAGAGCTCCTCGCAGACTTCTCGGATCGGCGCTGGGGCCCTGCTGACGCCGACTCCGGCGCTGCCCCTGGCGCGCTCCGCGCGCCAAGGAGGGGTCGGGCAGCGCCGAGCCGGGAAATCCGTGCGGGCATCTGAGAGTTTATGTTCGACGGCGACCGAGGGCTGGAAGTGAGAAGGGGCAGGCCTTCTCGGAAGGCTCGGAAGGCCCCTCGGCCTTCTGAGAATTCTCCTAGGCCTTCCCCGAAGACGCAGAGCATCTCTCCGAAGGCGCGAGGGCTTCTGAGAGGTCCCGCCGGAGAAGGCGCTCCCCGCTTGTCACCTCCCCCACGTCGCTCGCCGCCGACTCTTTCTTCCTCCAGCGAGGGGGGGCGGGCCTCTCGGAAGGCGGCGGGGCTTCCGAGGAGACCTTTGCCGAGAGCTTCTCTCCCCGAGCGCGCTCCACCACTCGCAAAGTGCCTGCTCGCACGCGCCAGAAAGAATCACGTTCGCCTCGATGTCGTGTATCGCAAATCCCCCGCGGCGGATCCAGGCCATCTGCGAGCAGTGACTTTGCGAGCCGTGGAGCGCGCTTGCCCATTCTCGGAAGGGCAGAGGCCTTTCCTGAGCTTTCTCTGAGGGGGCCTGCCCCCATGCCCCCATGGGCGCGCCGCCGCTCTCGGGGTTGGTTGGGCTTCCAGGGGGACGCGCTCTTCGAAGCTTAAGTCGGGCCTGTCCCTCTACAGGAGGAATCTATATTCAAAAGTAGTAAAACAAGTCGGGGGACGATGCAGGCGCTCCAAAGCGTTCCCAGGCGCTTCCGGCGCTCCTAGGCGGTCCCTGGCGCTCCCGGGCGCTCCTAGGCGCTCCCAGGCTCTCCCAAGCGCCTCCAAGCGTTCCCAGGCGCTCCCAGGCGCTCCCGGCGCGTGCCCAAGCGCTCCCAGGCGCTCCCCGGCGCTTCCAGGCGCTCCTTGGCGCACCCAAACGCCCCCAGGCGCTCCCAGGCGCTCCCGGCACGCCCCCAAGCGCTCCCAGGCGCTACCAGGAGCTCCCAGACGCTCCCAGGCGCCTGTAGGGGGACATGTCCGACCCAATTCTAGGCTTCCCAGAGAGGGTCCGAGCAGATCGGGTCGGATGATCGCGCCGCATCGCCGCTGCATCGACGATGCGACTCGCCTTGTAGCCCGATGTTCTCCACGCCGGCGTCGCCGATGCATTGCCGATGTCGGCGATGCATCGCCAGTGCATCGGCGATGCATCCCCGATGCGTCGGCGATGCGGCGCGATCCTCCGACCCCATTTGCTCCGACCCTATTCGGGAGGCCTCTACCTCTCACGGGGCGCCGCGGCGTCGGGTCCACGCGGACGCGGGGACGTCGAGAGTTTTCGGAGCCCCACGAGTGGAGTGATCTCTCGGGGAGGGCGGCGGAGGCCCCCAGGGGCCCCCTCGCCACGCGGCGGGGCGCGGCGTGCGCGAGGCTCTCTGCACCGAAGGGGGCAGCCATCTCGTCCCGCTGGAGGTGGGAGCTGCAGGCGCCTCAGCATCGCCAGATCTGACGGTCAGGCTTTTCGGTCAGGACACCGAGTCCCTCAGCAGCTTGCTTGTCTGCAAGGGTTCTAGCTGCAATCGTCTTCGAATCTCCAGGCCTGATCAGGTTTCGATCAGGACGCCGATTATTTCAGCAGCTTCTCTATAAGGGTTCTAGCTATGATCGTTTTCGGGTCTCACGATCAGATCTCGATATCTCGATCAGGACGCTGATTCCCTCAGCAGCTTGTCTGTATAGCGGATACCCATGCCAAGAAGTACCCTGCTTGCCTCCAGGGCGCCCTGGGTTCCTTGGGCTTCGATGGTTCTGCTGTGCGGAAGGCGTGACGCAGTGGACGTCCTGGGCTCTCAGGTTTGGACTCTTCGTGGAAGGTTTCCTGCGGTCGATCTCCTGCCGTAAGGGGTTCCGGCTGCAGGCAGGCTCTCGCGCCCAGCGAGGGGTGCCGAGCCTCTGGAGACGTCGGCGGTCCTGGCGCGGCCCCCCGTCGTGGCGACCCCCTCCGCGTAGCTTTTTCGGTCAGGCGGGTCCCTCGACGGGAGGAACGCAACGGAGGCCCATGCCAGTCAGGGGACGATTCTTCGATTATGCTTCGGCTATGCTTGAGCATGTTTTTTTTAGTATGCTTACGTTTTCCTCCACAATCCGCTTGTAGGAGGACATGTCCGATCTAAGCCTGCAGTGGAGGCCCATGCCAAGAAGCACCCTGCTTGCCTCCAGGGCGCCCTGGGTTTCTTGGGTTTCGATTGTTTTGCTGTATGGAGAGCGTGACGTTCCCGCACCAACGATCGATATGGACGTCCTGGGGTCTCAGGGTTGGGTTTCCTGTGGAAGGTTTCTTGTGGACGGGTCTCCATTGTATTCTGAGGAGGGAAAGAAGCACACGGACAGAACGAATCGTCGTCTTCCAGGAGAGCATGGGAAAAGATGGAAAGTGGGGGGGGGGAAGAAGGAAGCCCAGAAGATATCGGAACATGTGGGGAGTCTTGGGACGTCAAATCGTCGGGTGACGAGTTTTCATGATCTTTTGACTCTGTTTGATTATTCTGTCAACTTTCATTTTCCTTACAGAACCATCCTGTAGGAGGACATGTCCGACCTACTTGTAACTGTGTAAAGCTGGTCAGGGTCATCTCCCGCAAAGGTGCCATTATGATCCATGCGTCGATCGGCACCAGGGCAGTCGACATGGGCTCTCGATCGGCGGAAAAAACGTTTTGTCGGGGTTGAATCGAGCCGAATTGAATCCGGACCAGTTAGTGGCTTAGCATCTCGGGATTGGGAGAGGTGTGATTCTGAGGCAAGCCTACGACTACAGCTTCCGCATCTGCAGGAGGGCCCCCACTGGTGCTCTGTTATTCCAGGGGGGGCACGTCTGCCACAGGAGCTCCGCCTTCACACTGGACATCCCGTATTCACAGATCAGGCACTTGCTCGTTGACCCGCGCAGCGCCAGATCCCTCATCCGTCTTCATCTGCATTCTCCCGTTCTTATCGGCAAGTCGAGGCTGGAGTCCAACATCTTGTGCAGTGGAGCGCCGGCGGATGAGTTTAATGACTTCATGCAGAAGTTGGACAACGTCGACGCACACCGAATCATTGTGAACTCGCTTTTCTTCGAATTCACTGTGGGGAGTCGCTCACCTCGGAACGTGATGAGATATCAGTGTTACGCTGGTGTGTTGACGCGGAATGATTGCTGCGCACCGTTAGTTGATTTGTCACATGTGTGTGCGGTCATAGTTGAGCCGTTGAAGCGCCGCATGAAGTTTAGTTTGATTTTCGTCAGCAAGAGTCGTATTGGCAGTTTGAATGGTTTTCGCTATCACCGGTACTCTAACAGCAGCACCCTGCGCGTGGATGGCATATCTCAGCGCCATCAGGCGAGAATCAAGCAATGGCTTACTCTGTCAAAGTTCAGCATAGAGGTGACTGACACGACCGCATTGCAGCAGCAGTTCCGCAACGCTGACGAGTTGTGCGATGACTCATCTGATGCGGGCGAAGAAAAGCGGCCTTGACATGTCAAGTATGTTTGCATCGGTGTTGGGATGGGTTGGGCAAGGGGGCGCCTGCTTCAACTTCATTGTAGTTCTGGCCTCAACTTGAGTGGTAGCTCCGTCATCAGCATGGGAGCAATATCGATCTTGAGCTTCAGCCTAGTTGATTGGAATTGTTTGTCTTCGCTTGGGCACGGTGCTGCATCCAAGCTTGTATTCTGTAGGAAGCTCCACGTGCGTACAGTTAATGAACACGTACTGATCACCCAAGTCGTGCACAACTGTCTGGTGGCCTTCGGCCCATCCCGCCACCGTGCCTGGGTTTGGGGTATGAGTTCTATTGCACGTTCGTTGGGATCTCGTGGGAGGCTTCTCGGGGGCATCTTGAAGGCAGTGTGGACGCCTCTCGGGGGCCGCTTGGGGGCCTCTGGGCCTCTTGGGGGTCTCTTGGGGCCTCTTGAAGGCCCGAGAGGGGAAGGGGGGAGGCTGCGCACAGACGAACCTTGCGGCCATCACGTGTCACGTGGCAGGTGTCAGGTACCAGAAGGAGGAGCAGGAGGAGGAGGAGGAGGAGGAGGAGGAGGAGGAGGAGGCGGAGGAGGAGGAGGAGGA
>CAUYUJ010001807.1:25527-73027 GCA_963575745.1 Prorocentrum cordatum
GCAGAAGTAGAAGTAGTAGTCGTAGTAGTAGTAGAGTAGTAGTAGTAGTAGTAGTAGTAGTAGTAGTAGTAGTAGTAGTAGTAGTATTATTAGTAGTAGTAGTAGTAGTAGTAGTAGTAGTCGTAGTAGTCGTAGTAGTAGTCGTCGTAGTAGTAGTAGTCGTAGTCGTAGTAGTAGTAGTAGTAGTAGTAGTAGTAGTAGTAGTAGTAGTAGTAGTAGTAGTAGTAGTAGTAGTACCAGTAGTTAGTAGTAGCAGCAGCAGTAGTAGTAGTCGCAACAGTACTAGCGATGGTCGTAGTGGTAGTAGTCGTCGAGTCAGTATACCTCCCTCTGCCTCCTCCCTCTCCTCTTGCTTCCTTCTTCTCCTCATGATACCCCCGTCTTCCCCAAGAGTTCCCCACAGGGCATCAGCAACGGGCGGGGGGAGCTCATAGCCCAATAGCTTGCCCAGACTCTGGCCCAATGTTCGGCCACATACGCGTTTCCAAAAGGGCTAGGGTCTGCTGTGATTCGCCGTAAGCGTCATCGATGCCCGCAAATGCTCGCCTAGAGCTCCCTGAGAGTCGAAGGCCTGAAAGGTCCTCAGAACTCGTCATCACAGCCTCTTCCTCATCATCATCCTCGTCCTCCTCCGTTCTCCCTCCTCCTCCTCGCGGGTGGGCTTCGTGTGAAGACGAAACGTCAGACTGCTCAGATTAGTATGCCTGCTTTGTTATGCCGTCCTTGCGATCACCAGCAATTCCATTCCCTCCTGGTCTTCCTTCCTCCTCCTTCCTCCCCCGCCACTCCCCCCCCATCCTCCTCATCATAATTCTCCTCCGTCATCCTCCTCTTCATCCTCCTCCTGCCGCACCCTCCAGCCAACCTGCTGAAAATGTCACGAATCTTCCTCGGGGGGGTGGACGAGGAGCTGAAGGACAAACTGGACGAGCACACGCGGAGCCTCTTCGGCGGGCTCGCCACAGACTGGGAGGCACTCAGAACTCGTCATCACGGTCCCCTTCTCCTCCTCCTTTTCCTCCTCCTCCTCCTCCTTCTCCTCCTCCTCCTCCCTCCTCCTCGTTCTCATCATTATCCTCACTATTCGTCGCCCTTCCAAGAGTCGAAGGCGCAATGCGCGACCACGCACCCTCCGGCCAATCTGGACAAAGTGGCACGAAGACTTCTCGGAGGGATGGGTGGACGAGGAGAAGGATGAATGATAAGAGCAAGCCTCTTCGCGGGGCTCTCAGTCGATTGGGAGGCCCTCAGAGCTCGTCATCACGGCCCCTTCCTCAGAAGCTCTGCACTCTTCAGAAGCTCTTCAGAAGCTCTGCAGAAGCTCTGCAGAAGCTGCAGAAGCTCTGCAGGAGCTCTGCAGAAGCTCTTCGGAATCTCTGCAGAAGCTCTGCAGAAGCTCTTCAGAAGCTCGTCGGAAGCTCTGCAGAAGCTCGGCAGAAGCTCTGCAGAAGCTCGTCGGAAGCTTTGCAGAAGCTCTGCAGAAGCTCTGCAGAAGCTCTGCAGAAGCTCTGCAGAAGCTCTGCAGAAGCTCTTCGGAAGCTCTGCAGAAGCTCTGCAGAAGCTCTGCAGAAGCTCTTCGGAATCTCTGCAGAAGCTCAGCAGGAGCTCTTCAGAAGCTCAGCAGAAGCTCTTCAGAAGCTCGTCGGAAGCTCTGCAGAAGCTCGGCAGAAGCTCTGAAGAAGATCTGCAGAAGCTCTTCGGAAGCTCTGCATAAACTCTGCAGAAGCTCTTCGGAAGCTCTGCAGCAGCTCTGCAGAAGCTTTGCAGAAGCTCTGCAGAAGCTCTCCGGAAGCTGTGTAGATGCTGTTGGATCGGTTGCAATCCAATGTTCTCCACAATTATTTGTATAGGAACCCTTCAGGTTGCGATCAGTCCGTTTCCAGTGGTTGTAATCTGACCGAAGTAGTTTCGGAACAGTCCGAAGTAGTTGTAATCGGTCTTACTCTCGGTCACCCCCCACCCAGACAACGGTAACGATCGCACGCGGGGGGGCAGGGATTTGGACCCCCCCCCACATGTTGGTGCTCGCGTGCGTACTGTGATGATCGCATCGCAGCCCCGCCCCGACGTGCCCCACCGCGCCCAAGCGTTACCGTTACCTGGCCCCCCCCCGGGGTAACGACCGTTACCAGAAATGATAACAGTCCCCAGAGGCCACATGGTGAAGGCGGTCAGGTACAGTCGGCAGGTGATCCCGATGCCTTTCGCTCAAACGTTTTGCTTGCTGCCTCCAGTGCCTCGCGGGTCCTCCTCTTCCCTTTGCATACACAAGCGGCCGCGAACTAAATACCCCGTCGTCCACCCCCACAAGAAGTCCAACCACACGGCAGCTTGCGAAACACAAGACACCTCCATCATCGGCTGATCGTCATCACTTGCGGGCTGGCACCGCTGTGCGCTCGAATCGTGTGCTTGCACAAATTGCTGCAAGTGCCACCCATGTTCGATCGCAGGGTAAGTTCTGCCTAACATGTCAGGCTCGCGAGTGCGAGGGGGCAGTTCAGACACCCCTGGGCTTGAAAGGAGTTCTCTGGCCGGCCATGGCCGCCACTGTTGCGCGAGGCGTGTGTCGACGGACCTCTTCCCTAACTGTTCTCAAGGGTGTGCTTACCCTTAAGTCGGGCATGTCCCTCTACAGGAGTAATCACAAATTGGTAAAACATAGTCTGGGGACGAGTTTTCTGATTTTTGTTTGGTATTTGTTGAATACTCTTGACTTTTCGTCCGAAATCCGCCTGTCGGAGGACACGCCCGACCTAAGCCTACCCACCAGACCACCCCAACCTAACCCGATGGCCCCAAGTTGCCCTCCATTCCCAGCGGGGTGGCATCCCAGAACGTTGACATAGCACAGGTGTAACCCGTACGCCCCCCGCCCCGAAACTTGGGACTTCGGGCTGGGTTGGGGTGGGCCTGTCGGCAGGCAGGATGTGCTCCTCCTCGCCTGCGCAGACTGCCGCTGATGCTTCGGCCAGCCGCCGGCGGCAACTGCTCTGCCAGTCGCGGTGAGCATCTCGCCGGAGCAGCTCTCAGAGTGCCCGCCGGCGGGCTGTGCTCGCAGCGTCTCGGCGCGGGCCTCCCACCAGAGCCCCGGGGCGGAGGTCTCGCCAGCGGAGCTGGAGGGGGGGCGAGGAGAAGCTCGGGGGGCGAGTCAGGATGAAGCGCCGTTCCTGGGGGAAAGCCGGACAGGCAGCGGCGGGCTCGTGCTTTCAGTGCCTGCTGATCCTCCGCTGGAGTCTCGAAGGCGACAGACAACGGGCGACTGTTGCCCTCATGGCTCGAGCAACCGATTTTTGGCAAGAGGACGCTCGAGCATCCCTTGCATCTTGCAAGGCGCCCCGTTCAAACCACGAGTTTCCCTGAAGATGGCTCCGTGAAGAATTGCGGCAGTGAACATGCGGAAACCGCGAACACCCGCGGAAGCCTGCACTGGCGAAAATTTGGGCATAGACTGTGATGATGTCCGCGAAAGCCAAGATTATGATGCTGGCTCCGCGAGAACGCGCATCGGGGAATGCACGGAAACCGCCGCAACCGTGGGGGAAGGCTGCCAGAATTCGCGGCGGAAGCAGTGATGTTGTTCAGGAAGTCTCGATCGATCGATGCGCTTCGAGTGTGCCGCGGGACAATTTTGCACTGCTGAAGCAGACCCGGGAGAGGGGCGCCAGCACCCTCCTTTGAAGGGCGTCTAGGGATCTGCCGGCCAGGCCAATGTGCGGCGCCTCAGACTGATGTTCGAAAGGCGGTTGGCTCGCCCACATCGTCCCGTGGTCGTTGTCGTCGACGAAGGTGCACTAGTCGTTGACACTTGCAATTGCCATCACCATCGTCATTATCACCGCAATCGCCGCCCGCAGCGTCACCGTCACCGCCACCATCGCCCTCATGTTCCTCGTTGCCGTTATCGTCGCCATCGTCCCTGGCCATGGGGCGTCTCAGAAGATCGCCGCTCCAAGTACAAAGGTTCTTCTCAACCGTATGCGCCGTGACCGCCATACCCGCAATCATCTTCATCATTAGAGACATTTTCGCACTCTCCATCGCCATCCCCGTTACCATCCCCATCGTACTCGCGGCGATGCCTATGTAGTGGCTTTCAGTCCTCCCGCCGCCTCTCGGAGGTCTCTTGGATGTATTTGTTGGAAAGAGCGTGTTCTACCGCTGCTGGCGGAAAACCGGGGGGGGTCACGGGTTCGAACCCTTCCCCCCCCCCCTCTGGAAAACCGGGGGGGGGTCACTACCGGTTCGAACCCCTCCCCTCCCCCCGTTCATCATGAGAAGGGGGGGGGGGTCACTACCGGTTCGAACCCCCCCCCCCCTCGAAAACCGAAAACCGGGGGGGGTCACTACCGGTTCGAACCCCCCCCCCCCTGGAAAACCGAGTGGGGGTGCGGACAGTGGTGGGGACGGTGTTGGTGGGGACAGTGGTGAGGGGACAGTGGTGGGGACAGTGGGACAGTGGGACAGTGGTGGGGACGGTAGTGGTGGGGACAGTGGTGGGGACAATGGTGCGAACAGGGGGGACAGTGGACAGTGGTGGGGACGGTGGTGGTAGGGACAGTGGTGTGGGGACAGTGGGAATGAGGTGGAAACAGTGGGACAGTGGAGGGTACAATGGTGGTGGGGACAGTGGTGAAGGCGGTGGCGAGGACGGCGGTGGGACAATGGGACAGAGGTACAGTGGGGACAGTGGTGGGGACAGTGGGGACAGTGGTGGGAACAGTGGGACAGCTCAGTGGGACAGCGGAGGAGTCAGTGGGACAGTGGGGACAGTGGGGATAGTCGGGCAGTGGTTGGGGCCGTGGAGACAGTGGGGAGAGTGGAACCGTGGTGGGAACAGTGGTGGGGACAGTGGGGACAGTGCGACAGTGGTGGGGGCACTGGTGGAGACAGTAGGGACGGTGGTGGAACCAGCGGGAACAGTGGTGGTGAGGACAGTGGCGCTGGGAACAACAGTGGGGGATGTGATGCGGACGGTGGTAGGGACCGGGAGTCGTTTGCTGGCGGTGCGTGGGGGGGGGTCGAACCGGTTGTGACCCCCTCCAGTTTTCGAGAGGGGGGGGGGGTTCGAACCGGTAGTGACCCCCCCCGGTTTTCCGGATCCGGAGAGGGGGGGGGGTTGGAACCGGTAGTGACCCCCCCCGGTTTTCGAAAGGGAGGGGGGGGGGGGAGGGGTTAGGGGAGGGGGGGGGGGTTTTGCCGGGGGAGGGGGGGAGGGGTTCCAGCAGGGGGGGGGGGGATTTTCGGAGGGGGGGGGGGGCGACCCCCGGGTTCCGGAGGAAAAGGTTGGCAATTTTCCACAGTAAAGCGGCGGTGGATCACGCTCTCTCGTTGGACAGGCCTGCTTTGGGAGCCTTCTGGGGCCTCTGGGGGCCTCTTGGGGGATCCTCTTGGGGCGGAGGGCTAGACATGTCAGTTCGGGTTCCTCCTCTTGCCCCTCTTGGGCCATCTTAGAGGCCTCTTGGGCCGTCTTGGATGCCTCTTGGGTCGTCTTGGGGCCCTCTTGGGTCGTCTTGGGTGCCTCTTGTTCCGTCTCGAGGCGATCTTCGGGCCTCGTCAGGCCTGTTCTGCCGCTGTGGAGCGCTGAAACTCCGAAATCGCGAGAACGCGTAAATCTCCCAAAGACAACCATGGTATCATGGACTCGTGCCTGTTGGGGTCATCTTGGGGGTCCTCTTGGGTCGTCTTGGAGCCCTCTTGGGCTGTCTTTGGGCCCGTCTGGGTCGTCTCGGGGGCGCTCCTTGTCCCCTCTTGGACAGGTCAGGGGGCCTCTTGGGACCCTCGTGGGTCTGGGGCCCTCTGGCGTCAGGACAAGTTTCGTGACAAGTACCAAGAGGCATGCGGGAAACTCCTAAGACATCCAGCAACTGGGCTTTGAGTATTCTTTTTTCGGGGGCTGAGGACTCTTGAGGTCCTGAGGGCGCCCCACTCAGTGTCTCGCGGCACGAGCGTTTTTCAATGGCGAGCGTTTATCAAGTCCTGCAAAGCAAGCGCAAGCAAACATACGATTCACCACTCCACTGTCCCAGCGGTCCGGGACCCGCTTCCCTCGGGGCTCCTTCCCTGAGGGCCAAGTCTGGCGGCCAAGTCGCCATCTGCTGTTTGGGCCCCCGCTGCCAATCGGCACCGGAGTGGCCGTAAGGAGTGCAAGGGGGAGGCGGTGTTTGGCATGACCTGGTGGGGCGCTGCACGAATGGGCGAGGGCCCACACTCGCACCCTTTGGCTCTCGGCACCCCTGGGCCTCTGCGCACCCGGTCCGCCCGCTGAAGGCTCGTGCCGCGCAGGCTCGCGCCGTCGAAGGCTCGGGCGCGCGCGCGGGTGCGCGCGCGCGCCCGAGGCAGTGCTCGGAGCACGAGGACGTGGCGAAGCACCTCGACTTCTGCAGCGGCGCCGTCGCCCGGCCGTGGGGGGGCGGGGCCCCGTGGCGCGCGCCCCGCGCGGGAGCCCGCGGCGGCGCGCCCGGCCGAGGCGCCACCGGCACGGCCCGAGGGCACGCGGCTCGAGCCTTCACCTTGGCATCGCTCGGACGTGTGCGTTTTTCCTTCGGCGAGGACAACCGAGCATCCTTGATCATTTGGCGAAACAAACCGCGCACGGAACCGAACAAAAACCACAGGGAATGGACGTCCGAGCGATGGCGAGTAGCGGTGCTGTCGCTCCAGTCAGAGACGTCCCCAGGCCCTCCCCAGCCACGCTCGCGTCGTAAGAAATCAGGACGGGAGGTCTTGCGCAGATTTGCACCCCCCAGGGGCCGTCGCCGGGCCGCGGGGCCGTCAAAAACCGACTCGGGATGAAAATCTGGCCCTGGGGAAAATAAGGGAACAACAAGTGACATAAACATAAAAACATAAAAACCTAACAAGTGACATAAACATATAAACATAAAAACAAGTGATGAACAACAAGTGACATAAACATAACAACTCGGAGGGCCGTGCGGATTTCTCGGATCGGCGCTGGACCCACCTCCCTGGCGCGCTCCGGAGGCGCCACCGGGGGGCCCCAGCGCCGCTCCGAGAAATCCGCACGGCCCTGCGAGTTTTTATGTTTATGTCACATTGTGTTCCCCTAGAAAAGGGTCTGGACTTCCGGCGACGCCCTCTTGAACAAATCAGGACGTTGCATGTTTGGGTCTCGAGCCCTGGCAAAAAGATGCACGGCGGGAGGGCTTTTGTGGCCACTTTCGGCCTCCGGGGGCCCTTCCCGGGCCTTGGGGGGCACTCGACTCGATCGTGCACGATGCTGTCGCTACAGTCAGAGGCATCCCTCAGGCGTCCACATCGCAGAGCGGCTTTCGTTCGGAAAACCATGGGATGGGCCCGGATCGTCCTGGACAGGTTTTCGTTTCGGATTTCGAAGTGAGTTTCGTGCGGATTTTTGTTTGGCCTTGAATGAAGACTACGACAAAAAATCCACGTGAAGTTCACTTCGTTTTTCGCTCGCCGTTTCGGGGGCTTGCATTGGCAGGCATCCACGCAAAACTCCGCTGCAGCACGTCTGCAGGGTCGGTGCAGTGAGACATCCCCAGACCTTCTCGAGTCTTAAAAACAAAACACGGCGGGAGGCTTTTTCGTTCGCTGTCTTCGGCCTCTTGGGGGGCCTTCCCTGGCCTCGGGGCCGTCAGAGGACGACTCGGGACGAGAAGCCAGTCCCACGGAATGGGTCGAAACCTTGCGGGGTCGACGCGAGGACAAAAATCGTGACGCCGAGGGTCTGGGTCCTTGGCCGCCGATGTGGCTTTGGAAGCGGCGGCCGTGTGCACTGTGGACAGGCATGCCGCCCCTGACCAACCTCTGCAGCCCCTTCTGTGCATGGCTGGCTCCCTGGGCCTCATTACAGGTAGGTCGGGCGTGTCCTCCTACAGGAGGAGTTTTCAAAACTAGTTTGAAAAAATAGTCAGGGGACGATCTTTCGATTCTTTGTTTGACTAGATTTGAGCATGTTTTTCACAATTGTCTTTTTTTCCTCCACACTCCGCCTGTAGGAGGACATGCCCGACCTAAGCCTACAGTGGGGACCCATGCCAAGAAACACCCTCCTTGCCTCCAGGGCGCCCTGGGTTTCTCGGGTTTCGATGGTTTTGCTATGGAAATCGTGACGCTCCCACACCAAAAGTCAAGGGACGTCCTGGGGTCTCAGGGTTGGGTTTCTTGTGGAAGGTTTCTTCTGGTCGACCTCCTACTGTATTGCCGCTCCGGAGGCCAGAAGGGAGTGTTACCCCGCGTTTGCGGGAGGCCAAGCTTAATGTCGGATCGGGTTTTCAGGGGTCCGTGTGTGGGCGGCCGCAGCGGCGGTTCAAGGTTCGAGTAATGCCAGCGGCTCAGCAGCAATGGCCTCGTGAGGGCCCGTGCGAGCGGCTTTGTTCGGGCGGGGTACTTGCGCGTGTCTGGGCGACGCAGCGGCGGGGGAGGCGGCCGAATGTTGGGGCCGCGGTGTTTTTTGACGTCGTGCGTGCGAGTCGTGGTTGGGGTGGTGGTCGTAGCAGTGCAGATGGTGCTCGCGGTCTTGACAGCGGGAGTGGAGCCGTGGTGGTCGTGCCATCGCCGCGATCGCGGTGGAGGCGAAGACGAATGAGGAGGAGGAGGAGGAGGAGGAGGAGGAGGAGGAGGAGGAGGAGGCGAAGGCGGAGGCGGAGGCGGAGGCGGCGGCGGCGGCGGCGGCGGCGGCGGCGGCGGAGGAGGAGGAGGAGGAGGAGGAGGAGGAGGAGGAGGATCGCACGCCACTGAGGGGAAAGAGCGAGAGAGAAAGGGTCCGACGAGTTCAAACTGCCCTCGTGGGGGGCCCATCGGAGAGGACCTTTCCCTACACCCTGGCACGGGGCCAAAACCTGCCAGGGGCCAACGACAGGTCCCCTGGAAAAAAGCTCGTCTTCATCCTCTACTGGCAGGTCGTTGGCCTTTTTTCTTAGCACGAAGCTTGCTGCCGAGGTTCCGCGCCTCCCCTTCGTTCAAGCCGACAGCCTTCAGGCAATCAGACAGGCACACATCGTGCCGATTGAACAACCGTGGAGCAGGTTCGCTCCTCCCTTCTCCAGGCTGGGCCCCAAAACCGCTTTCCACGAGCCTCCCCGCGAACAGCTCCCGCACCTGGTCCCTCGGGGTGCACCCGGGGCCCAGCCTGAAGGGCCAGTCGTGTTGCCCCAGCCGAGAAATGTTGGACATGTTTTTGCGGCCGGCCCCGACCAGGGCCACCTGCGACCCCAAGCAAGGGCCTCTCACACCTCTGGCTCCTGGGGAGGCCGTGGCGTAGTCACCACACGTGGAGCAAAATAGAAGCGGCGGGGCCCCGTCCGACAAAACAGGAATCTGAAGCAGACAGTGTCCACCCTCTCTCCAAGGGATCTCGCCCGGCTCGCCTTGCACCCTGGGCACATCGTCCACCTGCAGGGGAGATGACGAAGAGGCAGGCGCGGACTAGCAGAAGACGCGGCAGCATCGGCAGCCTCCTCACGCCGAGCCGCCTTCAGGGCCTCATCCCACCCGGCATCTCCCTCAACGGAGATCCAGCTGAGGCCCTCAGCTCCAACACTGTCGAAGCGGCCTTCGTGGCCGTAAAAAAACCTCCGAACGGGTGATGAACTTCAAAGTCAGGCGGGTCAAACATCAGCATTCCTTTCGCTAGCAGTGTATCCTGCTGATCGTGGCGACTGAGGGCGACCCCCTGCTTTGCAAGGCGCTCCGTTTTTGTGATTTTCCGTCGGCTCAAACTCCCGCAACCGCCTCTCCCGCACATCCAATGTCGAGGCGTGGGCCATTACCTTTTCAAACGCGGCTCCTGAGAAGCCATCGTTCTCACAAATCTGGCCCCACAAGTGGGCGCGGACGTTGGCGGCTCGGCAAGCATACACGCGACCGTGGCAGCATTGCAACGTGCCCCAGCAGTCCGAGTACAAAGTGAAATTTCCACCTAAAAAATTCGAGGCCATGAAGACAGCGTAGTTCTCGCCGTCCCTGGCCACCTGTTCGGGGCAAGGTAGGGGGGACCGAGCCGTGTCATCCTGCAACCCATCGGTGCTCATGGTCATAGACAGCAATGCCCCATCCAGCCACGCGAAGCGAGGGGAACAGGCCATCCACACATAAGCCATCGCAAACAACATGGCCTTCGTGGAGCATGAGCGGCGTACCCGCTCCCTCAATCCTGAACTCCGGGGAAGGATCCCATGGTTTCCTTGTGAGGATCTGGCAGGGATCAAGAAGGATGCCTCGCGCAAACCTCTCCTGGAGCTTGACCGAAAGCTGGGACAAGCGACCGCCGGCGGCGGTGGCAACGTCCGACGGGAGGTTGTCACGTCGCCTGGCCTCGCGAGCAGGGCAAGCGAAGTGCCTGTGATGAAAAACGTGCCCCGCTGTCCGCAAAGCAAACACTGAGATGACAGCTGCTGGTCGTGCAAATTCAAGCGATATTGGCACCAGTGAGAGCCCATGACAAGGCCCCTCAGAGTGCGCTGCTCTCTCAATCCCCAGGTCCCCCCCGTCCCCACCTCACCCGAGTCCTCGACTCTCTAATGAAGGAGCTGAGCTCATTCAGCGGCCGCCAGAAAGTCTCTCCGCGCCAGGCTTTCCCTGGCAAGGGCAGCCTCGTCGGAGCTGCGACGCGCAACAAACCTTGCCCGCCTGGCGAGGAACCCAGGGGAGATCGAAAGGAGGTCCCACTCCTGACCCGAGGCTTCCTGAGCCTCCAGGGATCTGAAAAAGTCAAGCCGACCCTGGCACAGGTGAGAATGAGGGCACTGATGGGACCCTTGACCAAAGCCTAAGGCTTCAGTTTTGCTGCCGTGGCAAATCCCAAACAGAACACTGCCCGCAGGACCGTGTCGGAGAGCCGACGGTCCTGCAAGATATGAGCGTGCGTTTTCACAGCATCGGATGTCAGCTGCTCCATGACATCCCTCAACCAACCCGAGCGAGTGCACACCGACGCCAACCCGAGAGAGCATCCCCTGGGCGAGCCACCCTCAGCACGCACAGCAGCTACACGCAAGCTATGAAGCTTGCCGTCGGGCAGCCCCTGGATGTTGGCCCCCCAGAGGGACTTTGCGGAAACGCCAGGTCTAAAACGATTGCCAGCATGGGCGCCCGCGTCCCGAAGGGCCAGGACCCTGGAAACCTCCGTCTGGGTATCAAACAACTCCGGCTGGGTAGTGATCCGACGACGGCGGGGCAGTGATCCGACGACGGCTTCCGTCCGTCGCGTCACCGCCGATGTCGCGGTGCACCTGGCAGCGGGCAGAGGCTGGGAGGCCGCAGCCCTCGAGAAGGCCCTCCGCCGCCTCGAGGGGGGAAGACAGGGGCCCCGTCCTGTCCCAGGCGAGGGGCAGCCCCTTGGCCTGCCACCCGCCAGAGACTTGGTGAGACGCAGCACCAGGCTCGCGCCCTGCTGTCGTCGCCCCGCCGAGGGCCTGGAACGAGACGTCATCGATGGCGCTCTGGAGCCGGGCCGTCCAGCCCGCTGCGGCGAGCCTGCGAAGGCACCCTGCGAGGGAGGTCGCGCCGGAGCAGCCCGCGAGCAGAGTCCCGTGGGGAAAAAGTCAAACAGCTCAGAGCCCCCTGCCAAAAGACACCCTACGCGGGGCCCGATCACGGGCACGGTGGGCCCCGAGGCGGGGCAGAGGGAGATCGGCTTGGCGAGCGGCTCGCAGGAGATCTCCGTGGCTGGTGTCTTCATAGAACTTACGGCCTGGCACACTGCGCGCATGCGCCGCCAGGGCGTTGTGCGCCCACGCGCTCTTGTCACAGGCTGTGCCGGAGCTCATCCCGCGGAACAAAAACTCGCGTCAACAGAGCACCCCCACTCCGAGCACAGCCCGTGGCAGATGCGGCCCCAGACTCTGGCCCAGAGCGGGAGCAAGCCAATGGGCCTGACCCCGCCACTGGCCTTCTCTAAAAACGATCACCAGCACGAGCCACAGAGGCCCCGTCTGCGGGTGACGTTCCCACGTGGTGTAGATGCTGGCAAAGGCCTCGACAAGCGGCAGCGGCAGTTACAACAGGAGGCGGGGGTGAAACGAATCCCAGTTGAGCCCCGTGGAAGCGCTGCAAGTCTTCGCCGCCTTGAGGACCTGCTCAGCCGTGATGGGCGGGAGATCCGAGTCCACCTGCCACCCAATGGGTGGCTGCTCCGCCTCGTGACGGCTTGCGCTAAGCAGGAAGCCACTCGTTCAAAGTCTGGTCCAGGGCCTGCTGCCCGACCAGAGGAGTGCGAAGGCCGAGACCCTCCGCAGCAAACACCAGGCAGGGGCGGCGCCGCAGGGCCGCTCGAGCACCGGTGAGCAGCCCGAGCCCCCCGCTCCACCGACGCCCGGGCCCAGGACCTCCACTCCTTGCGGCCCTCGGCAGCCTCTCGCGCCACCCTGCGAGAAACCTCCTCCTGGAGGTGGTCCGCGGCAGTTGCTCTTGAGGACACGACGTCCAGCAAAGCCAAAAAAGGAAGCGGCGGAGTGCTGGCGGAGAGCCTCCACGAGAGATTCTTTAAAGAGATGACTGAGCTTTGCAGCCGCAGGAAGCAACCGAGGCGTATCCGCCTGTGGCTTAAGAAGCTGCAGCGCGAGCCTGCGCATCGACAGCCAGCGCTGCGTGGTGAGCTTACAGCGCTGGTGGAGATCTTGGCCCCAGGCCCCGCCTGCAGAGGTATTTCGACCACGGTGCTTCGAGTCCTCCACCTGGTGGACCTCACAACCGGGCCTTCTCCGCAGCATCGAGCCATCTGGAGGCTTCCTCCAGAGAGTCTAGGCTAGAAAAATCAGGACCGCTCCAGGAGCCCGAAAACCTCATGGCCTCATCCTCCTGCTCAGAGCGAGGCAGCGGGAACTTAGGCACAATGCGCTTCCAGACCTTGGCTTGGCCGGCCAACCCGAGCAGCCGCAGCTCAACCGCCTGGTGCGGCCCTGCTGGCGTGTCTATGATGCCGCGGCCCTCGTGGACCTGGTAGTCGAGGCAAGCGCTCACCACAAAGTAGTCGTAGCGCTTGCCTTGGCAAGCAGTTCCCGGAGGTCTGACGATCGGAGCTCCCAAGTGAGATGTCCACCCGGCCCCGCGGAAGTCTTCTGCGCCGATGTCCAAGAAATCAAAATCGGCTCCCGTGAGGCCAAGGGTGGTGTGCGCGTACATGGACACAAAAAGTGCTTGACCCGCGCCGAGCAGCAATCCGCTCCGAGAGACGCTCACGATCGAAATCTGCGGACGCACGGTGCCTGTTGACCAATATCGCTGGCTTCCCCCGTAGATGAAGCTGAGCAAAAGGTCGACGCATAGCCAGCCCTGTGCGCCCAAGAACGCGGTGTGGGGATCTGTACCTCTGTGAGCCGATGTTCTTGAAAAAACGCGGCGCCGAAGATGAGACACTGCTCATCTTTAGCCCACTTCAAAAGCTTCAACCTCGTCGCCCACGCAGTAGAATTGTAGGTCACAATCCGTAGCTCGGCCGAGGACGCTGCTATCGGCGAGCTTGTTGGAGGAGGGGGGCCGTGCGACGACGCACTGCCCAGAGCTACCACAGCCGCCGTGGGACTGCCCGGCAAGAAAGGACGACGCGCAGCCGCTGCGCAGGTCGCAGGTCAAGAAGATGCCGCCGTAGACGTGCCCGTCGACGCCCACAGCGAAAAAGACGAAGGCCACCTCAAAGCAGCCGACGGCCCCCCCGAAGTTGACGAGCTACACCTCGACCAGGGTCCAGCGGAGACAGGCACGTGCATCAGCCCCGTGCACGCTACGGTGGAGGCGTTTGTTAAGGAACGTGCCCAGAAGGCTTCAGACCCTGGAGGGTTCCTTATCCGATGAGGGCGGCGGTGATACCCATGGCCACTCCACGATTCGAGTTCCGTGGGCTTCCAGACCCTGAATTCCATATCCAGTGGTTCCTTATCTAATGCCTTCACCGTATCACTTGACCCCCCAAAAAAGCATCGGCGGAGATCGCCCCTGGACCGCATCTGTCAGACCGGCGCCTGCGCTGCCTGGGCCTCGCGGGCCTCCCGCAGCAGGGCCGCGAAACCCCGGCGGGGTCGCGGTGGCCCGCAGAAGCCGCTGCAGGCTCCGCAGGCGCCCCCGGAGGGCCGCGCGAGCCCTTCCAGCAGCGGCGCCGCTGGCCGCGGCGGCTGCTGGCGCCCCTCAGGCCCGACCCAGGCCCGGCGCCATTGCCCGATCCAGGGGCGGGGGGCCCTCCTCCTCCTCCCTCCTCCCTCCTCCCTCCTCCCTCCTCCTCCTCCTCCTCCTCCTCCTCCCTCCTCCTCCTCCTCCTCCTCCTCCTCCTCCTCCTCCTCCTCCCTCCTGCTCCTCCTCCTTCTCCTCCTCCTCCTCCTCCCTCCTGCTCCTTCTCCTTCTCCTCCCCTCCTCCTCCCCTCCCCTCCCCTCCCCAGCCCGACCCAGGCCTGGCGCCATTGCCCGATCCAGAGGGGGGCCCCCGCTCCGCCTTCCTGGGGTCCACCCGGGACCTCGGCGGTCCTCGGAGGCGACGCGTCGCTTCTTGGCCTGCATCCCCTTCCGGAGCGCGGCGGCCTCCTCGCGAAGCTTCTGGGTGTTCTGGTCCGCGGGGCCCATTGCTGCCATGACCGCCTGCTGGATCTCCTGGCTGAGCGTGTCTTGAGCTCTTCCCAGCGGAGGCGGTCCGCCTTTTCGACGTCGAAGTCGTCAAGGCTGAACCCGTCTCCCTCGACGATCTCCACCCTGGCAAGGCCCTCGCCTCCCTCCTGCAGGAGCTGGGACAGGTTGATCTGGGACTGCTGGCGGTTGCTGCCCAAGCTGCCCTCCGCCTTGGGGGACCTGGCTCCGCCGCCACCAGCACGCCGCAGCTCAGACGCGAGCTCATCCTGCCACTCCTTCTTCTTGTCAAAGGCCCACCGCGCTGCCGACGCCGCAGCCTCCACGCACTGATCGTAGCACTTCTTGGCCTCCGCCTCCCACGCCTCGCACTGCTGCAGCGCCGCCTCGGCCCTGCGGCACGCCACCCTCTTGGCCGACAGAGCGGCCTCGAGCAGGGGCGTGCGCTGCGGCGGCGGCGCTGGGGCGGGCTCCATGGCGGCCTGCAGGGCAGCCAACTCCGTCGCCCCTGGGCCTGCCGTGCCGACGCGAGCACGCAAGACGTCGAGGAGTTTCTCTGTGGCGAGGTCCCCTTGCTGCGCTGCCTGCCCACTCGGGAGAGGCGCGCCCGCTCGCAGCTCGGATGGCTGCGGCTGCCGACGCCACGTTCCCAGCGGGAGCGCCGGGGGAGCGCCCAGCGCCAGGGCTCCTCCGTCGGCCCATGCTCCCTGCGGTGGTGGACTCCTCCACGGTGGTACCGGCCCGAGCGCTGCATGGCACCGGAAGCAAAACGGCCTCGAGCGGAAGTTCCACCTCCTGTAGTTACCAGGCCGCGCATGAGATGTAGCCACTGGCCGCCCCCTTCACCGTGCTCCAACAGGAACTCACAAATGAAGAGTTGCACCTCCAGGTGCTCACAAAAGGAAAAGCTTGTCCGACGTGGCGGACGAGGGTCGCTGTCGGGGGCCGCTGATCCCCCGTGCCAGTATGGTCAGGTCCTGAGCCGAAGCGCTACGTACTTGAGCCAAAATGGCTACGGAGGAGGAGGGTGATGAGTAGGAGGAGGAGGAGGAGGAGGAGGAGGAGGAGGAGGAGGAGGAGGATTAGGAGCAGGAGAAGCAGGAGGAGGGTGAGCTCCTGAGCGTTCTGAGCCAGGTCAACTACAACCCGGCGCTCCCGTCGCCGAACAAGACGGGCAGGCCCTTGAGCGAGGTGATCAAGGCCTTTTCGGCCGCTGGCCTGTTGTGACGTCCTGGCCTGCCACGACCAGCTTGGGGTGAGTAGGCGAAGGAGGGGGGTGGGGGAGGAAGTGTGTTGATTTGAACAACGCTCCTCAGTATTTCGGTCAGCAGCAGGCCAACCCTCAATAAGTAACTCTCTTCCCTCCGACGGGCGGGGAGGAGGGGGAGGGGACTGGTCCAGGTCCTGGCCTGGAGGAAGCGAGCGGCTGCAGCCGAGCGTTTACATACCAGCCTGGCATAGTTATATACCCTATCCCCTGTGGTTGCCGTCGCCGTACTTTGGTACCGATCTTCAGGATGCACTCGGGTTTTTTGAGGGCGCAGCCCTAAGACCGCCATCGCCTTGGGGCGCATCCCTAAGATCGCCATCGCTTTGGGCTTGTTAATCATAGGGGTAGGGGGTGAGCTCGAGTGTGGCCGAGCGTGCAAGAAGTCTTCGGCATCGTGCTTGACGGCCAAGAACTTTCGGTGCCGTGGGGGCCCGTGCGGGAGCAGGCTGACCACGGCCCAGGCGCGGGAGGCTCCACACCCCAGGGGTGGGAAGTGCTCGTCCGGTGAGGCTGGGCAGCGGCTCTGTCCCGACAAGGGGGTTATGTGATCAGAGGGGAGGCGAGGTGAGTGAAACAACAGACTCGTGTATGTGGAACAAAACAAAAAAACACACAAACACACAACACACAGACACACACAGACTCACACAGACACGCACACAGACACACACACACACACACAGATACACACACAAAACACACAAAGCACACAACACACAGGCACACAGACACACACACACAAAGACACACACAGACACACACAGACACACACAGACACACACACAGACAGACACACACACAACACACACACAACACACAACACACGCAACACGCACAACACACAACACACGCAACACGCACAACACACAACACAGACAACACACAACTCAACACACACAACACACAGCACACAGCACACACCACACAACACACAACACACAACACAACACACAACACACAACACACAACACACACACACACACACACGCACGTCTGTGGAACAAGACACACCCGTCTGTGTGTTTTTTTTTGCGTCAAGGGAGGAACAAACCACCCAGACCCCGACAGCCGGCGTTTCCTCAAAGGCCCTGGGCGTTTACTCAGCAGCCCTGCCTTCGTCGACTCCTCCCCTGGCTGCATCTGCCAGACGGCCTCGCTTGTCGGGGTGCTTCTTCTGGGGGTGGATTTTCTGCCCTCCACGGTGGCTGGCCTTCGGTGGCCCGTCGCCACGGCCTGACGCGGCTCGGGAGACTTGGCGCGCTTGGGAACCCTAGGAGGGGTGCAGGGGCCGATCTTGAGCTGCCTCTGTCTCCACTGGCCCTGCTCCGATGTGCAGGGCGCTTGCTGCATGCCCGCAGGGAGGTGGGGACGGGGACGCGGGGGACAGCGTGTCAGGATTTCACTCCTTGGAGGTTCGATTCAGCATCGGCGCTTGTACGTCCGCAGTCGAAAGCGGGCCTACCCCAACTTCGCGTCATCCGGCTCGATCCCGCTGGGCTGATCCAGCTTCGTGGCTTTTTAGTGTGGCTTCGTAGCCCTCAGTCGTTCTTGCGAAGACCTCCCTGAAGTTGCCTACTAAAGTGTGTGTGTGTGTGTGTGTGTTTCATCTGCCGGAGGGCGGGCTGCTGACGGCATGCCGAGCGCAATCTGCATGCAGCAGTGCCCGCGTGCGTCCGAGTGCTGATTCGCGGCCCTCCGCAGTCGGTCTATCGTTTTTTTGTTCGTGCCGCGCTGCCGCGCGGGCCTCGGTGCAATCGTTCGCCCTCCTGCTCCTTGTCCTCGCCGGCGCGGAGGAGCGGTGCGAGCGCAGGCTTAAGTCGGGCCTGTCCCTCTACAGGAGGAAAATTCAAAGACAGTCAAGAAATAAATAACATGGGGACGATTTTCCGGATATTTTTTGAACATGTATGTTTTGAATATTTGTCATGTTTCGTCGAAAATCGGCCTGTGGGGGGACATGCCCGACCTCAGCGCGGGTCTGCCAACGCGTCGCGATGTGGCGACGGAGGGAGATTCCCGGAGCTCCGTGAGCTCGGCCCTCCTGCCCCTGCCCCTGCTCCGGCTCCTCGTCGGCCCCTTCCTCCGTGCCCTCTGCCTGGCACCGCTCGGGCGTGTGACTTTTTTCCTTGGCGAGGGCCGTCGAAGAGCCCTTCGCGTCGTCTTGCCGAGAAGTGCACGCACGAGGCCGAAAAAATGCAGGGGGAGTGGGCGTCCGAGCGACGGCAGGTCTGGCGAGCCAAGAAACTACTACATGAGCTTCATCTTCTGGACGTCCGCTCGGACCTCCTGGGTCTCGGACGGGGCTAGGACGAGGATGAATCCGTTCCAGAGCGTTCCGGAAAGCTCTGAGAAGGCCGCGGCGCCCGCGAGAGCCTCCAGAGCCGCCGGATCTCAGAGATTCTTGATCTGTCCTCGCCCGAGTTTGCCTTCGCTCTGGCCTCGTCTCGCGTAGGGTCGGCGCTGGAGCTCCCCTCGCCCCACCCCTTCCCCCGCGCGCTCTTCGCGCGCCCGGGTGCGGCGCCCGAGGCGCGGCGTGGGGAGGAGAGGGGTCAGCGCCTGCCCGCGAGGTCCGCGCGGGCTTGCGGCAGGCCCGTGCTCGGGCCCATGTCTTTTGGCTCCTCGGTGCTGCTGCTGCTGATGATGCTGCTGATGATGATGATGAGGATGAGGATGAGGAGGATGAGGATGATGAGGATGAGGATGATGAGGATGAGGATGAGGATGGTGGTGGTGGTGGTGGTGATGATGATGATGATGATGACGGTGGTGGTGGTTGTGGCGATTATGATGGCGATGCTCGTAATGATTATGACGATTATGATGATGCTGTTGATGGTGATGATGCTGATGATGACGATGGTGATGATCATAATGCTGATGATGTTGCTGATGATGATGCTATTATGGTGAGGATGATGGTGATGCTGATGATGGTGATGATGGTGATGATGACTATGATGATGATCATGATGCTGCTGCTGATGACGACGATGATGACGATGACGATGACGTCATCGTCATCGTTATTGTCATCGTCATCGTCATAGGCATCCCTCCTTGGTTTGCATTGTGCATCTTTGAGGGACCTTCCCTGTCCTCTACATGGCAGCCTCTTCTTGTACTCCGGCGTGGGCTCCGCGCGTGATTCGGCGTTGGTTCGGCACGGAGTCGGCACGGATGCCAGGTGCTATGGGACAGACGAGGTCCCTCAACGATGCATCGCAGCCCTTCCCACCGCTCCAGTACGGGACCCAACAATACACACCACCCACTTCCTCACCCCGTCCCTCTCCCAGGAAAGAGGAGGGGAAGAAGAGGGCGGAGGCGGAAGGGGGAATGGAGGAGGTGGTGGTGCATATCCTCGGGGCACGCATCTGGGCCGCAGCGAAACTGCCCGAGCCCGACCGCGAAGCCCGATCGACCCGAACGAAGCCGACCCCTCCGCTGCCAGGCCCAGGACGACGCAGCGTCCACGATGTTCTTCTACCACCTCAGCGGGATGGGGTACGAGGCAGCGCCGCGTTCCGCGGGGGCCAGAGGCTCTGAAGCGTGCAGTGCTCACAGCGTGTGTGCTTACTATTTTTCAGTTCTTGTTTTTTCTGGCATTATTCGTATTACGAGAATGATATCGTTTATTTTGTTATATTAATATCATGAGTATTGGCATTGTTATCATTATTATTATTAGTATTATTATTATGTGTGCTTGCTCTTATGCTGTGCCCACAGTTAGTGTGCTTGGTATTATCAGTAATACTTTTCTTATCACTGTTGTTCATTTTTTGTTTTTTTGAATATTGTTCGTATTACGATTCGTATTCTCATTATTCGGACCATTAGTTCTAATACAATTAATACATACACGCTCACCCTCTCTCTCTCTCGCTCGTACGTTTCTGCGTGCCTTTACCTGCTGCCATCTCTCCATCGAGCTGACGCCGCGGCCCGCGGGGGCCAGAGGCCCACGTCGAGGGGGAAGGCTCATTCGAAGAAGCAGAAAGGCCATAAGCAACAACTTTTGGCGCTCCGCGCGGATATCTCGGACCCGCGCCGAGCCCCGCCATCGAGAGTAGAAGAAGAAACAAAACGCCATAAACACAAACTGTTGGCGCTCCACGCGGACTTCTGGATCTGCGATGGGGCCCCCTCCCTGGCGCGCGGAACGCGCCAGGGGAGGCGCCGGAGGCGCCGCCGGGGGGGGGGCCCAGCGCGGATCCAAGAACTCCGCGCGTAAGGCCAACAGTTTATGCTTATGGCGTTTTTGCTTCTTCTACTCTCTCGAGAGAGAGGGGCCGCGTCGGAGGAGGGGGGGAGAGAGCTCGTGATTGCACGACTCGGCAGACCACCCAAGGTCCCAGACCCCCCCAGTTCGGGTGGGGGGTACGGGTTCCAGGGTGTTTTCTCGATGCTCCAGAACGTCTTCCCACTGGAACTTAGCAGGCCCAGCGGCGATTTCGAACTCGATGGTAGGGATGGGCGACCTTGCCAACGGCACACCCCTGCATCTTTCCCTCCTCCGTCCATCCTCAGCCCCTTGCGATTGCCAGCCCCGCTCAAAAAGCTTCGACGTGGGCGTCCAAGGGGCTTGCATCCTCATCGCGCATCCTCGCTGTCGGTCTTGACCGTGCACAGTCGAGACGCCGAGACGAGGACCGCTTTGGGCTCCGGCGGGGTTCAGAGGTGCTCTGGCCGTCCCTCAGACTTCTGCCGCGGAGCCTGCCTGGGGCCCAGGCCCGCCGTGGCCAGGACGGCCCCCTGCGTTCGGTCCCTCGTGCTGCGCTTCCCGTGGCAGCACGGTGGCTGTACACAGGGCCCCCGCGCTTTCGGGCGAGAGTCCCGGGGGCCCCCCAGGTGCTGCCCCCACTTCTTGCCCCCGAGTCCTGCTCGCAAGCATCGCCCCCATAGATTGCCCCCAGGTGCCGACCCCATGTGTTGCCTCCAAGTGTCGCCCCCAGGTGTTGCCCCCGAGTGCCGCCCCCAGAGACCGATCCCTCCATCCAGCCATGGGCGCGCAGGGAAGAAACAAGGCCGTTCGGCCCCCCTCACTCGGACCACCGCCGCCCAGAGGGCCGGTGGGGCTCCTGCGGACCCTCTTCTTGTTCCACTGCAGGGATGTGGCCCTCTGCGAAGCACGCCACGCGGGCCCGGGAAGCCAGAGTTCACTGAGCTCGAAGGGCCCCAGCGTGCCAGCGCACACGGACAATAAACAACTCGCCGCCGTCTCGACTCGGTCGAGACCACAAGCGGTCGGCCTCCGCCGTGGGCGAAGAACATATCCGTATCCACGGCCTCGCGTCGGCGCCACCCACAACTACTGGGACTATGTGACTATGCGTGCGTCGCCCCCAAGTGGGCGACGTGCGCCCCGAGACATCTTGTAGGCCATGCGGCAGGGGTCGTGGAACACCGCTCGCAACAGCGGCCCGATACGTTTTTGGGGCAATTTCGCATCAGCCGCCTGTCGGTCTCTTGCTCGCGCGTCCCTCGAGACTGAAGCTTTCCCAAGGTTTTGCTTTCACCGCCCTGTCGTCGAGTTCGCCTGGGTGTGCCTCTTGGGTAGCCCTCCTGAGGGGCAGCGGATTCCCCCTTCTCCTCCTCCTTGGTGAAAAAAGACATGTTGTAGTATATGTTCCGTGGTGGGCACAGTCTGGCCATACCGCTCGGGAAACGACCCGCCGCAAGACGTCCATATTGTATGCTCGGCTCGGGCTGGCGCCCTCAGCAGAACCGCAAACTACCACCGTGGATGTAACAAATTAACGCTCGCCCTATTCTGAAGTCGTGTCCGTCGTCCCGGGGCCCGGCGAGGGCCACTGGAGGCCGAAAAATGATGAATAACCTCCCGCCCTGTTTTTAGTAGAAGAGAAACGGCATAAGCAGAAGTTATTGGAGCTCCGCGCGGGTTCATGGGATCTGCGCGGAGCGCCAACATATAATGTCTATGCCATGTTTCCCTCTTCCAGTTTTGTTCCGGACGCGAGCATGTCTGGGAGTATGTCCTTCTGCGTCCCAGCCTTGGCGGTGTTTGCACGGAACCCCAGCCATCCCTATGTAACGGGGCGGCCAGGGCAGGGATAGGGACGGGCTTCGTCCTAATCCTTGCTCCCTGCCCCCACCCTCCCTCCCCGTCTTCCATGCTCCCGCCTGCCTCCTGCCCCCTCCTCCTCCTCCTCCTCCTCCTCCTCCTCCTCCAGAAGCTACTGGCGCTCCTCCTCCTCCTCCTCCTTCTCCTCACTCTCCTCCTTCTCCTCCTTCCCCTCCATCTTCTCCTCCTCCTCCTCCTCCTCCTCTTCCTCCTCCTTCTCCTCCTCCTCCTCCCCCTCCTCCATCTCCGTCTCCTCCTCTGCCTCCTCTTTTCTTTCCTCTTCCTCCTCCTCCTCATCCTCCACCTCCTCCTCATCCCACTCCTTTTCTCCTCCTCCTCTCCTCCTCCCCCCCTCCTCCTCCTCCTCCTCCTCCTCCTCCTCCTCCTCCTCCTCCTCCTCCTCCTCCTCCTTCTCCTCCTCCTCCTCCCCTTCCCCTCCTCTTCCTCCTCCTCCTCCTCCTCCTCCCTCTTCATTTTCCTCCTCCTCCTCCTCCTCCCCCTCCTTCTCCTCCTCCTCCTCCTCCTCCCTCCTCCTCCCCTCCTCCTCCTCCTCCTCCTCCCTCCTCCTCCTCCTCCTCCTCCTCCTCCTCCCCCTGCTTCTCCTCCTCCCCCTCCTCCTCCTCCTCGTCCTCTTCCCCCTCCTCTTCTTCCTCTCCCTCCTCCTCCTCCTCCTTCTCCTCCTCCATCCATTTTCCTTATGAATAACTTCTCCCTGTCGCACCCCGAGGCCACTTTTTTGGGCGGGCCGGGCGTTTCGCATTAGACTTCTTCACCCTTAATGACTCTGAAGCTTAAAAAGCGGCAACAGTTTCACAGATGGAGGGCGGGCGGTTTTCAAAATGTGGCTCTCGCCTTAGCTCCGCGCACCGTCGTTCTAAAAACTTGCAAGAGCTTCACGGCTTGACGATCACCCGTTTTCAAAATGTTGCTGTCGCCTCAGCGCCGCTCACATTCGTTTTCAACATTTGCAAGAGCTTCACGGATTGAGGATCACCGGTTTTCAACATGTGACTCTCGCATTAGCGCCGCGCATATTTGTTTTAAACATTCGCACGAGTTTCACGGATTCAGGGCGGTTCCTTTTTAAAATGTGGTTCTCGCCTTTAGCGCCGCGCACATTCGTTCATTAAAATTGGATGGGTTTCACGGATTTCCATGATCAGCGTACCAGGAATTGTGTTTTTGACGGATTCCGGGTTTTGCAGGAACAATAGTTACGTTGATTCGCGGTGTTGAAATCCCAAGACTGGCATTCTGGCACTATCCAGGATCGCCAAGACGCAACAATCAGGTTGATCAATGGCGTTGGAATCCCGAGAGCAATGGTTTGGCCTGCTTCAGGATCTTCAAACGGTTGCCTTCCAACGAGGCAGTTCCCCTCAATGGAAGTGAACCGTTGTATGAGCCTATGAAGAGGGAGCTTGGAGGGAGGGTGTATTCCAACATCGTTGATGGCTCATGGGTTTACGCTGGTCCTCCTCCCCCGACTGGTTCCTCCTCTCTGTTCTCCGCTCCCTCCTGCCTCCTGCTTCCTGCCTCCTCACCCCAGGAGGCGCTCCCGCCACACGCGCGGGGCGACATCGGCGCTCACCCGGTCGCTGGTTCCGCCTGTCCGTGCCTTCCCCTCGTATTGTAGGTTCGCGTCGTGTCGACCAGCGGCGACCCCGTCGGTGGCGTTCAACTTTCGACGCCGCCGGCGACGCAGAATCGGCCGATACTGAACGATCGGACGTTTCGGAAACGGCCGACTGTTCAGAACGCTCCACGACGTGTCAGGAACCAACGCCGAGGTCGGCACGACACGAACCTGCCGTCCCGTCCCGCCTCCGTCCTTCTCCCTCGCACTGTAGGAAACCATGGGAGCTTTGTATGCCCTAGTAACTCCGTCTGTCGAGGGCAGTAGTGTCGATCAGCGTCTGGTCATTGGAGAGATGCCCCGATGTATCGTCGATTTGTGTCGATGTAGCGTCCACGAGCGTCGATTAAGCAAGAGCCAACAAGCTGGTACGGGAGGCTCCCATGCGTTGCCGCAGAACCCTCGCACCTTCTCCTTCGTCCTGTGCCACTTCCCCAACGCCCCGCCAGCCATGGGACCACCAGCAGCCTGCCCACGACCTGGACGAGTGCGTTCAGAGCGTCTGGCACATGGTGTGCTACACCTACTTCCCCAAGGCGGCGGCCACAGGGGGAGGTGGCGATCGGGATACGGGGAGTCTCCACCACAGAGCCTCCGTAGGCCAAGAATTGGCTCTCGGAGGGTCTGCGGTCTTGAATGGCTTCTTTTTCTTTGGTGGACGGCGATTCGTTCCCACGGCTCGTTCTTTTTTTGTGGATGTTTGTGTGTTTGTGTTTATTATGCTTTATGTATTTACGTATTTCCTCATTATGTATGTATGTATGTATGTATGTATGTATGTATGTATGTATGCATAGCTCTCTCGTTATTTACATACCTTTCTCTCTCTCACTCTCTCTCTCTCTTTCTCTTTGTCTCTTCTTGTCCCACGCACGCTCTGTCTCTCTCTCTCTCTATCACTCTCTCTCTCTCTCTTTCTCTCCTCTTTCTCACTGTATCTCTCGCTCTCTCTGCTCTTCCTCACTGTTTTTTTTTTTTTTTTTTTTCTCTCTCTCTCTCTCCTCTCTCATTCTCTGTCTCTCTCTCTCTCTGTCTCCCCCCTGTTCTCTCTCTCTCTCTGTCTCTCAGGTCCTTCTCTCTTTGTGCAGTCGTCGCTGTCAGCGAGGTGCAGCCAGAGCAGCGCTCCACAATTCTCAAGGTTGCCCTGGCTGCTGGTTACATTGGCAAGGAAAGCAGCTCTCCTTCGGGATGTTATGTGATTGGAGGTTGGCGGTTCAGACCAACCAGAAGCCCGGTGTTGGTTTCGGTTTGTGTCGCACGTGCGGGCGAGGCGAAGTTATGTATGTGGGCGAGCTGTCTAGATCCTTCGCTGCGTAGCTAGATCGCCAGATCGGTATCGCCTTCCGACGCGAGGCCATCGGAAACTGGCAGCTTTCCAGACCTTCTTTTCCCCAGTCCGCACGGGCGCTCAGGCGTTCCAGGCAACGGAAGGCGCAACATACCTGGCTGCAGAAGGAGTGAGGAGGGAGGGAGGGAGGGATGGAGGAGGGAGGGAGGAAGGAGGGAGGCAACAGTGGAGGGAGGGAGAGAGGGAGGGAGGGAGGGAGGGAGGAGGGAGGGAGGGAGGAAGGAGGTGGAAGGAGGGAGGAGGGAGGCAACAGTGGCCGCGAGGGAGGGAGGGAGGGAGGGAGGGGAGGACACCCACGGTGCGAGGTGCGTCGCCGTGGAGCGGCCAGGGCGGGCCCGGGGCGGCGTCGCGGCTACACCCCCCAGGGGCTGGAGCAGGGGCTGCAGTGCACTATGTGGAAGAGGCGCGGTACCGAGATAGCGAGGTGGCAGGGCCCCATGCTCATGTCGAAGACGCCTGCGGCGAATCACCGTCGCCCCCTGCCTCTTTGGAAGCGCCCGCGTGGCCGAAAGTTGGATTCGAGCGTGGCCAAGCTAACGGGCCACGCGTTCCCCGAGTGGGTCTCGAAAGCCTTCGGGGAACACGGAGTCTGGCGAGCTATCGGACCAGGTGGTTTCCGAGCTTTCGGGCCTCCTGGAGGACGTCTTGGAGGGCTCTTGGGCCGTCTTGGAGGCCTCTTGCGGGCCTTTTGGGCAGTCTAAGGCCATCTTGAGGCCATCTGGGGCCGTCTTGGGTGCATCTTGGGGGCATCTTCGCTGTCTTGGAGGCCTTCTCGGCCGTCTTGGAGGCATCTTCGATGCCATCTTGGCCGTCTTGGAGGCCATCTTCGGCGTCTTCGGGGCCATCTTGGGCCGTCTTGGGCTCTTCTTGGGGCCCTCTTGGGGGCCTCTTGGGCTGTCATGGCGCCATCTTGAAGGCCTCTTGGGCGCTCTTGGGACGATGTTTGGGGCCTCTTGGGCCGTCTTGGGCCGTCGGAGAGCTGATAAGAAGAAAGTGCCAACATCCTTCAAAAACCTTCGGCAAATCAATGATGTTGGCCATTTCGGGCCTTCCTGGAGGACGTCTTGGAGGCCCCTTGGTGGCCTCTTGGCCAGTCGTAGGCCATCTTGGAACCATCTTGGGCCGTCTTGGAGGCTTCCTGGACGAACTTGAAGGCATCTTGGACTCTCTCGGACCGTCTTGGAAGCCATCTTGGACCATCTTTGGCGACTTGGACGCCATCTTGGGCCATCTTGCAGGCCATCTCGGGCCAACGTGACCATCTTAGAGGCCATCTTGAGCGGTCGTGGTCGTTGAGGTGGTTGCGGTCGTTGAGGTGGTTGCGGGGCCTTTCCAGGACCCTGGCGGGATCGGCCGAAGCCCCAGGGGGAGTTATTTTGGAAAAGGACCAACACCCAAGTCGAAACAATCTAGCACGCCAGGCATCCTTGTGGCAAGCCAACAGGAGGCGGCGGAGAATGGCCTTCGGCCCATCCCGCCACCGTGCCTGGGTTGTGTTGTGGGTCTGAGGCCTCTTGGATGTTCATCTGGATCTCGTGGAGTTCTCTCGGGGGCCTCCTGGAGGCAGTTCTGATGCCCCTTAGTGTTGTCTCGGTGCCTCAATTGTGCCTCGTGCGGGCCTCCTGGTGGCCTTTTTGGCAGCGTGTCCCCGGTTCCGTTCGGTTCGTTTCGGTTCGGGGGAATTGGGTTCGGTTCAATACGGTTCCGGTTTCGGAGCTGTTTGAGGCGGTTCCCATTTCGAGGGCGGTTCCGTTTCAGCCGGTTCCATTTCGGTTCTCGGTTCTTGCAGATGACGTGTGCGCGTGTGGAACCCTGGGGCCAAGGGGGCCACTGGGCCAGCTACCCGACGAGCCAGGGGAGCCACTGGGCCCAGACGTTACGCATGGTGCCCTCGACGGACCAGTCGACAGCATCGTGCCCCCTGGACCAGGGGGCTCTGGCGACAGCGGGCGATTCCTCAGCGCCAGGATAGAAAACGCTTGGACTACGATCTGGGACAGCACCGACCACTCACTCCTGGCATGGGTCATCTGGGAAGGCAAGGGCGCCGCCCGCGCCCTCACCGGCTCACTGGCGCTTAGCAAGTGGCGTGGTGGTCTGGGCTTGGTTCGGGCTCTCGGGTGGCTCGGGGCCTCGAAATCTGCCGGGGTGCAGTCCGCACTTCCTCGATAAATATGTTCTTGAAAGCGTTCAGCTCCAACAGTTGCATGGATGGAGGGCGACCCATTTTCAAAATCGTTGCGATATGTCGTAGTAGTGCGCGCGCTGGCATGGGCATTTAACTCACAACAGACACGCGCAATGATTCATGGCCAAGTGGTTTGTGTATGCCAGTGAATCCGTAGGGGCCGTAGGACGTCCACGAACAGAAAGTGCGAAACCCTACCCGGCCCAGAGGGATGGGGAGCAGGAGGAGGAGGAGGAGGAGGAGGGGAAGGAGGAGGAGGAAGAGGAGGAGGAGAAGGAGGAGGAGGAGGAGGAAGGGAAGGAGGAGGAGGAGGAGGAGGAGGAGGAGGGGGAGGGGGCTGGGTGAAGAGGAGAAGCAAGGGCAGCAAGAGGATAATATATATCCAACACGCCGTTGGCCCTGTGGGGCTGTTGGGAACACGATACCGTCTCCGTCCCTGCAGCCAGTTTGGTTCAGGTTATGTTTTTCGGCTTCGCTGACAGATCTCGCCCGACATCGGTCATCGTCAGTTCGCTATGGCGGCTCAGCAGATCGTGCTCGACGACTACCGCACGTTCGATCGCCCCCGTCAGCCATACCGCAACAGCAAGATGTACAACTCAGCTGGCATCATGAAGCCCGTGGACCACTACCATGACAACCGCGACTACGCGGCTCCGCCGACCATGATCCGTGGCCCTGCCGACGGAGTACTTGTTCCTCAGAGCTGGCTCCCTGGCGCATATGGTTTCCCTGCAGCGGGCTCTATCCACGTCACGCACCACGCCTACACGATCCCTCCAGGGCAGTGGAAGGGTCTCCCTACGTCTGCTCGTGGGCTTGGCTACGGCGAGGTCTGTGTGCAGTGCGGAGTATGGGACCGGGCCCGCGTGACCAACGGCGCCTTGAAGCAGAGCCTCCGCGAGCCGTGCCGGCGCTTCCCCAAGACCCAGCACTACAAGAGAACGCTGGCGCGCCTCCTGCGCGGCGATGGCCCATACTCGCGGCCGCAGCCGCAGCAGCAGCAAGGAGCAGCAGACTTGGACAGCGAGGAGGAGCTCGAATCGCAGCTCGAGTGGGACCTAGGGAGCAGCACCGCCGGGGACGAGCAGGCGCAGCAGATGCAGCCGGAGAAGGAGCATATTCAGGAGGAGGGGTTCGACTCCGACGCCCCCACGGAGAGGATGGTCAATGACGCGAGGTGGTCGTGGCCAGCATCGGAATCGGGGTTTTCGCCAGCAGCGTCGGGATCGGGGTCTTCGCCAGCAGCGGCGTCGTCCTCGTCGTCGGGACCCAGGCCGCAGTAGGTGGCAGCTAAGCGACGGTCAGCAGGCCTGTGTACATAGCTGGGCGCTGGCAGACTGTTATCTGGCGGAGTCGGGGTTTTCCAGGGGTAATGTCTCCCCGTCCAGCACGTTTTGATTCGCACAGCGCTGTCGCGCCCGACGAGCATTGCTTGAACTTTGCTCTGAACCAGCACAGAGACGACCAGCGCGCACAGTCAGCGCCCCTCCCAGACTTCGCCATCAGCATTTGCAAGCCAGCTTGAGATGGCGAGGCACAGGAGAGAGGATGATGATGAGGCGTGCTCCAGGAGCAGGGGGAGGAGGAGGAGGAGGAGGAGGAGGAGGAGGAAGAAGGATAATAGGGAGAAGATAAGAGAAGGCCGATGGGCCCTGGGGGGCTCAGGAAGTGGAGGCCGTCGAAACCGCCGAGCACGAAAGCCAGAGATCTTGTCGAATGCCTCAAAGCTGGCCGAAAGCCTAAAAGCATAGGCCCGAGAGTCGAAAGCCTCCGTCGAAGCATAGGCCCGAGAGTCGAAAGCCTAGAAGCCTGACAAAAGCCTCGATGCAGAGCCAGCCCGAAACGAAGACAACCCGTTGTCGATAGCCTAATAGCCTGACGAGAGCCTAGGGAGAAGCCTAGGGAGCCGGCCCGAGAGTCGAAAGCTTAGAAGCCAGACGAATGCTCGAAGGCCTCGATGCCGAGCCAGCCCGGAGCGAAGCCAGCCCGTCGTCGAAGTTGACGACGGAGACCTCGTCGCTCACGACGGCCTCGCGGGGGGGCCCTCGATCCTCATGATCCTGATCCTCCCTCCATCCTCATCTTCTAACACCATTCCCTATAGCTAAGTCATTCAGCATTGCAGCTCAGGCCGATGACATTTTGTCCAGTCTGCCGCAGCTTCCAGTGCGTTGATTGTCGGATCAGACGTAATTACAGGCGATGGCGGCGATGTGCCTGGGCAGCCACTCCAGATGGGAGGTCTTGGTTGACCGTTAGCGGCTCTGGATTAGGCTGTCGGGCGTGCTCTGCTGCAGCTGCTGGTCAGGCAAGCAGGACACCCAAGACGGCCACCCCTCCTCCTCCTCGTCATCCTCCTCCTCCTCGTCCTCGTCCTCCTCATCCTCTTCCTGTCATTCCTTTTTCCCCCATCCTTTCTGGTCTTCTCGTCCTCGTCGTCTTCGCAGCTCCTCGCCATCCCCCCCCCCCCCCCCGCCCATTAAGGGCTGGGCGGCGGGGCGTTGGGGGTCGGGCAGTGGAGAGCGAAGGAGGGTGAGAGGGATCAGGGGAGGTCTAAGTGCGTTCCCAGCCAGGGCATCTCAACAGTGCCTGCGAAACTACGACCGCTGGCGACCAACACCTTGAGGAGCAAAGGCTCGACGGCCCCCCCCCCGCTAATGCTGCTGCTGCTGCTGCTGATGCTTCCTCCTCATCTCATGTTTTTCCCCCCCTTCACCGCCGCCCCCCTTCACCGCCGCCTCCCAGGCGGGGTCCAAGAGTTTGCCCTGAAGCGCCATAGCACGCGCAAGTCCCATGTCAAGTGTTTGGAGCAAAATGTCGTGGAGGCATCGGCGCCCGCTGCGGCAGAGTTCAAGCGCGCGCTTGACCACGTGCGCCTACACTCTGCTTCCATTGGGCGCGGTATCCCAGGACTCGGCGGCCGCAGGAAAGTTGCTCAGTTCATGTTTACGCTCGCCCTTGCATCTCAGAGATTGGATCAAGACTTTTTGCAAAAAGCGACGAGAATGGCAATCATTCGGGACGCTAGGAAGTCGAAGTTATGCGTTCGATTTGTCATGGTGGATGAACAGTTGAGGGTCAGGCGCGGCATCCTTGGTATTTCCAAAGGCCACGGCAGCAGTGCAGAAGACATTGTACGGGCTACGACTTCAATTTTTGAAGAATTCTCAAAGGTTGTCAGCGCATCTCGGAAGCGTGTCATTGCCCCGATTGTGAATAACAAGTTACGCAAGATATGTAAATTCATTGTTCAAGATAGCGCGTCTGATGAGGTTCTCGCAGCGATATTGCAGAGAAGACAATTGGTCCCATTGTTGGCCCCACTCACGCCCAACGTTAAAGCTTGCCCGTTGTGTAAAGCCCATGCCGGCAGAAGAATCCTCACGAGGCCATGGGCGTCGGACGCAGTTTTGTGCGAGAGTGTAAAAATGTTTGCTTATCGCAACTGTTCTCCGGCCCAGCTTATTCAGAGGAGCCCCGACTTGCGACAAGAGTTTGCCGTCGTCCTGGCCCGCTTAAGCCCCGACCAAAAAGCACATTGCAATAATTTGCGGGCGGCGAAACATAGGTTTGAATCACTGCAAAAGCCGCTAGGTAGAACATGCCGGCATTTTTTGGCTGCCCACAGTCTCATGGTTCGCATTGCATGTAAACGGACAGGCGAACCTCAGCAGCGAGCAAAGTTATGGCTAGACTGGGTTGGACAATCTCCTCGACGACCTTTGATGTGTGCTTTGTTGGCAGATGCTGCAGATGAGGCAATGCTCATCATTCGTGCGTTCGATTCGGAAGAGTTCGATGTCTCTGAGTTGGCAACGCAGATACAAGTATTCTTGGTCAGGATCTACGACCTGTTTGGACCATCTCGTGGCGCTCTGGCATCGCCCGGATACACGCAGACGATGATGAAGTTCTTGGAGGAGCCGCTGGTGTGGATCATCAATGGCAAGCCTGCTTCTCTTGGTACCCCGTCAGCTGCCGACCTGGACGATTGCTTTGACGTTATGCGGAGCTGGGTACAGCTAGCGCGCGAAGAGGTGCGCGCAGAGTTCCCAGACTTTGAGATTTCTCAAGCATTTAGCATATTCAATACCAACAATGCGCTTGTAAACCGACAATCTGCAAACATTCGCACATATTGTGAAAGGCTCAGCAAGTTATCCGATGCCGATCAGACCCGCTTGGAACAGGAGATCATTCGTATCAAACCTTTGGTGATTGCAGAAGCAAGATCAAAAAACTGCGACGATAAAACAGCATGGGTTAATGTTTTGTCACGCATTCGAAGCTCCCGAATGCAAATAGCATATGAATCTGTGTGGGACATAGTATCTGATACTGTGGCTATGCCTGGCCCGCGAACCCCGACTGCACGTGTTCATTTGCGTCGAAATCCTCCTCCTGCTCGTCGTCGCCCACCCTCCTACCTTCGAACTCCGCCTCTCTCCTCCGCCTCCGCCTCTGCCGCATCCTCCTCCTCCTCCTCCGCCGCCTCATCCTCTGCCTCCGCATCTGCCTCGTCCTGGTTCCCCCCATCATCCCCCGCCCCTGTCGCCCTCTGCCCCCCATGGATAGCAGAGCCTCGACGTCCATACTGAAGGGGCGTGCTCGATGGTCTCGAAAGCCTGCCGGAGCCCGGCTGGGGGGCCTTGGGCTTGGGATGAGAGAGGGGGGGAAGGAGTCGCGATAGCATGCCATGGAGCCCTTCTAGGGACAGCGGATTGGCTCGCGTTTGTGGCGTCGAGCTCGGGGGTCGAACAAACGCTCGCAAAAGGCATGGATGCTGTTGGTGTCAAACAAGACCACTGTGGCGGAGAGGTCGAGTGGGCTTATTGGAAGGTCAAATGCGATTGCTCTCGCGACCCAGAAGACGCGCTGATTGCACTGGCACAGAAGATGTGGGTCCGCATGCTCGGGACTGCAAGGTCAACGGCAGATCGGGTGGGGCGGGCTGACAAAGGCATAGTTCGAGGGCCCCGGGAAGGCACAGAGCTAGCATTTCTCAAGGCCCGTCGTCTTCATGGCCCCAGCGCTTCGAGCGCCGCCACCATGGGCCGCCCCATCGATACTCTTATCGGGGATATGCACGTGCATAATTGGGGGGCAGCGCATGAGAAGGAAACCGCGTGGGCACAGAACAAGAGGGCCAGGCGTCTGGTAGATGCTGCAAGGGATGGCCTCCTGACGAGAGACGAGTACACCGACGAGCTGCAAGAGCAGATGAGGGAGGCGGCTGCCAGCGAGCAGGCATCGCCCGCGGGGGGCATGCATAACCGCCCAGGTCCTGTCTTGTGAACCCACCCCGCGCCCCCAAACAGCCCCCCCCCATCCCTGGATCCCCCGCCCCCCTTCCCCTCCTCCTCCTCTTCTTCCTCCTCCTCTTCTTCCTCCTCCTCACTCCTCCTCGTGCTCCTCCTCCTCCCCCTTATCCTCATCATCCTTCCTCTCCTCGTCGCTTCGGGGGCCCGTCATCCAATTCCCATGGGCCCAGGGGCCGCCGATGGCAGGGCGGGGGATGGGGGGGGGGGGGTGCATCAGACGCCATGGGCCCCCCCTGAGGCGAGAGCAGACAACCGCGCCAAGGCAGAGATCCGCGTCCTGAGCAAAGCAATTGGCGGGGAAGTTCCGACGGCTGAGTCTCCGAGGGGGTCTAAGTGTTTCTTGGATAATGGCGTCGCAGAGAGGTGTGCTCCATTTCTGGGCAGATGGGGCATGGCGCGCACGCTCCAGCATTGCGAGGCCGATGTCTTCGTGGTCGTCGACCCGGGCAAGATTGCTCCATCCAGCGACAGGCCCACCTGGAGCCTTGAAAAAAAAAAACCCAAGGCCCAAGGTTTTATGTTGTTTTGTTTTTGAGTGTAGGGTGGCCCATAGGGGCAGGGAGTTGAGCAGTCTCACCATCCCCATCACTGCCGAAGCAGGTCTTGGGCTGCTGTTCTTCGTGGGGGTCTGGTCATGTCTGTGCGCGCGCTCGAGGGCGCAGACGGTCCCTGCATTCGCTTTCTTCGAGGACTGCGACTCCAACGAAGGTTATATGTATCAGCAGACTTTAGGGAGAGGAACCCAGACAAGCACGCCGTCATTAGGAATTGCATTGAGCATGCGGGGGCGGGCAAGTTTCGAATCATTGATTTTGCTGTGTACAATGCGACACATATGCGTAAGGACACCTGGGCCTTGGTCACTGCTGCCGACAAGCGCGACCACCCAGATCACTTCTCAGGTGAGAGGGTCGTCACAGGCCCTGAGTTGTTTAAGACGTTGTTGACAGCGTCTCACCAGGAGTCTCGTTTCGGCGCTGGCCGCGTGTTAGATTTCTAGATATTCTCCGCACCGTTTCGGCATTGGACTGTGCTTGGTAGACGGGCGCAGCTATAGCGTGAGTGTGTGTTGGGTATGCTGCTGCATAGTAGTGCTACGTGCAGAACGCGGGGAACTGCACCGCCCGTTTCCAACGCCCGTGCCTGGCAAGTTTGTGCTTGTATATGACATGGGACGACATTGGGGCAAACGAAGGGGGGGTCTCACGCGTGCCAGGCATGCGGCCAATGCGCATGCACGAGTGATTGATCAGAATGCTCATGGGGTTTGAGTGTGTTGATAACCTATCCTCGTCCTCCTCAGTCAGGTTCATCCTCCGCTTCCTCATCGTCATCTGCTTCCACCCCGTCATCCTTCGTAGGCCAGCTGCCTTGCTCCCGTTGACATCGAGGGCCCTCTCCATCGCCTGCGGGCTGGGGGGAGCAGGGCAGGCCCTTCGTTCACGATGGAATTTGAGGAGCCCCAGGCAGGAGGAGGATGAGGAGGGAGACGGATGATGATGATGAGGAGGAGGAGGAGGATGGATAATAAGGATGAGGAGGATCACGAGGAGGAGGTTGGAGTTTGGGCCCCTCTCTTGTCTTCCAAGCCAACATAGAAGAGGAGGAGGCGAAGGAGGGGCGGGGACGACATTAGAGACCGTCCGTCGTCGCCGTCGCCGTTGTCAGGTTGATGTCGTCTCGTCGGGACTGCACCGAACGTTGAGAGGGCCGGATCGGCGACGTCACCGAACGTTGAGAGCAGGGTCGGTGGCGTCACCGAACGTTGAGAGGGCCGGATCGGCGACGTCACCGAACGTTGAGAGGGCCCAGAGGGCTTCACCGAACGTTGAGAGGGCCGGATCGGCGACGTCACCGAACGTTGAGGGCAGGGTCGGTGGCTTCACCGAACGTTGAGAGGGCCGGATCGGCGACGTCACCGAACGTTGAGAGGGCCCGGGGGCTTCACCGAACGTTGAGAGGGCCGGATCGGCGACGTCACCGAACGTTGAGAGGGCCTGGTTGCTGACTCGGGGGCTTCACCGAACGTTGAGAGGGCCGGATCGGCGACGTCACCGAACGTTGAGAGGGCCGGCTGCTGGATCGGGGGCTTCACCGAACGTTGAGAGGGCTCGGTCGGCGACGTCACCGAACGTTGAGACAAGGATCGTCGGCTTCGGGAGCAGGCTCGGGGGCTTCGCCGAACGTTGAGGGCCGGATCGGCGACGTCGCCGAACGTTGAGCGAGCCAGGTCGGCACCTGGTCACCGATCGCCTAAGGGCTGAGTCGGCGTTGCTAAGTTGAGGTTTCGATGTTGAGGGCGGCGGGGTGCCCGCCCCAGGGCGCTCAGCGCTCGACGACGTCGTCGAACGTTGAGGGGCCCGGATCATGATGCACATAAAGTCATCATCCACCGCTCTCAATATCCAAGGGTCTCTTGAGGCATGTCATGGGCGCCCCGCTCAACGTCCAGCGACGTCATCGAACGTTGAGTCGGGCGGGGTGGGCACCCCGCTGCTCTCAACATCGCGGCATCTCCTTTCATCGTCGTCGCATTCGTGTCAGTAGCTGTTTGTTCTCTCAATGTCAAGCAGCGGCGCGCAGCCGCCATTTGACATATTTTGGCAAGCTTGGTGTTTGCAGCTATGGGGAAAGGGCTGCGGGTTGGCGCCGATTTCACAGGCCTCAATGCACCTGTGCTTGCTCTCAAGAGCATGCGTGTCCCTATGCATCATATCTTTGGTGGCGATAAAGTTCCCCATGTAAAGAAATTTCAAATGAGCGCGATGCCTCTGACAACTGGTATGATGATATTCTAACCCGTGCAACCCGAGATGTTCCTCATGTGGACTTCTATCACTTTTCGCCGCCCTGCACGCCCATCTCCCCCGATGGGGTCAGGGTCACGGGCTGAGGGGGTCGACGCTCGGGACACTATGTTCAAGCCGTGCCTCGAGTATATCGAGAAAAACCTTCCAAAGCTGGCCACGTATGAAATGGTCCCGAACGTCGCGTCGGACCAGCACAAGTGGATCGTGACCGCCATCAGGAATAAGCTGAAGGCGCTGAACTACAAGCTGGAGATGAAGATCGCGCGTTGCTGGCAGCATGGCATCCCTCAGCACAGGGCGCGCCTTTTCCTGATCGCCTGTCATGGGGAGTGGAAGCACCCTTTCAAGTGGCCTAAGCCAGTGCCTTTGAAGCGGAAGCTTGACGAGATCATCGGGGCATCACCTCATGATAACCCAAAGAACCTCCCACCGAAAGAGGAGGGCAAGGCAGCGATGCGTCGCAGGCAGAACGTGAAACGCAAGTACGTCGAGCACCTTAAGAACAAGGTGAACCCTGCCAAGGTCATGGTCATATCCGACATCGGGTGTTCTACGAACCGCTGCAACGTCAGCGTCAAGCTGACAGAGCGTGGCCTGTTCCCTTGCATCACGAAGAATCGGGCTCAGTCGCGGGACTACTGGTGTTCGCTCTGGGGGCGCAGGGTGTACTTGTCCGAGCTCTTCGAACTCACGGGCATCGATGCTAACCTGCGCGAGATGATCAAGGGTGGCGTCGAGAGTGTAAGCCCGAGCCAGATGGGTTTCATGTTGGGCAACTCTATCCCAATCAACATGGTGGAGCGGGTTCTCCGCGTCGCACTGTTCTCGCCAGGTTTAGTCTCGCGCCGCTTGGTGGGCAATTACAAGCCAGCGAGGCAGCGTGCACAGGTGATTTCTAGGTGCAACTAGCGCTGCTGTTTGTGGGGTTCCAGTGGCGACCCACGTGAGCTGACACGTGAGAGTTCTGGTTGCATCATCATCGCCATCATCATCATCATCATCACCATCACCATCATCATCATCAGCATCATCATCATCATCATCATCACCATCCTCATTATCGCCATCATCATCGCCAGCATTACCATCATCGCCACCATCATCACCGTCGTCGTGCATCGTCACCACATGGTAAACAATTCTGCTCGAGGCCCCCCCCCAAACTGTCACCTCGGGAGAGCCTGAGGGGGGTGTATCTGAGACGGGCGAGAGCTGCGCCTGCACGCCCAGCGCAGGCCCTCACAGCGAGAACGGACTGAGCGAGACTCTGCCTCTGCACAGCTTCAGTCTCAGAGCAAGCTCGCCAACTTCTGCTCTGCCCCATCCCCCATCCCTTTACACTTACACAATATGAATACTACTCTCCCACTTCCCCTGATGGCGTCCAGAAGATGTTCGGCACCCCCCCGCGTATTGTTTTTTTTTACACACAGGATTCCCCGGAGTTGGGTTTTCGCTTGTGTTTTTTCTAAAATGCTGCTCTCGCTGAGGCGCTGGCCTAATTTTCGGGCTCCCGCTCCTTCCGAATCGTGTTCCCGCTGCAGCGCTGGCCTCATTTCCGCGCTCCCGCTCGTTCCGAATCGTGCTCCCGCTGCAGCGCTGGCCCAATTTCTGCGCCTCTCGTTGTTCCAAAACGTGCTCCCGCTGCAGCGCCGACGTTTTCGATCCTTTTTAAGAAGCCCCAAATCTAGAAAATGATCCCCGGCAAAAACATTGGAGGTGATTACACATCCGGTGTCGATTCGTTGATTTTTGGGGCCGCAGAAAGCCCCCCCCCCCTTTTGGGCGGCGTCCTTTTCCGCACAGGATTCCCGGGAGTTTGGTTTTCATCTATGTTTTTGAAAATCCGAGTCTTTCCGGTCCTTCAGAATGTTGCTCCCGCTGCAGCGTTCGTCCTATTTTCCGCGCCGCTGGTCGTTCCAAATCGTGCTGCCGCTGCAGTGCAACGGTCCCCGGCCCCATGCTATGATATGCTCCGCTCCAGTGGCGTTCTTCGGCTCTTCAACAATGGTGCTCCCGCTGCAGCGTTGGTCCCATGTCTGCGCCTCTGCTCATTCCAAATCGTGCTGCCGTATTGTTTTCTTGGCACTACGGCACTCTTCGGCTCTTCAACATGTCGCTCCCGCTGCAGCGTCGGTCCCATTTCTGCGCCTCTGGTCGTTCCAGATCGTGCTGCCGCTGCAGCGCATGCGTCCCGCGTCCCATGCTATGACATACTACGCTCAGCATTGCTCTTCTGCGCCATGCTATGACATGCTACGCTCTGCAGTGCTATGGCATGCTACGCTCTGGGCTCCATCGCTGGTGTTTTCAATTGTGCTCTCGCCTTAGCGCCTTTCCCTTTTGCGGCTTATCTTACACATAATCCGCTTCCGACCCCCCTTATCCTTTTCCACCTCTTTCTTGTTCCTCCTGACCCCCCCCAACTTCCTGATCCTTTTCTTCCTCCGCCTCCTCTTGTTTCGCCAGCCGTGTACCCCGACAGCGAGTGTAGGGACCCCGTTGGTTTTCAGTATCCCTGGAATCTGGCTTCGTTCGCCCTGCACCCTGCGGTCGTCGTTTTTTTTCGACGTTGTCGTGTTTGTTTCGATGCCTCACTACGCAATGCCACAACCCGCTATGACATGCTACGCTCTGCAGTGGTTTTCTACGCCATGCTATGGCATGCTACGCTCTGTAGTGCTATGACATGCTACGCTCTGGGCTCCATCGCTGGTGCTTTCAATTGCGCTCTCACCAGGGCGTCCTTCTCCTTTGCCCCCTATCCTCCACATAATCCGACTCCCAACCTCCTGGTCCTCCTGTTGCTGCTGCTGCTCGTCCTCCTCCTCATTCTCCTCTGTCTCTTCTACCTCTTCGTCTGTGCTCATACGCCCCATCCTCTTCGCATTGTATTGTCTCGTTGATCGTCCGCCTCCTGTGGCCTGCATCCTCCCCTTCCCTGCTCTGGATCCGGCGGCCATCAGGTCCCGTCGGTCCCAGAGTATCCCCGAGTATTTGGCAATTTCTACCTCTACCATTATTCAATATGAATGCACCTGCATCGTCGTCTGCGTCTTTGTCGCGATTGGCAATTTCTACTTCTACCATTACTCAATATGAATGCACTTGCACAACTCTGACATCGGACCCACTTTACCATTACCCAATATGAATGCTACTCTCCTTTCACCCCTGCAGAAATTTGAGATCCGGGTGGGGGGCGCGCGTAACGGCAGCGGGCAGCTGGCGCGGGTGCCGCTCCGGCGCGGTCGCGTCGTCGTCGTCGTCGTCTTCGTCGCCGGTCGTCCTCATCGTCGTCGTCGTCGTCGTCGCCGCCGTCGTCGTCGTCGTCGTGGTTGTCGTCGTCGTCGTCGTCGTCTTCGTCGTCGTCGTCTTCGTTTTCATCGCGCCGTCGTCCTCCTCTTTTCCCTCTTAGGTAACCGGGTAAGATGCGAAGCCCGATCCGGTGAGAGGACAATGAAGTAGCTCAATGGGAAGGGATGGGAGGGAGGGGTAGGATGTCAGATGTTGACGCGAGCGCACCTAGCTTGCCCTTCCCCCCTCTCTCACGCCCTCCCCCCTTCCCTTGCTATCTCTCCGCCCCCAGGTCTCTCCCCTCACCTCCCCCCATCGCCGTTTTGGTTCGAGCTCTGCTGTCGACTCACGACAATCTGTTTTGTTTCCAATCACTCGTTCGACAGGCATCCCGACAGGATGGGCGGAGGCAGGGGAGGCAAGGGATGCGGGGCCCCGACCGCGCCCAAGAGGCGAACTCAGAAGAAGACGACGCCGCCCGCTGACCAAGCCTGTGACGCCTTGGCGGCATCCAGCTCTGCTGGGCTGCCCCAAGCAGAGCTGTTCGGACTCAGCGGAGAGTACAACCAGAAGCTCCAGACCTGGCTCGAGGCCATCTTGTCTCACGACATCCTCAAGAACGCGATGCAGACGAGCGGCCTCAAGTCTCGCGACTTGGACCCGAATTGCCCGCAAGACGGCCCCGTCACGACTCCCCATGAGCATTGACGCCCTCAAGAACAAGCTGGAGGGCTCCTCCGAGACGGTCGACGATCCGATCATCATCGCTGCCGGCGCCATCCCGTTCTTCTGGATGAACCCGCTCGCTACCCCGACCCCTGGGGTGATGGTCAACGAGGACGACGTGGACCGGCTGCGGGCCCGCGACTACCCCGCTGGGGGGCGGCCCCCTCAGAAGCTCAGGACCATGGCAATTGCCCGGACTGATCTCGACACGGACTGGCGGGGGCCTAGAATTTGAAACAGACCTGCTCACCCCCAAACCAAAGGGCCACTTAAGCATTCATTCGTTCCCCCTCCTCCAGCCTGCCACCCCTCGTTCCCCAGCCCTGCTACCCTTTCGTGGGAGGACGGGGGAGGGTGGGGATGAGGGCGAGGAGGAGGAGGAGGAGGAGGGGAAGGAGGAGGAGTTGTTTTTTTCTGGCTAAGACCCGCCCGAGGACAATTGGGGCGCGACGCGGGCCTTGCACGTGGTCTCCCCGCTGGAGAAGCTCCACGCGCCGATCAAGCAGTGCTTCGTCGAGATTCAGCGAAAGACCATGACCGACGCTCGCGCCCGCGAGTGGCTCAAGCTGTTCGCCAACTGCCCCGTGGATGTTTGGCGCCTGAGCCCTGCCGACGTGTCGACGCACAGCTTCACCCTCCGCGAGGGCACCAAGGGCGAGGCATTCGCCGCGAGCTGGACAACCCTCCAGAAGGTGCAGATGGTTATACGGGAGACGTGGGCGGTCAAGAACGCGAGCTCGAACAAGAAGGGCCCCAGCGTCAGTCAGATGGAAGAGCATTTCCTGCTGAAGGTCAAGCTGGCGCAGAACAGTGAAGAGCTCTCTGCGTCATTCATTGACGCGGCCATGTCTGTGAAGGACCGGATCTTGGCCAACAAGGCGGTCAGCAACGCGGTGCTGAGGCTCGACTCGCTCTACAAGAACAACGGCGGGCCAACCGACGCTATCTATAAGTTCCAGGTCGTGATGAACCGCTGCAAGACTGAGCACAACATCGAATGGTTCTACAACTGGGCGCCCGACGCCCTGAGGATGGGCCATATAGAGCTGTCAGATTGCTCGGGGACGAAGCTCAACATGTGGGGCTGCGATTTGGCCAATATGAAGTTGCGGTGCCTTGACTACTTCTTGAACCGCTGGGCGCACGCCGCTGCGTTCACACCTGAAGAAATCGCATTCTGCCGCAAGACGTTTGCATCGCACGTTTCGTTCCGTTCGGCGTTCACCAACTACCCCGGCGAGCAGCCCAACGACAATTCGTTCCTGTTCGTCGACGGCGAAGGCAAGAAGCGCCCCAAGTCGTTCCGCATGGCGGTGACCCTGTGGGAAAAAATCATCTACGGCAGCGAGTGCGACGGGTCGCTGAGGCAAGCGGCCAAGTACAACAAGACCCCGGAGGAGCTCTTGGATAACCAGTCGTTCGAGGAGGAGGTCAACGATCACAAGGGGCGCCCTCCTTCACCTCCTCTCCCTGCTGCCGTTTATCATCATCCTCGCCCTCCCCCTCCTGCCTGCTCCCTCTACCTGTGCCATCCTTCTTCCTCCTCCTCCTCCTCCTCCTTCTCCTCCTCCTCCTCTTCCTACCCTCTCGATCCTCTCCTCCCGTCTCTCCCCTCCCTCCTTCTCCGCCTCCTCGTCCTTGTGCTCCTCCTTCTCCGCTGCGACTCCCCGTAGGAGCAGCTCAAGCAGGAGCAGCAGCAAGCCATCGCTGCCACCGAGACGGCCCCTGGCGCAGGCGGCGGCGCTGCAGGCGCAGCTGCCTCTTCCACGGCGGGCGGCAGCGACGGCGGTGCGGCGGCGGCTGCCACGCCATCCACCCAGTGCTTCAAGGCCGACGAGTTCATCTTTGCCAAGAGGCCCACCGACAACAACCAGGAGTCCGAGTACTTCGACTACCTGAAGATGGCAGACCGGATAGCGCGCTCCCTGACGCGCGTCGTGGTGACCTTTTGTCGCTTCGAACCTGGATCGGGAGGAGGCGGTGTAGGAGAAGGAGGAGGAGAGGGGCGAGGGGGAGGAGGATGAGGAGTTCCTACTCTGACTGCCCTCCCCCACCTCCCTCCCACAACGTGCCTTGCCCTCCTCCTACGCCAGGTGATCCCGAGCAACATGAACATGCTGAAACAGGAGATCCGCTCGTCGAATATGGCGATGGCCGAGGGAGATCCGACGCTCTGCCGAGTGCCGCCACCCCCCCCCCCATGCAGCCTCGACGACGTTGGGGCCGTCGATGTCCTGGCCCAGGGGATGCGGGTAGACGGGGCGCTGAAGGGGAGCGCGGCAGGCAAGCAGCAGGAGGAGGAGCCTGGGGATGATGATGACGATGACGATGACGATGATGACGTTGTTGTTGTCGTTGACGACGACGACGACGGAGAAGACGACGATAATGATGATGATACGCCTGGAGCCTGCGAACGCAGGCTAGCGGACATGTCGGGGGTGTTCGTCTTCCATTTCAATCCCGATCATTTCGGCGAGTCAGTCACCAGCCCGCACCTGCGATCCCCTCCATTCCAAGAGAAACCATACAGGCGCATTGTCCAGGCGGTTCTGGAAGCTCGCGCAGGGGAGGGCAACAAGGCGTCCTTGAACGACGGCGAGGTGGTATTCTTGATGGACGGGGGTAAGCCTGGCATCACCAAGGCCCTGCTTGCACCGTGGAAGGTTGGTTCGATCCTCGAGAAATCTGAGAAGAAGGCCCCCGACGATGATGAGGCCGTCGTGGTTGATGATCATGATGAGGACGACGAGGAGGCCGTCCGCTTCGTATCCAGGGGGATCACGGTCTACAAGGACGAGGCCAGCATGAAGGAGCGCAAGAAGCTTACGCGCGGAGTGGCCTGCGTCAAGCAGACGAGCCAGTTGCACATTTGCTCGACCGCCCCCTTGCAGCTGCCGCCGCGTGCTTCGAAGCACTACCCATCATCGGGCACCAATCAGGGCGCGATCATCGGCCCCGTCGTGCTGCCCTTGCCCAGCGAGGAGTGGCAGGCCACCTTCGCAACCAAGAAATGCATCTACGGCAAGGACTACCGGATCGCCGTGGGCGGCGAGGTCGCCGGCCAGGGCGAGGGCAAGAAGCGCGAGAACGACGACTGGGAGATGGTCTCCATGAACGCGATGCCGCCGAAGTTCTTCTCGGAGCTGAATCGCAGGTACTTCGCGTCCCACGCGTTCGACATCTCGCCCGGCCCGGGCGCGTGCGGCGAGGAGTGCATCTACGAGGGCATCGCCTACTTCTGCCTGGCTTTCACTGAGCTGCACGCCGAGGCCTCGGATTGAGATGATGGTGATGATAGGGCATGAGGATGATGAAGGAGGAGGATGGGACGGAGGAGGAGGATGAGGGGGAGGAGGAGGGGCCAGGGAACGAGGTGACGGGCAAGGGGATTCCCCCACTCCTCCTTCCCTGACTTCTCACTCCCCCCTCCTCCCACTAATCCTTCATTCCCCTGTCTCCTATGCTTCCTCTTCTCGTTCCTCGTCTTCATCCCCCTCCTCCTCCTCCTCCTCCTCCTCCTCCTCCTCCCCCCCCTCCTCTTCCTCCTGCAATTCCCCTCGTCGAGGCTCTCCAGGACCGCTTCAAGATGGCCGCCCTCCGCTGCGTGGTCAATGAGCAGTGCCACCTGCACTACGACCCTAAGGTTCGAGGGCAGGACCCCAGGAGGGTGAGGCGGAGGAGCAGCAGCAGGAGGATGAGGAATACGGGGGAGTAGGAGGGGAGCAGGGAGCGATAAGGAAAGGGAGGATGCGGGATAGGATGCAGAGCGCGGTGGTTGAGGAAAGGCATCGAGCTTCACCTCCCTCCTCTTTCCCATCTCTCCTCTCCTCCTTCTCCCTCCCCCCTCCCTCCCCCTCCCTCCGACCCCTTCCCCTCTCCTTCCCTCCCCCTCTTCCTCCTCCTCCCCCCCTCCTCATCATCCCTTCCTCCTCCTTCTCTCGAGGCTGCCGCCTTCTTCAACGGGCAGGCGCCGGGCGCCAGCGTCGCCGACGCCGAGGCCGCCGCCAAGGCCGCCGCGCTCAAGGCCAGGGCAGAGAAGGCGGCTGCCACCCGGAAGGCCAGGGCGGAGGCAAAGAAGGCAGCCGCCGGCGCAGGGGGCGGCGACGGGGGGGACCTGGCTGAGCCGAAGCCCAAGAGGGCCAAGAAGGGTGAGGATGCTGCAGACGACGCCGGGCTGGGCAGCGATCATCCCAGCGAGGAGTCCTGGAACTTGTCTAATGCCGACGGTGACAAGTGAGTAATCGAGCTACTAGCCCCCGCGTTTTGCTTGCGTTTGGCTGCTCGGCCATCGGCGCCCAGGTTGCGGTTTTCCTGGGCAGAGGTGGCTTTGCTGTGCAAAGCTTAGGCCCTACTGTTAGGGGCCTCGTGCTGAGGCCGAGCATGGTCAGACGCGGTGCTTGCCTCGCTCCACTCCCCATGGAACCCCAGAAGACCAAGAGCCCAAGAACCCCCGCCCGCTCCAACCCCGCCTGCCGCTCTCCCTGGCCCAGCCTGGGCGCCCACCGCCCCGCCGGTCCAGCCCCGCGTCGGAAGTCTGCCAGTCGGTTGATGGCAGAAGCCTACTCGTCCACTCTCGTTTGCCAAGGAGGCCGCAGCACCAAGTAGGTACCTAGGAGCTCTTGAGCAAATCAAAAACCATAAATATTGCAACGTACATAGTCGCCTGCCCGCGACGCCGCGCCAGCAGCAGGGGCAAGTCTTGATTGATGTATAGTGCCCACGACGCTGCCAGGCTGCAGACGACGTTAAGAGATGATGCCTGCACCATCGCCATGGTCTCGTCATCACCCTCATCATCATCCCCATCGCCCCCTCTCCTCCTGCTCATGGTTGGCGGCGGCGGTCCTCGTCGAGGCGGGCTCGTCGAGGTCGCCGGGCCGAGCGAAGCCAGAGCCCGAAGCCGACCGAGGCTGAGGCCGGCCGAGGGACAGGGCGCGGAGGAAGAGAAGGAGGAGGAGGAGGAGGAGGAGGAGGCGGAGGAGGAGGAGGAGGAGGAGGAGGAGGCAGAGGAGGAGGATTAGGTTTTCAGGGTTTTTTTCGTTGGCGTTTGGAGCCAGGCTCAGGCCCCCCGTCCTGTGTCGCCGCAGCTGGACGCAGATCGGAATGACTTCGTGCGCGCGGCACGCGATGGAAGGTTTCGTTCGCGCTGGGTGGGGGCTGTGGCGGCGCTTCGCGCATGCACTCAGTATCGCAAAGTGCGGTTACCGTTCCGGAGCTTTTGCGGTGCGAGGGTGTGGGATATCTACACATACTAGCACGCCCATGTACTGCATGAGCGCAAGTAATGCAACGCGAACAACTCCCCTACTATGATATGCCATGGCTATGCTATGCACTGCTACGCTATGCTATGCTATACTTTGCCACGATATGCCATGCTATTCTGTGCTATATGCTATATGCTATGTTTTGTCATGCTTCCCGGAGTAACTTTCGCACCGCTCGTCTTACGTTGTCGGCTGTCTCTCGTCCGCTGGCTGTGGCAGACCACCAGGCCACTTGCTAAGCGCCAGTGAGCCGGGCGCGCGCAGGATGGTGGGGCCCAGCCCCGGCCGCCGTCCCCAGTTCGGCCCTGGAGGCCCCCAGGACCCCTGGAAGCCCAAAGCGCATTTTCGAACCGTCCAAAAATGCGGTTTGAGTTTTTCCGCCGCCCTTCCGTCCCCAGTGCAGCCCTGGAGGCTCCGAGAACCACATGGAAGCCCAAAACGCATTCTCGAACTGTCCAAAAATGCGATTTGAGCTTTTCCGCCGCCCTGCCATCCCCAGCGCAGCCTTGGAGGCTCCGAAAACCACCTAGAGGCCCAAAACGCATTTTCGAACCGTCTAAAAATGCGATTTGAACTTTTCCGCCGCCCTTCCGTCCCCAGCTCGGCCCTGGACAAGCAGCGAAACAGGACGAGGGAAATCGGGGGCGCAGGGGAGGAGTTGGGAGCGGGCGGGATGGACCTAGCGCGCGAGTGGGCGCTCGCATCGGGCAGTTCCCAGGGGTCCACCTCCACGATCGGTTCCCGGTTCGGTTCCCGGTTCGGGCCCGGTTCGGTTCCACCGCCTCCGGTTCGGTTTGGTTTCGGTTCACGTCGGGTTTCTGACTGGTTTCGGTTCCGTCGGTTCTCCCTCGGTCGGTTCGGTTCTGTGGTTCGTGGTCCGGTTCAGTGGTTCACTGTTTTGGGCATATTGGGGGCCCCATGGGGCCTCCTGGATGCATCTTGGGGCGGAAGGTTGGGATTGCGGTGGTTCGTGTTCCCCTATCTTGAGCCTTGGGGCCGTCTTGGGACCTTTTTGGGCCGCCTTGGGTGTCTCTTGGACCGCGTTGGGGGCCTTCATGGGTCGTCTCGGGGCCCTCTTGGGGGCCTTTGGGGCCGCCTTGGGGCGGTCTCGGCGGCTTCCTGGAATGTCCTGGAGCGTCAGAAGCTCGAAAAGTGGAAAACCCCAAACACACGCCGACAAACGGATGGCACAGCAATGATTTCGACCTTTCGGGACCCTCTTGGGAAGCGTCTTGGAAGCCTCGTGGGACGTCTTTGGCGCTTTTCGACAGAGTGGGGGAAATTCTGGGCGTCGTGGACCAGTATTTCGCCAATTCGGGGCCTTTTTGGACCGTCCAGGGCCCTCTTCGGGGCCTTTGGGGCCATCTTGGGGGGCCTCTTGGGACGTCTTGGAGCTTCGGAAGCTGGAAAATGGAAAACCCCAAACACATCGACAAACGGATGGAAGAGCAATGGTTTGACCTGTCGGGGCCCTCTTGGGAAGGGACTCGAAGGCCTCTTGGGACGTCTTGGGCGCTCTTTCGGCCGACTGGAGGCCATCGGTCTTTCGGCGATTCGGGGCCTGACTATCTTGGGGGTCTGGACCCTCCTGGCCCGTCGCGGGTTCCTTCTGGGCCGGGAGAGGCCAGGCGGAAAGACGCGACGGGCCTAAGGAGGCGCGCGACAAGCCCCATGAAATATGCAGAAAGCTAGGGGTCAGGGCCCCTCAAAGAATCTTCACGATTGAGAGTTGAGGCTTGAGTGATCAGGCGAAGGACCTGAGGACAGTCGAACTCGTGCTTCAGGGCACGGTGGCGGATATTGATTGTCAGATCGTGATGTATTCGTAGTTCGCTGGCTCTGTAACTCGATGTTCACAGTTAGGTCGTGGAGGAGGAGGATGAAGAGGAGGTGGTGGAGGAGGAGGCGGAAGAGGAGGGATGAGGAGAAAGACAAGGAGTGGGAGCCAGGCCAGGTTGGCCATGCCGAGCGAGTCAGTGGGCCCTGTTTACTCCCACCCTCCCTCCCATAGCGTCGGAACCAGTGGTGATGAAGTTTGATGTTTGGACTGGCGCGCATTCCCACATAACGAATGGAAGGCTCTCACGAACGGTCCCGCTTCCGACGCCTTGGCGAGGGGGGGAAACACGGGCCGCATACGGTCTCGAGTGGGAACTCAAGGAACAAGTCTTTGCATTCCGGTGCGGCGAGAGCATTACTTGGCTTCCCTCGCGGGTCCAAACTACCGATGAGCTCGGCAAAGACGAAGGGCTGCGCCGTGCCGAGGCATCACCCCCACTTTCGCACAACATCTGCGCAGCGTTTGGGCGAGAACAACATATTAGCCGCTCTAGCCCGGCCCCGCTGCCGTCGTTTCCCCGCGGCTCGGCGAGCGAAACACATACCCCGTGCCAGAGCGGGAACCCCACTTCGAGGCAGTACCTGTACGGTTAAGTCGGGCCTGTCCCTCTACAGGGGGAATATTCAAAGATAGTCAAAACATAGTCGTTTGGATCATTTTCTAATACACTTTAAAGCAGTACCATTTTTCGCCCCAAACCCCCCTGTAGGGGGACACGCCCGACCTAAAGGGACAATTCGCCCGCTTGCGCGCGGCCCTGCCCTCAACAACGTGGCGAATGAAGCATGCACGCCGCACACAGGCGGGAGTGCCATGCTTCTAGGCGAAGTCTGCGCGGCGCCCGAAGCGAGAGCGACGTTTCGCCCCCTCGTGCGCGATCCCACTGTCGACGAGCTGGCGAGCGACCAAAAAAAAGCGCCGCGCCTTAGGCGGGAACTCAATTCTTACGAAAAGTGAGTGCGGCGCCGATGCCAGAGCGACGTTTCGCCTTTCGCATGCGATGTGCGCCCTGTGTCATTCCCGCTTCCCGCTTTCTGAAACGTCGACGACAAAACGTCTCTGTTGAAAGGAGAGCGTCGATTCGTTCTGTATATCATGTGCTGGGGTATTGGGTGCCCGGGGTCCGGGCTGGGACACTCTCGTGTGCATGTTTGCAGATGTGAGCTTG
>CAUYUJ010001807.1:75527-78027 GCA_963575745.1 Prorocentrum cordatum
CGCGAATCACCGTTACCGCTGCGTCTTGACAATCCTGAATCGTGCCAGAGCGCCGTTCTTGGGATTAACACAGCGAACCAACGTGAATGTCACGCCCTGACATTCCAACATCGTGCCAACAAGCCGTTTTTGGGACGTTAGCCATGAGAAGCAGCTGCTGCAAGCTCTTAAGACGAATGTGCGCTACTGAAAAGTAGCCGCCCTCCATTCGTGAAGCTCTGGCAAACTGTTAAAACGAATGTGCGCGGCGCTCAGACGAGACGAGAGCCACACTTTGAAAGCGGGTCGCCCTCCATCCGTGAAGCTCTTGCAACATTTAAAACGAATGTGCGCGGTGGTGGCCGAAAGCAACATTTTGAAAGCGGGTCGCCCTCCATCCGTGAAATGTTTGCAAACTGTAGCTTCAGGATGTTCAATGGTGAGGAAGTCTCAAGCGCTCGGCCCGCCTTTTCGACCTGCTTCGGGGTGGGACAGGGAGGAGTTACTGACAAGCTAGGTGCGCTCGCGTCATATCTGACGTCCTACACCTCCCTCCCATCCCTTACCAGGCGTAGATCTCTTCTCCATTCGCACAGTCAGATGTCGAGCAAGGGAATGATCGCGAGAGCGTACGCGATGCATGGTAGAGTACGACATAGCATGGCGTAGAAGAGCACAGCAGAGTGTAGCATGCCATAGTATGGCGCGGCATTGCGCAGTGAAGCATCGTATCGCAAAGCATTGCAACGCAAAGCATGGCATCGCACAGCGGCGCAGAACACAACACTGCACAGCATGTCATGGCACGGCGCCGGGTTCCTTGGAGGGTAAGTGGCTCGTCTTCGAGAGGTCTGGGCCGGTCTGGAGTCGTGACTCCATGTCTAGCTCCTTGGGCTCCCCGAAAAGCTCCACACAAGGCCGGGCTGATGGAGAGCACCCGCTGGCTCTGCTTTCAACCTCGTCTTCTCAAAGCAGGAACGGGGCTCCCGCGTGATACTTCCTGAAAGCGACGACGCCCCAAAGTGGGGGGGGTCTTCTGCGGCCCCCAAAAACAAAGAATCGTCACCGAATGTGTAATCCCTTCCGGACATTCTCTAGATTTGGGGGCCCAATTGGAATGACCGAAAACGCCCGCGCTGAAGCGGGAGCACGAGTTTGAACAACCAGAGGTGCAGAAACGGGGCGTGCGCTTCAGCGGGGGCAACATGTTGAAAAAACAAGATAAACCCATTTCCCGGGATATCTTCCGGACGCCATCAGGAGAGAGAGGAGATTAGTATTGTGTAATTGTTAAGGAGGAAGAGTTTTTTCTCCTTTTTCTCCTCCTTCTCCTCCCCCTCCTTTTCGTCCTCCTCCCCAGCTCGTGGTCCTCATGGACCGCCTTCTCCTGCTCGTCCTCCGCACTCTTCTTGTTGTCCTTCCCCTTCTCCTCATCTGCCTTCTCCTCTTTTTTTTCCCTTCCCCCGCTCCTCCCGCTCCTGCTCCCTCCTGTTGTCTTCTTCCTGTTACTGCCAGTTGTTGGTACCATTGAGGAGGAGGAGGAGGAGGAGGAGGAGGAGGAGGAGGAGGAGGAGGAGGAGGAGGAGGAGGAGGAGGAGGAGGAGGAGGAGGAGCAAGAGGAGGAGGAGGAGGAGGACAAGGAGGAGGATGCGGAGGAGGAAAACGAGGAGGAGGAACACGAGGAGGAGGAGGAAGAGGAGGAGGAGGAGGGAGAGGTAGGAGGAGGAGGAGGAGGGAAAAGGGAGGAGGAGGAGGAGGAGGAGAAGGAGGAGGAGGGACGTAGGCCGGCCTCGTTCCGCCCGCCCGCCCGCGCGGGCCGCCCCTCGCAGCGGCGGAGCGCGCGGAGGTATCTGTCCAAGTGCAGCGTGGAGTGTTGCGACGAGAGCGTCAAATGCGTCTTCAGGCGAGGAGGAGGAGGAGGAAGGGGAGGAGGAGGAGGAGGAGGAGGGCCAGTGTAAACCCAATACCCATTAACGATGTTGCAGTACACCCTCCCTCCACGGTCCCTGATCACAGTCCTTACAGGCATTTGCTCTCACTAGAGGAGGCGTCCCGTTGGAACTCGACCGTGTGAGAGTCTTGAACCGTGCTGGAACACCGTCCCTGGAACTTCAACGCTGCGGATCAACGTTGCTGCTGCGCCCTGACGATCCCGAATCGTGCCTCAACGCCATTGCTGGGAATTCAACGCCACGAATCAGTACTCCAGATTTCGTAATAAAGGGAGGGGGGTCTCATTTCGGGGGGGGTCTCTTCCAGGCTATCTTGGAGGGCCTGGGGGGGTCTGGGGACGATGTTTTGGAGGGTTCTCCCACGGGGGGGGGGTCTGAAATGGCTTGTCTTGGAGGGTCCAGACCCCCTCCCTTTTATTACGAAATCTGGAGTATTTGCGTTGCGCCCAAACAGTCCTACATCGTGCCAAACGGAAATCGTGGAACACCAACCCTAATACTTGTTGGAACTGGTGCAAACTCTGAAGACGAATGCGCGCGGCGCTAAGGCGAGAACCACATTTTGAAAA
>CAUYUJ010001807.1:83027-96752 GCA_963575745.1 Prorocentrum cordatum
GGAGGAGGAGGAGGAGGAGGAGAAAAAGGAGGAGGAGCAGGCGGAGGGGGACGAGGAGGAAAAGTAGGAGGAGGAGGATGCGGAGGAGGAGGAGGATGATGAGGAGGAGGAGGAGAAGGAGGAGGAGGAGGCGGAGGCGGAGGAGGAGCAGGAGGTGGAGGAGGCGGAGGAGGAGGAGGAGGAGGAGGAGGAGGAAGAGGAGGAAGAGGAGCAAGTGGAGGCATAACGATTATGTATTAATCGTAATCTTAGGTATAGTAATAGTAAGAAGAATCAGAAAAGACTAGTACTAATACTAATACTAATAATGATATTCAGAGGAGGAGGAGGAGGAGGAGGAGGAGGAGGAGGAGGAGGAGGAGGAGGAGGAGGAGGAGGAGGAGGAGGAGTTGCTCCTCCTAGCCAATCCGTGACAGCGAGGACTGTCGCGCACGGGGTTTGATGATCGCCCGCATATCTGACGCTCTTTTTCGACAAGTCGCCCGATGACTGACTTGGTCGTGGGGCGCCAGCCAGCGCCGAGGAAAAAGGAGATTCCAGGATGGTAGTGCTTGAACGGTTATGGTCAAACTGAGGTCTCCAGAGGCCCTTCAGAGACAAACAGCAGGAAGACCAGCCCCTCGAGCCCTCGAGGCTCGAGCAGCAGAAGGGCCCCCTCCCCCCTTCTCCTCGAGCCTCGGGGAGCTCGAGGGACCAAGGATCGGGGCTGTTGACTGCTTTGGCTCTTTCTGGTTTCCGCAGGCCTCACGAGGCCTTCAGGGACCCACCGTCCGGGAAACGGGTTCCCATGAGACGTGTGCTACAGCTCCTTGGCACATGGCGGCCTCTCGGGGCCCCTCCGCGGGCCTCGGGACCGCCGAAAAGCACGGCTCGGGAATCCTGGGGGCACGCCCCGTCCAGAGCCCTTGTCCTTGAGGACTCGTTTCCGTCATGGCAATGAGACCTCAGACACCCCCAGGGTTCCTCAGACGTTGGCAAATCCTGTTCGATCAAGGGTGAGGAGGGGATGGGGAGAAGAGCAGGGGAAGGAGGGGGGGGGCGCTGCAATGGGGAGGGGTGATTGTGGGGGATGGGCAGGGCGGGAGAGTCCCCCCTTTGTCCTCATGTTTTCCTCCCCCACTCCCCTCCCTCACTTTGTCCTCCCCATTCCTCCGGCTCCTCCTCCTCCTCCTCCCTACCTCCTCCTACTCCTCCTCCTCCTATGCTCCCCTCATGTCCCTCATCCGCTTCGACTCCTGCTCTCCTCCCTCCTCCCCTTCCTCGTCCTTTTTTTTATCGTTCTCCCCCGCCTCCTTCCTCCTCCTCCGCCGCCTCCTCCTCCCCCTCCTCCTCCTTCCTCCTCCGCCTGACTCCCCTTTCATTTCCTCTAATCCTCTACCTCCTCCTCCTCCTCCTGCCTCCTGTACTCCTGATCCTCCTCCTCCTTCTCCCCCCCCCACCCCCCCGCCCCCCCCCGCCCTCCTCCTCCTCTGCCTCATCCTCATACCCACCTCACTTTTTTCTTCTTCATCCTTCCTTCCTCCTCCTCCTCCTCCTCCTGCCTTCCTGCTCCTTGGCTCCTGCTTCCTGCTCCTGCTCCTTCTCCTCCTCCTCCTCCTCCTCCTCATCTCCTCCTCCATTTCCTCCTCCTCCTCATCCTCCTCCTTCTCCCTCCTCCTCCTCCTCCCCCCTTCCCCACATCCTCCTCCCTCCTCCCTCCCTCCTCCCTCCTCCAGTCGTGTGTGGGCTCAGGCCGAGATTTTGGGTGCAGATCAGGTCTGCGAATCTCGCGAGCCCGCGCGACCAAGGGTGTTGCCCTAGCAATCACGAAGGGTGACCCCGCCTGGCATCGCCGCGCGCGCCGGCAGCGCGCGGCGGCGAGAGTGCTGCTCAGGCTGGGCGCAGCCGCCCGCTTGCTGAAGCGACATCACAGCGCGATGGCGCCGCAGGGCGGACGCCGCGCGGCCAGCGGAGGAGGAGGCAGCCAACGGGGCCAACAGGGTGGCGACGCTACGGCCCCGCCGTGGAGCTGCGGGGAGTGCCACACCTCCAACTTCGCCACGAGGAAGACCTGCCGCCAGTGCGGAGGAGAGAGGCAGCTGGAGGCGCCATGGCAGCAGCGCCGCCGCGAGCGAGGTGCCAGCAGAGGTGGCCAGCGTGAGGCGAAGCCCAAGGGAGGCCAGCCTGCGCAGGAGCAGGCCGCGGCGGCCAACGACAAGGAGCCGCTCGGCATCCTCCCCATGCTGCCGGAGCAGGCCAAGCTCCACAGCGCATGGGTACCGCCCCCGCATCAGGCCTCGGGCCTGAAGCAGTACCGAGAGTCGCTCAGGAAGGCGCTCACGGCAGCCGAGGGCAGGGTGCGTGCCATCCGTGGGCAGGTCGCCCCAGACCCCACGAGGCTGCGCAAGGCGGAGCAGGAGTACGCCGCCATCCACTGCCAGGTGATCCTGTCCAGGGACCCGGCGACGAGGGCCGACAAGCAGGAGGCCTTCGTCAAGAAGGCACGCAGGGCGCTAGAGAGCGCCAAGGACGCGGAGCTGGCCGCGCAGCTCAAGCTGGCGGCCGCAGAGGCCGACACCAAGCAGGCGAAGCAGGACCTCGAGCACGCGCAGGTCTTCCTGGAGCAGATGGTGAGCATGGCGGACTTCTGCTCATACCCTGTGCCGCCGCCGCAGCCGCGGGCGCAGGGCAGGCGCAGTGCATGGCAGAGCCCTCCAGCGTCAGGTGATGTGGAGGCCGAGGAGCTCTCGTCCTGCCTTGACGAAGAGAGTGAGCCACGCCATGCACGTGACCAGTACGGAGATGGAAATGACGAGGACATGCCATCCACGCCGCGGCCGAGGCATGAGGTGGCGGAGGTTGCTCAGACGCAGCAGCGCGTGGCCACACTCGAGAAAGGCATGGCGCAGCTGATGGAGCAGATGATGCAGATCAACTCGAACCTCCTGGCCGCCGCCGCGCAGCCGCCCTCAGCCGCAGCGACAGCCCAGCAGTTGCAGGCCGCAGCAGCAGTCCCAGTGGCGCATGCAGGAGGCAGCGCCATCGCGGCCACCAAGGAGAGGGCCGCGAAGGCAGCCGCAGACAAGTTGGCCCGTGAGCAGGAGAGGGCAGCTGCGGAGGTTGAGCGGGACAAGCAGGCGGGCAGGCAGCAGACCAGGCTGCAGCTTCGACCCGCAGCAGAGTCGGCGGCCAAGAAAGAAGGAGGGAGAGAGGAGCGCTCACGCTCACCTGAGGCCAGGCAGCCTGCAGGCTCAGGGCTAACGGACAGAGCGCCAGGAGGCGCTCCTGCCTCCCCAGCTGCGGCGTCCTCGACAGCGTCGATGGCCAGTCCGGCCAGCGCTGCAGCCAGGCCATCCCAGTGACAAACACGGGGCCTCGCCGAGGACACCCCGCTCCCAGGTGACAGGGAGGGCGGGGCCCCTGATGGTGTCACCCAGCCAGACCTACAAGGGCGGCAGCCGCGACGAGTGGTGCCGCTGCCAGACTGTGAGCGTGCACTCGGCATGCTACGTGCAGCCTGGCCCTTCGACCTCACGGCCCTGGATGAGGGCGTGCTAGGCCCCTCTCTCCACAGCTCCACCAAGGCGCTCCTGGCGGAATGCTGTGAGGATGCTTTCGCGGCGGTACCAGGCCGAAGAGCATCTCCCTTTGGGTACGTCTCCCTGGACATCTACACAGATGGCTCAGGAGGTGCCGACAAGGGCCACATGCCAGGTCCACCGTCATGGGCCTTCACCGTGATCGGGACCGACGTGCAGGGGCGTAAGTCCAACATCGGCTACCTGGGCCAGGTGATGCCGGACCTCGTGGACAGGTTTGCGCAGCCCTCAGTGGCAGCAGAAGTCTGTGCAGCAGCGGCCGCCGCAATGTGGGTTCTCCAGCTGCACCAGGCAGACCCCTCGGTCCACCTCATGGACACCCCCATGCCGCACATCACCTTCCACTCGGACTGCCTCTACGTGCTAGACATCGCGGCAGGAGGTGCCTCCCTTGCCACGTATGTCCCGTTCTCCACAGTGTTTGACGGGATGCACAAGCTCTTGCAGGCTATCACCCCCTTCAGCTGGAAGCATGTCCCGGCGCATGAAGGCAATGGCTGGAACGAGCTGGCGGACACGATCGCCACGTTAGCCAGAGGAGGAGAAATCGAGACAGTGATTGACGACAGCTTCTGGGAGCGTGTCCTGGACATGGCGCAGGAGGCGCCCTGGCTTTGGCTTGCAGCTGCGCCAGCGCACCTCCAGGCCCAGTATCCCACCCCAGGGGCCGACGTTCCCCAGCTGGCGCCGCCGTGCCGCGGGCTGGCAGACTTCCTGCACGACCGCCTGGAGGGCACAGGCACGGGAGGTGCCCAGCAGCTGCAGCAGGAGGTGAAGCTAAGGGTAGCAGTCGCCAATGTCCTCACGCTCGACCCGAGCAAAGCCAGGACAGGAGGTGGCAAGGCCTTCTCAGGAGTGCTGCTACCAGGGCGTGTCCACATGCTCTCGGGCCAGTTCGGGCTTTTCAAGTACCACCTCGTCGGCACGTTGGAGACGAGAGTGCCCAAGTCCTCAGTGCTGAAGGTGGGGGAGTACCAGATCTTCCACGCGGCGGCGAACTCCAAGGGCCAGTACGGAGTCTCGCTCTGGGTCAACCTGAAGCTGCGCCACCAGGGCGCCCCGACCCTCGAGGCCAAGCACATCGCAGTCCTGCATCAGGACCCGCGCAGGATGCTTGTCAGCATCCGCTCCAGCTTGCTCAACATCGATGTGCTGGTGGCCCATGCGCCCCACAGCAGGACGGCGAAGGAGCTACGAGATCGCTGGTGGCAGCAGACCCACCAGATCCTCAAGCAGCATCGCCCTGAAGGCAAGCACAACCTGATTTGCCTGATGGATGCGAATGCCAGGGTCGGCCAGCACACCACAGCTGAGATCGGCAACCACGGTGCCGCCCAGGAGAACGAGGCAGGTGCTGCGCTGAGGCACTTTGCGGCCAAGGTGCCAGTGTGCTTGCCAAGTACCCTGCTCCCGTCCAGAGGAGGGCACCATGCGACCTGGCGCTGCCCAGGGCGCGAAGGCCAGCGAGGTCACGAGCACAGACTCGACTACGTGTGCATCTCGCCAGGCCTCCTCCAGTACGTCAAAGATCAGGGAGTCAACCACGACATCGAGCTTGCCATCTCGCAGCAGGATCACTCCCTGGTTGACCTTTTGCTTGAGCTTCCACCGATCGAAGCAGCGCCCCATCCTCCGACGTGGAAAGGAGTCGCCGTGGACAAGGCCAAGTTCGGAGTGCCAGAATGCAGGATGCAGTTTGAGGAGTTGACGGGCACCATCCCGGCCTTCCCCCTGGACCTACATCCCAACGACCACGCCGACCAGCTGGACAGGGCAGTCAGGGACGCCGCGGAGAAGGCATTCCCGAAGGACCCAGTGAGGGCCAAGCCTGCATGGACGTCAACCAAGTCAAGGGATCTCTGCTCGCTGAGGTGCAAGGGCACCAAGAACGCCAGCAAAGTCCAGTCCAGGTGCCAGGTCTTCATGGTCAGGGTGCTGTTTGCGGCGTGGGCGCTGATGCCCAAAGGGGACCTCTGGCTCAACCTACGTACGAGGGAGCTGGACTGCTCGGTCCGCCTTGGCCCTACCTGTGCCAGAGTGGTGCCGGAGCTGGCTCCTGTCCTTCAAGGATACCGTGAGTTGTTGGACGGCACGGCGCTTCTCATGGCCAAGCAGTTTCCGAGGCCACAGAAGTACACTCGCGTGCACAGGCTCCCAGATAAGCATGGAGGCAGGGTACAATTTCACCAGCAGGCGACCAGCAGGACTGGACATACGTCAAACTCCCAGGAGGCTCGCGGCATAGGGCAAGGGAATGGCACTCATGCTGCAGAGCAAGATGCCGGCCAACATGCACATGAGAAGGGCCTCCTTGACGCCAAGAAGAATGACCATGCCTCCTCCAGTCCCATGCTTTGCCCGTGGCGGGTCACGATGGATGGCTTCCACGACCCGTTCGACGACCTGGAGGATGAGGAGGAGGCCCAGCCCACTCTCTTCCAGGGTCAGTGCCTCCCAGAGGAGGTGCAGCAGGAGGAGGCGGGCAGTCCGACGATACGAGCCTGCTCGACGGCATCGGCGGAGTCGACGGCGTCAGGCTCAGGGAGCAGAGCGCCCTCTCCCACCTCAGGTTCGGGGAGCGGTGCCAGCACACCAAGTGGCCACTGCAGAGAGGACACTTGTGAGCCAAGGACGGCAACGGCCTCAGCAACTACTCCAGCATCCCGCGGGGCCTCGAGCTCGGCTACGGGTACGGCCGCACCTTCAAGGGCCCCCTGGACCTTGAGTACGGCAACTGCCTCGGCTACCTCACCACCATCCCGCAGTGATTCGGGAGCGGCAAATGCTGCGGACGCAGCATCAGCATCGTTCAGTGCTCTGTCTACGGCAGCAGCAGAAGGTGCTGCCCAGGTCCCAATGACATGGGTAAGGTGGCCAGCGACTCCAAGCAGCACCGCCACCGACCTGGAGGACCAGGTCATGACCCGAGTCCCCCATGTCGGGGACTACGTGGGGCGCGCTGGTGGCAGATGGTGTTTGGACCATAGTGACGGCATGCTGCAACCCAAGCACGACGAGCTCTTGTTTAGTCAAGCCGTCGGGGAAGCATCGGACAACCTGAGTAGGTCCGGCACCAGAAGCGGCCAGCCGCCTGCAGCACAGCAGGGAGGAGCTCAGCAGCCGCCAGCGGACATGTGCGACCCGCCTTGGGAGGACGAAATTGATGAGGAGGAGGACCTGAGGGAGCACATGGAGGAGCGCTCCAGCTTCTGGGTCTACAACTTGGTGGAGGCGGAGGGCAGCCACAGGTCATGGAAGGTGTGGTGTGTACCCGTCGTCAAGCATCTCCTGCGCCGCCACCCTGCACGGCTACGTTCCATCCAGGACACCAGGGACGGCGAGTCCAGGCAAATCGACCGCATCGCAGAGGACATCTGCGAGGCTGCATGGCGCAACACGGCCGACCGCAGGGCCGGGATGATCAACTGGATCTGGTGGCAGGATCGCCAAGGTGAGCATGACAGCAGGGACAGGCTGGTGGCGGAGCACTGGCGCACCCTGGACAACATCCGTGCTGAATTTCGAGGTCTATTGGGGAGGCATGCTCCGCCTGAAGGTACAAGGCGGCGTAGGCGACTTGAAGCACCAGATCCACCAGCAGGAGCAGGTGCTGACGAGTGGCGAGGTGAAGCTGATGGAGGCAGCCGCGTTTTGCCGAAGTCAGAGCGGGACGCCTCGGTGCTCCTCGAGCCGAGAGCGTCCCAAGTCGTCGCCACTGGTCTGCCGGATGCCTCGTTTGGCCACGTTTTGCCAAGGTCAGAACCGCCAGCCCCGGTGCTCCTCGAGCCGAGGGCTGGCTACACGTCGCCACGGCTATCGGATTCGCGCCCAGGTGCAAGGATCCAGCATAGAAGGACGTGCTCCCTTCAGCCGGCCAGGGTGCGCCCAGACGGACACCTCTTCCTAGAGCCGATGGTACTGAGGCCGACCCAGTTCACCATGAACCTGCTGAAGGATGCCGTGTCATCCTGGACGGAGCTCCTGCCCGACCTCTTCAGCATGACTACGAGGCTCCTGCAGAAAGCAGCGGCTCTACGAGAGTGGGCCTGGCGAGTCTCCCTGCGCGCAGTCCAGAGCTCGCTCAAGGACGACGCCAACATGCACTACGCGAGGATCGCAGCCGACATCGGTGACGCGTGGAGCAACAGCCAGTCCAAGCGTGCCTACGCCAGGCTGCGAGGCATGGGGATCGGCTCGGAAAAGAAACGCATGCAGTCCACCTTACCCATGGTTCGCAAGTTGGACGGCAGCATGGCGCAGGACGCCCACGAAGCAGGAGATCGGTGGGTCCAGCACTTTGCCTTGGTCGAGTGTGCGGCAGATGTGCCGATCTCTGAGGTTGAGATGTTCGACGGGTTCTTTGAGGAGCTGCCGCAGAACCACACTCTCGAGCTGGCGTGCATCCCCTCGCTCACGGAGCTGGAGAGGGCCCTCCACGTGGCCAAGGACACAGCAGCAGGGGTCGATGGCTTCCAGGGGCGCTTCTGCAAGGAGTTTGCGAAGCCGCTCGCCAGGGCCTACATGCCGCTACTCACCAAGTTCTCCATCATGGGCGTGGAGCCGGTGCAGTGGAAGGGGGGCTACTACCGCCACCACCACAAGAAGAAGGCCATCGAGGAGTGCGCCAACCACAGGTGCTTCGCAGTCACTGCCACCATCGGCAAGCGAGCCCGACACTGCATCCGTGAGCGGTTGTCGCCGCACATGCCCAGTCTGGTGGGCCCCAGGCAGTTTGGAGGCATCCAGCGACGGGGCACACAGCACGCGCTCATCCTCATACGGCTCCTCCAGGCCACGGCAATGGCCAAGTCTACCACGTTTGCCGCCTTCTTCCTAGATGCCAAGGACGCGTTCTACTCGCTCGTGAGGGAGCTTGTCCTGCACACCACCACGAGCGAGTCTGGCCTCGATGCCATCTCGAAGTCCACGGGTGTGCCCGAGGACGCGCGCCGACTCCTCAGGCAGACGATTGGAGGGCCCCCAATCCTAGAGAGAAAGGGTGTGTGTGGGCACCTCCGAGCGCTGATCTCCGAGCAGTACAGGGCCTCCTGGTTTGTGTGCGAAGGCTCCGACCACGTTGCCCTTGGCACCAAGTCGTCCATCCCAGGTCAGCCCCTGGCGGACCAGATCTACGAGATAGCGATGGGTGAGATCACCGAGCTCATCGAACAGCGACTCCATGCTGCAGGGCTAGGCGTCTGGGTAATGGGCACGGACTCCAGGTCCCTGGCGGACCAGCTCGACAGCGAGGACGAGTGGCAGGAGCTCCCGTCTCACAGCGTTGCCTTCGCGGACGACGGCAGCTTCTTCTACCTCGGCGAGGCCAGCGGTGCTGCAGAGGCCCTGGCCCTTGCGGGCGGCATCATTCTGGATGCCTACGCCGAGTATGGCCTACGGCTCAACCTGGACCCAGGCAAGTCGGAGGCACTCTTCATGTTTGCGGGGAAGGGCTCCAAGGCTGCCAAGCACGACGCGTGGCACGTCCGCCAGGGCAGTCTTGCCCTAGTCTCCAAGTGCTTCGAGGACCCGTCCGTCAGGCTGGTCAACTCCCACGTCCAGCTGGGCACGGTGATCGACGACCACGGCGCCATGTACCCCGAGCTCTACCGCAGGGCACAGACCACCAGCAAGCAGCTGAGCCAACTCAGGCGCAAAGTCTGCAGAGAGCCAGGGGTCCCGAGGGCGGCCAAGATGGAGTTCGCGGATTCCCTGATCCTTGGATCCAGGGCATACTCCATGGGCAGCTGGATGGGCCTCACAGTCGCGGAGAGCAAGTATTTCCATGGTATGATCATGTCAGTCTACAGGGCGGCCACGTCCAGCTCGCCCGTCAGACGGACTGAAGAGGAGGAGGGCGGCGAGCTCGAGAAAACGCCCGACGCTGCGGATGACCACGTCCTCCTCCGAGCAGGCAGGTCAAGGCCAGCCGACCTCTTGAAGGTCGCCCGCCTCCGCCTGTATGGGGAGCTGCTCCAATCAGGCCCCCCAGTGGCATTTGCCCTCATGGCAGGGCTGCTGATGGCCCCAGCGCCAGCCAGGCGTCGATCCTGGCCAGCTCTCCTACTGGATGACCTGCAGTGGCTCAGGCAGTTCTCCCACGCCTACGATGACCTGCCGCACCCTGTGGTGGATATCAGGCCGTGGGAGAGGAAGATCCGCAGCTCCCATACCACCTGGAAGCACAGGCTCAACGACGCGCTGAAGGCGGCGGCGGAGGAGCTTGCCAGGAGGACCCAGGCGCAGGAGGCGGCCCAGCACTTCTTCAAGACGGTGTGGCCAGCAGGTGTGCCTTACTCTACACGGCCAGGGAGCCCATTCGGACCACCAGCACAGGATGGACCAGCAACAGCTTGCGCAGAGGGGTGTTCCCAAAGTGCAGCCGTGTCTGGGTGGAGCTGCCCATGGTGTGCCAGTGGTTTCAAGAAGCTAAGGGGCCTACGAGTGCACATCTCCAGGGAGCACTGGAGGATGCAGGACCTGGCGCGCAGGTGGCTGCAAGGGGCAACACAGTGCCCGACCTGCCTGATGCAGTTCGAGGGCGAGCACCACCTGATCGAGCACGCGGCCCACGGCTCGCCCGGCTGCCTGCTGCAGATCACCATGGCCTGCGTCCCCGAGGACCTGAGAGGCGAGGCCGTGCAAGTGGCGGCCCCGCTCCCGAAGGGTGGCTTCCGCAAGCGCGTCAACGTGCCGGCGCAGCGAGCAGCAGGGCCACATAACCCACGCCTGCAGTGGGAGGATCTGCTGAAGGAGGGCCACTACATGGAGGCGAAGCACATGGCGGCCACGCTGATCAGATCCGACTACGCGCTGGACGAGAAGGCGGTGAATGTTCTCCTTGCTCGTGAAGGGGCCGCCCAGCCAGCAGCCGAGGAGGATGACACCCCCTTCGAGCGCTACACGCTGGACCAGTTTCCGACGGGCAAGTACGAGGGCATCGCGACGGAGCAGCTGCCCTGGAGGCCGAGGCGAAGGGAGGTCTTTGTCCTCAACCTCTTCTGCGGGGTCCGCAGGACAGACGACATCCAAGACTGCCTCGAAGCGAGCATCAGCTACGAGCAGATCAGCACGACGATCCAGATCGTGGTGCTCAGCATTGATGTCGCCATCGACGCGGAGAGGTGCGACCTGATGAAGTCGAGCAACCTCCGCACCTTCGGCGACGCCATCCGATCCCACCAGGTGATCCTCACGGGCGGCGGCCCGCCATGTGAGACGTGGAGTGCGGCGAGGTGGTCGGACATGCCAGGGCCGCCGCCGCTGAGGACTCACGACGAGTACTGGGGGGTGCTGCACGCCGCCCCCAAGCAGCGGCTGCAACTGGCGGTCGGCAACGCGCTGCTCCAGGCCATGGTCCAGCTGATGGCCGACCACCTGGCAGCGGGCAGCGCGGCATGGATGGAGCACCCCATCCCGGCGCACTGGCGCCGCGAGGCAGTGACGAGCTGGACGTGGGAGCCACTCCTGGCGCTGCAGTCGTGCCCAGTCGTCAGCACCACGGACTTCGACCAGTGCGAGCACGGCGGCAAGGCTGGCAGGGCGCCGACGAGGATCGTCGGCGTGCGAGTGAGCGGCCTGCACCGGCGCTTGAGAGCGACGCCCGGACAGGGGCGTTGCTCGCATGGACGTGGAGCGCACTCAGTGCTCCTGGGTAAAGCAGAGACGGGGGGGGAGTTTAAAACGGCGGCCAAGAAGGTCTACCCCCCCGGCCTTTGCAGGGCCCTGGCCGAGTCGATTGTCCAGACGGTTGCTGATTTTTCGGCCCTGGATCCTGGGGCCGGGTCTCAGACCGAGTTGAGTAGTCCTGAGGTGGAGGGTCTTCGGGATTTTTTCGTTGGGTCCATACCTGAGGAGGGTGTTGCTTGGGCGCCGGATTTTAGGGCTGGGCCTAGGGGCTCTCGGCCCGATCCCGAGAGGGAGCGCTTCAGGCGCCCTCTGGTCCGGGCGTTCTCGGGGTCCCAGTGCACCCCTCCCCCAGGCCCCAGCCAGCCGCCAGGCAGTCAGGCCCCCAGGTTGGACCCCACCGTGGACCCCACCCAAGAGGACCTTTACATAGGCTCCGTTGGGCTCGCCTCTCCCTTTGTCCCCCTTGCCCCGCCTCCTTCGCCTCTCCCGCCCCCTCCCCCCCTCCTCAGCGAGTCCCAACGCGAGCGAATTCGAGCGAACCGAGCCGAGGCGATGAGGAGGCGCCATGTGGGTTGCGGTGAGGACGGGTCTGGAGGTGAGGGGTAAGACGTGCCCCATGGATCGCTCAATCCGGCTTTGGGTTCCTCTTTTAGAATTTGCTCCTCCCCTTTCCCAAGGGCTGGTTGAGCGCATAGCACGCCCTCAAGGTGGGCTATGCCCGACGCGCACATCAGCGGTGCGTGTCGGAGTCCTCTCGGCGCGTCGATTCCCGACCGAGGCCGCAGTGATCCCGCTGATCCCTCTCCTCCCCCTCTCCCTCCCCCTCCCTCCCCCTCCTGCTCCCCCATCCTGCTCTCCCGCCGCCTCGGGCTCTGGGCGTGCTATGGGGTTCTCTGTCGCCCTCCCATTGCATGGCCAGTGCCCGCGGCCTTAGACCTTCGTGGCTGGCGGAGCACGCGCCAATGCTGTCGGGGCCCCCTCGTCCCCGCTGGGGCGGCCCAAAAGGATGCTGTCCCCGCAGGTCCGCTCGCACCCGCCCCTCCTGGCATCAACCAAACAACAACCTCTCTCCCCCTCTCCCTCCCCGTCCACCTCCCCCTCCTCCTTCTCTGCTTCTTCTTCTTCTTCTTCTTCTTCTTCTTCTTCTTACTCCTCCTCCTCCTCCGCCTGCTGCTGCTGCTGCTGTCTCTCTGCTCCCCCTCCCGCTCCTCTCTCCTCCTCCTCCTCCTCCTCCTTCCTACTCCTCCTCCCTCCTCCTCCTCCTCCCCGTCTTCCTACTATGCCTTCTGCTTTTCCTGTGCTGTGCTGCTACTTCTGCTTGCTGCTACTGCTTGCTCCTCCTCCCTTTCTCCTCTTCATCCTCCTTCCTCTTCCTCCTCATCCCTCCTCCTCCTCCTTCTCCTTCTCCTTTTTTTTGCCCTCTCCCCCCTCCTCCTCCTCCTCCTCCTCCTCCTCTTTCTCCTCTTCCTCCTTCTCCTCCCCCTTCTCCTTCTCGTCCTCCTGCTCCTACTCCTCCTCCTGCTCCCCCGATCTGCTCTTTGAATTTGCGGTCCCCCAGTTCCTCCCCTTCACCTTCCCATTCGTTGGTGTACTCGTGCTCGCTGAAGGCTTGGATATGCAGCTCGTGCGGGTTTTCCGGCTGCGAACAGTTTTTGAAGCCGCTGGCCGAGCGATTTGCTGAGCATCGCAATGCACCCCGTCAGAGATGTCTCGACAGTTTTCGTGATGGGCCATGGCTCAAGGACCAATGCTCGAACCGGGGTGAGTCCTCGAAACTCGTTTTGGTTTCGGATTCGGATTCTGAACGCGAGCGGGGTTCATTTACTCAATCCGCTCTCCCTGCCCTCCCCCTCCCTTAGTGGGCCCCGGAAACGGCATGGCTGTTTTTCCACCGGTTTCGAACAAGTGCCTCTTGACAATGGAAGCGGTAAACACGGCGGTTGAAAACGGCAAAACAACAGCTCAGGGATTGGAGCCGGAACCAGAACCGGAAACAAACGGCGACGGAACCGGCAAACGAATGGCGACGGAACCGGCAAATTTATCCTGGCGACGGACATATCCCATAACCATATGCAATTGTGAGTACCGCAGTTGTGAGCCCCGACTTCGGTGGAGCTCCCTGCGGGGCCACACAACGCGTGAGGGGTGTGCCGAAACGGGTGCGGTGGCGCCATGCGGACCCTGCCACTGGGGCCTTCGGTGGAGCTCCCTGTGGGACCACGAAGCGTGTGAGGGGTGTGCCGAAACGGGTGCGGTGGCGCCATGTGAACCCTGCCAATGGGGCCTTCGGTGGAGCTCCCGGTGGGGCTACGGAACGTGTGAGGGGTGTGACGAAATGGGTGCTGTGGAGCCATGAGAACATTGTGGTCTTCGGTGGAGCTCCCTATGGGGCCACGAAGCGCGTGAGGGGTGTGCCGAAACGGGTGCGGTGGCGCAATGCGAACCCTGCCACTGTGGCTTTCGGTGGAGCTCCCTGTGAGGCCACGGAACGTGTGAGGGGTGTGCCGAGATGGGTGCT
>CAUYUJ010001808.1:0-15000 GCA_963575745.1 Prorocentrum cordatum
GTCTCGCATCATATCAACGTAATCCTGGACTCCCCCATGACGCTGCACTTGGGCATCGTCAGGTGGGAACCCCATGCCGCTGGGCCTCACCTCGTAGTCGGCATCCAATGTACTGACCCCGTCCGTGTCGTCGTCGAGGCCCCAGTGATAAACAGGAGGGTTGACAAGAGATGCACGGATCGACGGCATCAGAGGTATCAGCGTCACGAACTCGAAGAAGTCGTAGCACACCTCGCCGAGACCACGGTCTCTGGCAACCTGGCCCAGACGACGACGCTGCAGCTTAGCAATGTCCGTCAAATCCTCATGGTCACATTGCACTAACTTGCCACACTCGTACCACACATGCCCCAAGCCCGCGTTCACAGCGCCACGCCACGGACGACCTGCATAAGCTTGATACCCTTTATGATGCCGCATCATCGGCGCCAAGGGGGCTCCTGACCAAACCGCACGAACAGCACCTTGTTGGTTGGCCTCCAGCGCCAGCATGCCCTTCCGCATAGCCCGATGCCATAATACCTCAGAGCCAGTTGCTTCTAGGGCATGATCGATCATGCGGCTATGCTGCCACTGCCGCGCTCCATCCACCACCATGGCACGAACGTCCTTGCGCGGCGTAGTCAGCAACGATATGACCGCTCCCTCTTTAGACTTGAAATGCGTTTAGACTTGAAGTGCCAGGGATGGGCAGCTACTGGGAACCAATCTAGACCCCGTGTGCGCAACGCTTGGGCGAGGTACGCCACGCGTGCCGGGAGCGCCACGCGCGTCAGGTGCACCAGGGGTGCCCGCGCATGATCCAGATTTTGCCTCGAAGTGCAGTTTGCATTGTTTCGTGACCGAGGTGCTGGCCCTGTGCACAGCAGGCGATCTGCGGGCACCCCCGCCGTCCCTCCCAAAAAGCCATACAACGTGCTCCCGGCCCCCCGATCATGAATCAAGATTTTGACCCAAAGTGGCTTCACGTTTTTTCCCAACCATCCTTTGGTTGGGTTCTTGTTTTGAATAGATCAGTGGGTCTCCAAGACCTCCCGCCCCCCCCCTCTCTCTCCCCTCGCCTGCCTGCATGTGCCTGCGTGCGTGCCCCCTGCCTCGCTGTCCTGCTTGGGGGCTCGCTGGGGGGCTGCTACGTTGGGGGGCTGCTGGCGGGCAGCGCAGTGCGGGACATCGCAGATCCCGACGGAACCTCGCCATGCTTGGGGCGATGCGACATGTGAAACCATCTTCACGTTTGAGGGCTGCTGAGGGTGGGGACCAGCACAGTGCGGGATATCGCAGATCCAAACTTGACCTCGCCATCACAGGGGGTTGCGAAATGCGACACCGTCGCCAGCTTCGAGGGTTTCTGGGGGTGGCAGCACAGTGCGGCACATCGCAGATACAAGCGGGACCTCGCCATCCCTGGGGGCTGCGAAGCGTGAGCTTGTCTTCACTCTCGAGGGGCTGCTGGGGTGGGGCAGCGCCGTGCGGGACACCGCGGATCCACACGAGATCTCGCCAACCCTGGGAGGGTGCGAAGTTTGAACTTCTGGCCACTTTCGAGGGCTGCTGGGGGGGGGGTCAGCACAGTGCGGGACATCGCAGATCCAAACGACGGGACCTCGCCATATTGGGGGGCTGCGAAGTGTGAATTTGTCGCCACTTTCAAGGGCTGCGGGGGGTGGCGGAACAGTGCGGCACATCGCAGATACAAGCGGGATCTCGCCATCCCTGCGGGGGTTGCGAAGTTTGAATCTATTGCCCTTTTCGGGAGCTTCTTGGGGGGGGCAGCACAGTGCGGGGCATCGCAGATCCAAACGGGACCTCGCTTTCCTAGCGGGGGCTGCGAATTGTGAAACTGTCGTCACGTTCGGGGGCTGCTGGGCGGGGCAGCACAGTGCAGGACATCGCAGTCCCAACCGGGACCTCGCAATATTGGGGGGCTGCGAAGTGTGACATTGTCGTTGGTTTCGAGGGCTGCTGGGGAGGGCAGCACGGTGCGGGACATCGCAGATCCTAGCGGGGCCCCCCCATCCTTGGGGGGCTGCGCCGTGCGTAACTGTCACCACTTTCAAGGGCTGCGGGGGGCGGCAGCACAGTGCGGGATATCCCATGTTGCTGGGCTTTGGAAGCAGCCACCAACAAATGGGTTCCGAACCCCGGCGCGCATCGTTAGGCGCCCAATCCGTGAACCTTAAGCGCAGGCATAGGTATACAGATCCAAGGGAGGCGCTTGGAACTGATGGCGCAGCCACCTCCGATGTGGATCTGCGCAATAATTCCTGGACGAACAACTGGGATCGCGAGGGTTGGGAGCGAGGGCGCGAGCTGAAAGCGACGCAATATAGACAGGTGGCAGGGATACGGGGGGACGGGGAAGGTGGTCACGATGCGCGTGGCTGGTGAACGCTGGAGGGTGGCAGGTGGCAAAGAGGCGGTGACGAACGCTAGTGGTTTCGCTTGCATGTCGCCCGGGTTTCCAACGAGACGGCGAGGAGGGGGCGAGCGCGCACAGACCTACGATTGTGCAACACTGTGGCTACGGCCATGCACTCCTCTCCTCTGGGCACTCAGCCAGCCCTTTCATGACATCGGGATGCTGGCCTCCAGAGAACCCTTCCCAGGAGTCTCTGATCCCTGTGGAGGTGATTTCGCGGTTGCAATCCTCCTGGAGCCTCCTAAGAGTCCCCGATTCCAAGTGCGCTCCACAGGCATTGTAGATAAAGACCACCCCCAACAAGTAATTGGATATGTGGATGGTATGACTGCGGGGATTCGTTGCAAGCTGAGAGAAATCAGCGTTGTGGCCTGGGCAAGGCACGGTCGTCGGTGTAGGGAGGTCTGCACCTATAGCGAATGTGAGGCGGACTGCGCAAACCCATCGCGTGTGTTTCTAAGACCATTGGTTGCCTCGGACAGGCTGGGTCGGTTCCAGGCGGGCTGCTTTCCTGCGAGGCTGCCCTGGGTGTGGGTGTGGGGGGGGAGGGGGACGTGGAGGGCAGGTCTTTCCTCCTGACTGGGTTGATACGATGATGAGTATCGAGCGGCCGAATACGGTAATAGAGAACTTCTGGAGCATAGTGATAGCCTGACTGTACGAGTGTGGGTGATGAAGGGAGGGAGGAAGCGAGAACGGGGCCAGTGCCATCTCCCATTCTCTACTCATGTTGTTGTGTATCGCCCACCAGGGCGTAGGTAGCGTCTGCCCGTTCGCGAGCCAGCGACGCCCTTTCCTGGACAGCTGCGTTCGCATGTGCAACGTTGCGGGCATCGCTTCACAGCGCGTTGCGCATCTCGCCATGGCCTGAACGGGGCGTGGCCAAGCGCCGTCATCTGCAGAGATGCCAGCGCTGCAAGCGCCAGGGGGTAAGGCCCAGCGTCGCATTTGCAGCCACCGAGATGTACGGTGCCAGACGGGAGCCGAAGAGGGTCCTGAGGGTTCGGCTTGGGCTTGTGCGGGCTGGGTGAGGGGGAAGGAGAGAGGGGACGAAGAAGAGTACTCGTATTCTGGAGGTGTTGATCCAAGGGCGGCGCGGGTTCCAGGTTCCAGGCTCTAGGGCTGGCTAGGGGCGCTCTGCGGGCTGAGGGGGCGGAAGAGGAGGATGAGATTGAGCTTAGCGGAGGTCTGTGGAGATCCCCGCTGGAAGCCTCCATAGGTCTTCAGATGTTGGCTCGGAATATCTGGAGGGATGGGGAGGGGCAGCGAGGAAAACAATGAGGAGGAGGGAAGATAAGATGGAGGAGGAGGAGGAGGAGGAGGAGGAGGAGGAGGAGCAGGGGATGGGGATGAGGAGGAGCAGGAACAGGAAGAGGAGGAGAAGGATAATGTGGAGGATGAGAAGGAGGAGAAGGCGGATGACGAGGGGGAGGTGGAAGAAGGATGATGATGGGAGGAGGAAGTGGAGGAGGAGGAGGAGGCGGGGATGGGACGGAATGATGATGATGATGATGATGATGATGATGATGATGATGATGGTGATGATGATGATGCTGATGATGATGATGATGATGATGATGCTGATGATGATGATGATGACGATGATGATGATGATGATGATGATGATGATGATGATGATGATGATGGTGATGGTGATGGTGATGGTGATGTTGATGAGGTTGCTGATGATAATGCTATGATGCAGATGCTCATGTTGATGGCGATGCTGATGAGGAGGAGGAGGAGGAGGGGGATGATGATGATGATGATGCTGCTGATGACGATGACGAAGACGATGCTGGTGGTGGTGGTGGTGATGGCGATGGTGGTGATCACGATTTTGATGGTGTTGGTCATGACGATGCTGATGCTGATGTTGATGATGAGAATGATGCTGACGATGAAGATGATGATAATGATGGCGATGCTGATCATGGTGTTGCTGATAATGCTGATTATGGTGACGATGCTGATTATGGTGATGGTGATGGTGATGATGCTGATGATGATGCTGATGATGATGATGAGCACCATGCTGCTGATGATCATGCGTTTGATAATGATGAGGGCGATGATGATGATGATGATGACGATGACGACAACGACGACGATGATAAGGAGGATGGAGATGCTGGTGAAGCTGATGATGATACGGATTGTGATGATGAGGATGATGATGGTGATGATGACGATGGCGATGATGACGATGACGACGGCGATGTTGATGGTGATGCTGATAATGATGACGATGATGTGATGGTGCTGATGATGACGATGATGATGATGATCATGATGATGATGACCAGGCTGATGGTGATAATGATGCTGATGACGATGATGGTGGTGCTGGTGACGCTGCTGCTGTTGCTGCTGATGCTGATCGTGAGGTGATACTAATGATGATGCTGATGATGGTGATGAGTATGACGATGATGAGTGTGATAGTGATGAAGGTGATTGTTATGATGATGTTGGTGATGGTGATGGTGATGATGCTGATGATGATGTTAATGACGATGATGACGATGATGATGCTGATGATGATGACGATGATGGTGGTGATGATGGTGGTGGTGGTAGTAATGATAATGAGGAGGTTGGTGCCTGCGTTGGCGATGATGATGAGTATTCTGCTGCTGATCGTGTTGATGATGATGAGGATGATGAGGATGAGGATGAGGATCGTGACGACTATCGCGAGGAGGAGATGGAGGATGTGGAGGGGGAAGCGGAGGAGGGGGAGGAGGAAGCGGAGGCGGACGAGGAGGTGCAGGAGGAGGGAGGAGGGATGAGAATAAGGAGGGGGGTGTTCCCGCGAGGCCTTCGCCCGCTGCATCCAGAGGACCTTCGGCCACAGGGTCAGGATGCTTCGGCGTGGGCTTTCCACGGACTGGCGCCTCGCCCCCTGGCTTTGTACTCATACTCAGCCGCGTCGTCTTCCCCTCATCCCTCCTCGTCCTCCCCTCCTCGTTCTCCTTCCTCCTCTCCTCGTCCTCCCATGCTCCTCCCCTCTTCTCTCCCTCCTCCGCCCAGCTCCTCTGGGGATCTCTGGGAATTTCCGCGGGGCCCCCGCGGGGCCTCGGGAGACCTCCCTCCCAAGTCCTCAGTCCTCGTCTTTCTCCTTTCCCTCCTCTTCCTCCTCTTCCTGCTTCTTTTCCTTTTCCTCCTCCTCTTCCTCCTCCTCTTTTCCTCCTCTTCCTCCTCCTTGTCCTCCTCTTTTCCTTTCCTCCTCTTCCTCCTCCTTTTCCTCCTTTTCCGCCTTTTCCTCCTTTTCCTCCTCTTCCTGCTCCCGTCTCCCGACGGCCCAAACCCGACAGCCCAAGCCTGTCAGCCGCTGCGGTGTTCCCGCCGCTTTGTCTGGTAATTGCCGTTCGTCAATGCACTGGCGTTGGACGATTGCCGCTCGTCAATGAGAGCAGGTGGAAGTGCGAGTTCGCGAACCAAGGAGGATTTGGGACGCTTCTGGCTCTCTTTACGTAGGCTTCTGGAGACCTCTGGAGACCTCATTCTCACGGACTGGGGAGGTACAGTGATCCAGTCGAACGGGATTGGGGATTTCATGTTGATTTGTTCACTGACCTCGCCGAGATGCAAGATCGCTATACATCAACTTTCGACTTGGGAACTTCACTTCTCGTATGTTTCCGTTCGAACGGTTTTGTCCTGGAGTGTTCCCGTGTCTCCCGGCCAGTGCTGGGGGGCACGACTGTGGTAAGAGCGAATGTCGCCCGAGGGACCCACGCGTCGAGACACTGGCAACGTGTTGAGGTGGTTCGGCCCGTTTCGCGTGCGACATCGTGGCAAGTCTGCGTTCCGAGACGACCAGATTTGACATGGTCTGGCCCGCTTCGCTTGAGACATCTTCGCAATTCTGGGCTCCCAGAGGCTACGCGAGAAGTGGTCTGGCCCACATCGCCTGAAACATTCTCAAGCTTTTGGGTTCGGGGATACCGTGACCTGAGGTTGCCGCGTCCGTTTCGCTTGAGGCATCGTCGCTACGCTAGACTTGAAGATGCCGCCCGCGAGGTGGTCTGGTCAGTTTGGCCTGAGCAGTCCCCGCAACTCTTGGCACATAATGCCGCGTGCGAGGGGGTCCAGCCAGTTTCGCATGGGATGTCCTCGCAATTCCGAGCAACCGTTGGGGACTGCGAAGCGAAGAAGCAGTGGGAGGAGAAGGAGTAGCAGGATGACTGAGGACGACGGGGAGGGAGGATAATGTTCGTATTGCTGTCAGACAAGTACTCTTGTTTTCAATGCTCTCGGGGCACTTCTCGTCGCAAAGGCTAGACGCGGCTCGATCGTGCCTGGTGACGCGGGCTGGTGCTCCGCCGACGAAGGGTGTGTCACGGGCCCGTTCGCGCACAGATTGTGGGGATGTCTCGAACTGTTCGTTTGGTTTACGTGCTGGAGTTGTTTTTCGGAGCCGTACGGTCCTCGCTGGCCATTTCGGTTGGCTTTGGGGTTGTTTTAGGCCCCATCCGGTGCTTGCCTTGGCTGGCGGCGGGGGGGGGCAGTGCACCTGAGCCCTGGTACCCAGGTCGCCTGGGACAGCTCCAGGCCACCCTGGCAACCCCAACACTGGTGCAGGGGAGGGGCCAGGAAGGGGTTGCCCTCAAATGAGCTGCGGAACCTCGGGCGCCGAGATCTCCTGACTTGGATTGCTCTGGCTCGTTTCGCTTGAGACGTCTTCGCATCTCTGGATTCCAAGATGTGGTTCGCGAGGTACTCAGGCCCCTTTCGCCTGAGGCATCCTGCGAACCCCGGGCTTTTGCGAGATGCCCTGAATTGAGGTGCTCTGGCCCGTTTCGCTTGAGACCTTTTCACAACTCTGGGTTCCAAGATGTGGCTCGCGACATGCTCAGAAGGAATCCTTGGTTCTGACCGATTGGCCTGAGACGTACTCGCAGCTCTGGGTTGAAGATGCGGTTGGCGAGGTGCTCAGGCCCGTTTCGCTTGAGACATCCTCGGGATCCTGGGTTCCGAGATGCCCTGACTTGAGATTCTCAGTCCCGTTTCACCTGAGACATCTTCATTACGTTGTTCGCCTGGGACATCCTCTGTACCCCAGATTTCGAGATGCCCTGAATTGAGGTGCTCTGGCCCGTCTCGCTTGAAACTTTCTCACAATTCCGGGTTCCAAGGTGTGGTTCGCAAGGCACTCAGGCCCGTTTCGCCTGAGACATCCTCGGCATCTCTGGTTCTGACCGATTGGCCTCAGACGTCCTTGCAATCCTGGGTTCAAGATGCGGTTCGCGAGGTGCTCAGGCCCGTTTGTCTTGAGACATCCTCTGAACCCCAGACTGCGAGGTGCCTTGACATGAGGTGCTCTGGCCCGCTGGGCTTGAAGCATCCTCGCAACTCACACCTCTGGGTTCCAAGATGCGGTTCGCGAGGTGATCAGGCCCGTTTCGCTCGAGACATCCCTTGGTCTCAAGATGTGGTTCGCGAAGTACTCAGGCCCGTTTCGCCTGAGTCATCCTGCGAACCCTGGGCTACTGCGAGATGCCCTGAATTGAGGTGCTCTGGCCCGTTTCGCCGGAGACGTTCTCACAACTCTGGGTCCCAAGACATGGTCCGCGATGTGTTCAGGCACGTTTCGCTTTAGGCATCCTCGGAATCCCTGGCTCCGAGATGCCCTGACTCGAGGTGACCCAGGTGTAAGTGCACCACGCTTGAAGGCGACATTGACAGAGTTGTCGCTGGGGTTGCCCCCAGTGCCAGGGGAAGACGGGGACCAATGGAGCGCGACAGAACAAACTAGAAGTCGCCACTTGTAAGTCGTGAGCACGTGTCGGTCGAGGCAAATCCGGTGTTCAAGGGGTGATTTAGAGTCGTCATACAAAGCGGCAACATCATCATGCAGGCATTCAGTCGTGGGCGTGTGTGTGGCTTGCGGCCGAGTGTCCTTGGCTGCCTCCCCGGGCGAGCATTCCTCGTCCGCCTCTGGGCTTCTTGTAAGGAGCACGTCACGAGTGCCCCATGCGCCGAAGGACGCCCGGCCCCCCCTGCCTCCCCCGCTCCCGCCCTCTCCCTTTCCTCCTCCTCCTCTCCTCCTCCTCCCCCCTCCTCCTCCTCCTCCTCCTCCTCCTCCTCCTCCTCCTCCTCCTCCTCCTCTCCGTCCGTCCCTCCCTCCAGTCCTCCCGTCATCGTCCCTTTTGCCTCCTCCTTCCCTTGTTTTTCCTTGGCCCCCGCCGCGCTCCCAGGTGTAATAACTTTCTCCCGCTCCGCGGCCCCTCAGGGTTTTCCTATTCATCCTGAGGCGTGTTCGACTCGGACGCGCTCTCAGTGGCCTTCATCCCTCATCCCTCCCCCTCCCGCCGTCGTAATCCCGCTCCTCGCCACCAGCCAGCAGGACGGGTGCCCCTACAGCTTCGACCTCAAGATGATGAGCCGAATGTGCTCCAGGCGCCACCGCCGCCGCATACGTCGAAGCCGAAGGCCAAGACGACAGCGACGATGTGGAAGGCGGCGGCGACTACAATAATGACGATTTCCACGACTCCATCGTCGCTCCCCTCCTCACTCTCTCCGCCTCGTCGTCCTCCTCTCCTGCCCCCGCCTTCGTGCGTTCGATCATTCGTTCGTTGTTGTCGTCGTCGTCGTTGTCGTCATCGTCGTTGTTGTCCTCATCCACCTCGACCTCCTCCTCGACCTCCTCCTCCTCCTCCTCCTCCTCTCGCCACCCTCCCTTCCGTCCTTCTCTTCTCTTCCCGATTCCTCCTCCTCCTCCTCCTCCTCCTCCTCCTCTCGCCACCCTCCCTTCCGTCCTTCTCTCCTCTTCCCGCCTCCTCCTCCTCCTCCTCCGTAGCCATTTTGGCTCAAGCAATTTCGTTCAGGCCGGCGCGTGTTGGGCTCGAGTCCGCACCTCGATCACCTCCCAGCGCCCGCCCGCCATGAATCGTGCACTCTTCGTGGCCAGCTCCGCCACCCTGGCCCAAGGGAAGATTTACTTTTCGGAGACCTTCGGCGACGGCTGGGAGAGCCGCTGGACGGTGAGCAAGTGGAAGGAGAGCGAGGGCACGGCGGGGAAGTGGGAGGCCACCGCAGGCAAGTGGTTCAAGGACGAGGCCGAAGACAAGGGCATCCAGACGGCCGAGGACTCCAGATTCTTTGGGATCGCTACCTCCTTCCCGTCCTTCAGCAACGAGGGCAAGGATCTAATTATCCAGTACCAGGCCAAGTACGAGAAGGACGTGGAGTGCGGCGGCGGGTACATGAAGATTGGGCCCAAACTCGACGACCTGACCACGTTCGGCGACCCGACGCCGTACAACGTCATGTTCGGGCCGGACAAGTGCGGGTACACCAAGAGGACACATCTCATCTTCAATTACAAGGGTACCAACGTGCTCAAGAAGTCCGACCTGTCTTACAAGCAGGGCGAGGACGCTGGCATCTCCCACCTGTACCGCATGGTTCTCAAGCCGGACAATACCGTCCGCGTTGAGATCGACGAGGAGAAGATCTATGAGGGATCCATCAAGGAGGACTGGGAGGTCCTGAAGCCGAAGGAGATCCCGGACCCCGATGACAAGAAGCCAGAGGATTGGGTGGACAGCTCCATGATGGACGATCCCGAGGACAAGAAGCCGGACGACTGGGTGGAGGAGAAGCGCATCGTGGACGAGTCGGCGTCGAAGCCGGACGATTGGGACGACGAGGAGGACGGCGAGTGGGAGGCCCCCATGAAGGACAATCCCGCGTACAAGGGTGATTGGAGCGTCAAAAGGATCGAGAACCCGGCTTACAAGGGGATCTGGGAGGCCAAGAAGATCGCCAACCCTGAGTACGTCGATGATGACAAGGTCTATTCGTACGCTGATTTTGGTTTCTTGGGATTTGACCTGTGGCAGGTCAAGGGTGGCACAATTTTCGACAATATCATCTTGTGCGATGATGTGGCCGAGGCCGATACGTTCGCCAAGAAGTGGAAGGCTCTGAACGAGGTCGAGTCGGCCAAGAAGAAGGAGGAGGACGATGCCAAGAAGGCCGAGAGCGCGGACGCCGCCGAGGGCGACGACGACGATGACGCCGACGACGACAAGGCGGAGGCAGAGGAGATGTAGTCGCTCCGCAGCGCTGCCGCCGAGGCATTTCGTCGACGATGCTCGTTTGCGGATTTTCCAGCCTGTCAGGTGCTGCACACAGTAGCTGAACTTTTGTCATTGTTGCTTGTCCTGTGCAATATCTGTTCAGGACTGTGCTGCTGCTTCTGTGCAGCAGGTGGTGAGAAACCTGTCGGCGCCTGAGGTAGCCGATGTTGACTCCTCCTTCGCCTCCTCCTCCTTCTCCTCCCCTCCTCCTGATTCCTCTCTCCCATCCTCCCTCTTCCAAGCCATCCCCTGCTCTCTCCGTCCTTCTCCTACATCCTCCTCCGCCCTCCTTCTCACGGCCTATTTTTTCCCCTGCTCCCCGTCCTCCTGCTTGCCTTCCCTGCCACGTTCAGTGCAGTGCAAACACACGCACAGCAGCACAGCACCAGAAAACAGCATCATCAGCAGCAGCATCATCTTCAGCATCATCACCATCATCGTCGTCATGATCAGCAGCACTACCACCACCGTAACCCCTTGCGGGCGATAATAAAGTACCCTCCATTAATCCCCTCTATCTTTTTACCCCCGTCCAGCAGGATTTAATTGTGGAGATAGGCGAGGAGGCCGAACTTTCTAATCCACAGGGGAAGTTGCGAATCGAAGTTGCTATCATCTCATGTTGACGAGCAACAGCACCAAAAACGCTGAGCATGGCCATGGTAAGTTGTATAGCCACGAGCCTCGAGATCTTTCGAGTCAGCCTTGTGCCGAGCGCCTGCTGGCAAGTTGTATAGCCACGAGCCTCGAAATCTCCCGAGTCAGCCTTGTGCCGAGCGCCCAGGATCACCATCATCATCATCATCATCATCATCATCATCATCATCATCATCATCATCATCATCATCATCATCGTCACCGTCGTCATCATCATCATCATCATTCTCATCCCCGGGACTTTCAATATCCCCGCCAGAACCCCGAACTTTATTATCCCCGGGGTACTATTACCGCCCGCACTGGGTTATTGTCATCATAAGCATCGTCACCATCAAAAACAGATTTTCATCATAGTCAACATCGTCCTCATCATCATCATCATCATCATCATCATCATCATCATCATCATCATCGTCAGCACCATAAACGACAGCATCGCCGCCACCATCATCATCATCGCTACCATCACCAGTTTCCACAGCATCATCATCAGCACCACCACCGTCACCACTACCATCACCATCATTATCACCATCAGTAACATCATTACCATCACCAGCATCACGAGTATCATCATCATGATTGCCATCACCACCACCATCACTACCACCACCATCATCATCATCATCATCATCATCATCATCATCAATAGTATCAGCGTCATCACCATCATCATCATCATCATCATCATCATCATCATCATCATCATCATCATCATCATAATCTTCATCATCCTCGTCACCATCAATCACGGCCATCATCATCATCATCACCACCAGCATCCTCACTACCATCACCATCGTCATCATCGCCATCATCATCAGCATCGTCATCATCATCATCATCATGAGCTTCATCTTCATCTGTATCATCATCACCATCGTTACCAAAATCGTTATCATTATCATTATCATTACCATTACCATAATCATAATCATCACCATCATCATCATCATCAGCATCAGCATCATCCCCCTATCACAGGGTGCGCTCAGAGGGATGGAAGGCTGAGGCCGCACTGGCCAGCTGGAAGGGCCTTGGCCTTTCACCCGACCTTTCGCTGCCAGTCGGCCACGCCTCTAGGTGGCGTCTCGCCGGAGTGACCTCCTGTGGCGGGCCCACACGAGGTGTTCCAGAGAGGGCCCCGCCTTTGAGGAGCGAAGGGGTGAGCACCTCTTCCCCGACGGAAGGCGGCGGAAGGTCGGCGGACGGCGGCGGAAGTAGGGAGTGGGGGGCGCGGTTCCGCTGGTGGAAGCTCGGCGGAAGCTTGGCGGATGGCGGCGGAAATGAGAGAAAAGTCCCCGAAGGATGGCAGTTTCTGTTGGTCGAGGATTTCTGGAACGAGCCGCGTGGCTGGTGCGCTCGGACTTGGCTCCTCTGCGGCACCCGAAGTCCGCGCACCAGAGGGTCAGTTCTGCCCGTAGGGTCACACCTGCGCGTAGCCGATGGGGTTGCTCCCCCTTCTGCGTTGCGCAGACACCGGCGGGGTGGCCGCTGCGTCTTTGCTGCTTCCCTATCCCCCCTCTCGCCCCTCCTCCTGCTCCCCGCATGCTCCTGCTCCTGCTCCTCCCCCCCCCCGCTCGTCAGCCAGCTCCCGCCTCCTCCCCTGGCCCTGCATCGTCGCATCGTCGGCCCCATTCGAGGCTTCTTCCACGGCCGGGCCCTCCCCTCCTGCCTCCTCCGCCTTGGGGAGGAGGAGGAGGAGGAGGGGGAGGGGGAGGAGGAGGAGGAGGAGGAGGAGGAGGAGGAGGAGGAGGAGGAGGAGGAGGAGGAGGAGGAGGAGGAGGAAAAGGAGGGGAGCAAGATTTTCACGCCGGAGGCTCTTCGTCATTTTCAGCATTCAGGGGCGGCTTTCGCGCCCAAGGGGACTGTCAATAAACGGCCCGGATGAGAAACCCGTCCCGGGGAAGATTCCCGGGGCTGGTGCCGCGAGCAATTCGACTCGTCGGAGGTGTCGTGAGGGGGGGTGTTCTCTTCGCGGTCGGCTTGGTTCGCTTCGACATGCTGGTCAGAACGCGCTCTAGGACAGGTATCGGGGCCAGTTTTGAAGAGGAGGAGGCCGATGGTGAGAGGGTGAGGAGGAGGAGGAGGAGGAGGAGGAGGAGGAGGAGGAGCAGGAGCAGGAGCAGGAGCAGGAGGAGGAGGAGGATGGTTAGGAGAAGAGGGAGGAGGGCCTCCTTCCGCTCGGGCCCGTGCCTTCTCCTCCATTTCGCGTCCGTGCCACTCCTTCCAGTCGTGTATCAATCCTCCACGCCGAGCCCCCGTGCCCGCTTCCCGCCCAAGAGCATGCCAGGTGTGGGGTGCAAGTCGACACCCGCTGCCTTTTCCGCGCCCTCGACGCAGATGGCGATGGGAGCGTGTCTCTGGAGGACAGCGCGGCGTTTCCGCGCGCCCGATGTCGCCTACTTCTGACGGAGCCAGTTGGGCTCAAGTCCGTCGACATTTTGGTGGTTCAAGTCTGTACCTACTCTGAGTCGAGATTCGCAAATCTATTTCGATTCCAGCTGGTGCTTGATCAGACCAGGCACAACGCTTCCTTCCCCTGTCGTTTGACTACACGCAAGAGTGACCCCTCGCCGGAGTGGCCTTTGGTGCGGGCCCATTGGGAATCCCCGATCGCCGAAGGCGATGCGATAGTAGCGTCTTGGTCTTGCGCGCTTGTGTTAGGCCCCCCCCCGCGGCCCCCCAAACCGCGCACCAAAGGTCGCTCTTACCCAGGGTCGCTCCTTGCGTGTAGCCGAGCGGTGCTTCCCATGGGGATGCGAGGATTCTGCACATTGGCGTTGTGCAACCACTGCTGGTCGTGCAGACATCCAGCTGCGTCGTGCAGACATCCAGCTGGTCGTGCAGACATCCAGCGGCGTTCAGCCTGTTGCTGTGTAGTGCGGGGCCCCTCCTGGGCCTCGTGCCAGGGGGAGGGGGGGTCCATCAGGTTTTCCGTGTTAGATATGGATACGATCGGACCGAGGTATAAGATCGAGGTCGGCTCGGGGAGGGTACCCTAAGGTTCTTCGTGTATATTGGATGTTATTGTGAATCCTGGGGGAGGGCACCCTCGAATGTTCTTCAGTTTGGGCCAGCGGAGGGCCTCCTGTTCTTGAAGGATGTTCTTCTGTCCTAGGTTCGACTGTATGCCCCGCCCGCAGGGGCGGGGAGGTATCCAGTCCAAGGCTCTGCGAGCTCCTGGGGGGCACGTCTCCAAATCGGTGGATCTGGACCAATCCCCGGCGTGGAGGATTCTCAGCGCTGGCGCCCTTGGCGTCTACCAAGTCCCCAGTGCGTCCCCCCAACTGGCGACGGCGGCACGACTGCGGTAGCCACAGCCGCAGCTTCGTTGAAGCGCCCAGCTTCAATCTCTCCTGTGTGTAAGGACCTACAGGCTGCTGGCGTTCGGGATGTATAACGAAGGCGCCACGCGGCTTGATGGGCGGCAAGCAAGGGTTCTCCAGCGCCGCGTCGCGCAGTTGATTGACGCGAAGTTCCTGGATCCCCGGATGATGATCGAGACCATGGCCCAAGGCGAATTTGCGAAGCATGGGCTCCGTTGGCCCCCTCCTGCCCCCCGTGGCCTTCGCTCTGTCCCGCTCTGAAGTTGTGATGGTGGTGACGACGACGACCACGACGACGGTGGTGGTGGTGGTGTCGTGGTGGTCGTGGTGGTGGTGGTCGTGGTGGTGGTGGTCGTGGTGGTCGTGGTGGTGGTAGTGGTGGTGGTGGTCGTGGTCATGGTGGTGAAGTGGTGGTGGTCATGGTCGTCGTGGTTCGTGGTAGTGAAGTGGTCGTGGTGGTGGTTGTGACGACGACGACGACGATCACGACGACGACGAC